>OY776115.1:135540762-136140762 GCA_963675035.1 Allygus modestus
GTTAATCAAAATCGTTAGAGCCGTTTTTGAGAAATTTGGATTTTTCATGTTTTTTGGTGGTTTTTGGGGGATAATTACCCTTAAAAATCAAAAATTCAAAAAAATGAAAAAAACACCTGGAGATATCGTAGATTAGTACCTACATACCAAATTTCATCAAAATCGGTCCATAGGTTAGGGCTCTAGCTCTGTACATATCCACACAGACACAGACACACACACACACACACACACACACACACACACACACACACACACACACACACACATACACACACACACACACACACACACACACACACACACACACACACACACACACACACACACACACACACACACACACACACACACACACACACAGACAGACAGACATCACGTAAAAAACACTTTTTTGGGTTCAGGGAGCACCAAAACGAATATTTCCACTAACAACTCAAATTCGAAAATTCTGACGAAAACAATACTTTCTCCATATACTACGTATAAGGGGGAGAAAGTAAAAAAACAATTCGACTAAGTATCAGCTGAAGAGCCAACGAAAGTCGTTGGTGGGCTTAAACTCAATTTGTGTTCTTTGAAAAGTGTGGATGAGTTGAGGGAGTTGAGGAGGAGCTCGGGAACGGGCCCAAGGTACTGCGTCTAAAATTGCTTAACAATACAATTGAACACACGTACAAATATTATAATACCACTTCGCATAACTTTACACTCGAATAACAGTAAAGGTATTCATTCCAGATAAAGTCATAAAGTAAAAGAGTAAAGGATAAGTAATCGTATAATAAATCCATTATTGTGTTTGAACAGTGTTGTGCTATGAATGTGCAGGAGCATTTTTAAAACTAACCCATATTTAAAAAAACTCTATAGAGTTTTCTGTGCAGTTTTGTATGTGCCTACAGAAAAAAATCTCGTACACCAGGAAATCATGACAAATATATACAAAATCAGTGTTATTACTAACTAAAGCAACACGCCACATACCACCACTTGCACCACCATTTGCGCCACTTGCATTGGATATTAGATTAACGCCATTCAATTAAAAACTTAGCAAAAAGTACCGTTCAATAAGTAAAATGTCTCCCGCCATTAATTAATTAATTAATACTAGGAAATTAATTTTACAACAATACTTGCACAACAAACTAACGATCTCTCTAAAGAACACCGTTAATGATTAATACTTTGGAATCGATCTTTTAGCCGGTTCTTGTAAACTGTTGCTTCTCGATTTAATACAAAATAAACGGTATCAGGAAACTGACACATACTTTCTCCCTTTTAGCCAAACTTTAATGACAAAAATATTTGTTATTTACTAAATATAGAATATGAAGTATAGATAAATGTACAGAAAATTGTCTAAAATAGTTGTTTTCAGAAATATCCACCCAAAGCCCTTTTTGGGAGGCACTATGGAGTCCGTTACTACACACAGTGGTTTTGAGAGGGGAAATGCCCCCTTACCCCCCCCAGGTTAAATAGCAACACATTTCGAACACCCTCTGTTGGTCAATGCTAACTTGACCTGCATATCAAATTTTAATGAAATTGATCAGTAAATAAGAGAGAAATAGTTATTTTTGTATTCCCCATAAGAATAACATTGGACAACGTACTGCGTTTACCGCTAAATGAAAATTTCAATTTTCTCCACAACTAGCAATCGTAGAATAGTAATTTAAAATACTAATTTATTTAGTTTTTTGAGCTCTTTTTAATGGTAAATAGTAATTTTTTTAACATTTATGATTTTTTATGAAAAATCCAAAAAACTGAATTTTGGATGTTTTAAGTCCTGTAATTTCTGAACCCGAATTTTTCCAGAAATGCGGGTGGTGTAATTTTGTTGAAAACCTAAAGTTCTACAAACCACTAAAGTTTAATCAAAATCGTTAGAGCCGTTTTTGAGAAATTTGGATTTTTCATGTTTTTTGGCGGTTTTTGGGAGATAATTACCCTTAAAAATCAAAAATTCAAAAAAATGAAAAAAACGCCTGGAGATATCGTGGATTAGTACCTACATACCAAATTTCATAAAAATCGGCCCATAGGTTAGGGCTCTAGCTCTGTACACATCCACACAGACACACACACACACACACACACACACACACACACACAGACAGACATCACGTAAAAACCACTTTTTTGGGTTCAGGGAGCACCAAAACGAATATTTCCACTATCAACTCAAATTCGAAAATTTTTACGAAAACAATACTTTCTCCATATACTATGTATAGGGGGAGAAAGTAAAAAACTGTACAACTATCTTAATTACAATAAAGATAGTTCAATTTAGTATATGTCTAAAAGCAGTCATGAATATCAAGTTGAATAGATGGTTTGAAGATTGCTGAAATCGCTTATTCAGTGCGATTTCATAACTACAACATGCCACATTGCTCAGCTTGTAGTCGGGGCATCTGGGATCGCGAAATGCAATCAATCTCAGGTGTTGGTGTTTCAACAAGGTCGTTCGCCGCTGAGAGATTCGTTATCAGTGAGTCGCGGCAATCTAGGCTACAAATCCAACATCTGGCCAAATTTGGTAAAGCGGGCACACTAACGGGCCCAGGGCCGAGTCATTATCTGTGATCAGGTTGTTTATAATAATGCGCACATCCGTTTTCCCTGTCTCTTTTCATTTACTAAAAATGTAATAATAGTGAAAATGTTCTTATATTTTAAAACCGTTTTACCAATTAGTACAAAAAAGCTCCTGTTGTAATATCAGTCATGGTGCTTTATGCAAAAAAACATTACCAGTAGAAAGTATAAAAAATTTGGACTAAATAAAAATCTTAAAATTTAATAAATTAACGTTTTAGGTAAGTGGAAGCTATTGAAATCGACACAATTATGTTTTACTAATATATTTTACTCAGAATTTAGTAATATTATTCATTAAGTTTGAGATGGCGATTACATTTGTTACGATTTCAAAGTCTCGTTTGTTCTTAGGTCGCTCTTAACGACTAGTCTAGACCTAATTAATCCCAAGTTTTATCAATTGCGATGCTTCAAGCCGGATAATCTTAAGTTTACTCTTTTCTTATATCAGGTCACTCCCAACCTGGCTCCAAATAGGGAATGCAATAACTAAATAAGTAATATAGAAACCACTCTTGATGAAAATATAATTAACTGCCGTAGAATTGTTCCCTGATAACGTTTCCCACAGTGAGAAGGGTTATATTTGTAAATATAACAAAATAACGAGTTCGCACGCAGCACGCTGACGTGAGGGAAGTGAATTTCCACATAAAAAACTTTTAAAACTCAAAATCAGTGTAAAACATACATTTACACCAATTTTTATTGAAACCTGAAAACATTGATTTTTTGGCTGTTCTGATGCTCCTGATTTCATTTACCTGCAATGCTGGGAATACGAATTCCGCATTATAAGATTAGGAGAAGGTCCAGTCCGGCTTTAAAGTAGGCGTGAGGTTGCTGGGGATGATGAAAGTACACCAACAAATGAATAACGGGCTTTTCTAATGTAAAACCCCCATAAGACAACGTACTGTGTTTGGTCAATGCACATTTTCTTCTATAACTTGGTAAATAGTTATGCTAGAATGACGGGAGAGGGCTTAAAAGTTTCGCCTCACTAATTCCCATCTTTATTCATCGATTAATTTTACATCCGGGGCTTTTATGACCCTTTTTGGGCCCAAAAACTCAAAATTTGAAAGATTAATCCCCAAAAAAGGGGGTTAGAGTTTTCCGATTGTTTTGCCCAACGAACTTGTCCAGCTGATTACAGAAAGGAATGTCCCTACCAAATTTGAAGTAAATCGGACAAAAAATGCGACCGCTATAGTGCAAACACACACACACACACACACACACACACACACACACACACACACACACACACACACACACACACACACACACACACACACACACACACATATATATATATATATATACAATTTTGAACTACCCCCAAAACGTGTTCAAGGGGTCACGTTAGGAACTTCTATGGTAGTCCCGGGCTTAAGTTTCACCGTGCGGGTCATGCTAATAGTTCACTTTCCATAGGAAATTCGCTAATAAAATAAGCAATAACTCAAAATCTACAAAGTTGTTGTTTGGATTTATATAATACTGATAATTATATCTTGCGAAAGCTTAAGAACTAATGAACATTCGTTCGAACTCTTATTTATTTGCAACCGACGACGCATAAGGTAGTAGGTAGTAAGTATATAATTGGAACTCCAGGCATGTATTTATTTATGCCGCATATTTCGAAAATATAGCATTAACACCTTGATAAGTTAACTAATTGCAACCATCTTTTTCGAAACAGAATAGATTTAAATAATTTCTTGAGTAGCATAATACGTGTTGTTACAGTTAAACAGGATAAAATAAAACTAAGTCTCAAAAAACTACAAAAACATTTACACTTTTATACACTAGTACTGTACTGTACTTAATTACATACAAGACGGTAGATATACGAAGAAGATGGCAGATGGTACAATAATTAGTTCTGATTAGTTATAATTAGTTCAGATTAGTTCTCAATTCCTCTTGTTTTCATTATCTTCGAGATAACTAAATTAATTTCGTTTTCAAAATTATTTTCAAATATTTAGAAAATCTTATTTTGTGCTATTAATTACTAAATCATAACTCAATTGTTGTTCCATACTGTATGTCTAATTTTTGTTGCTCTATCAAAATTGTTTGCAACTGTAAAATTCGAGTCTGATAGACTGGCCATATTATGTGAGTTAATTATGGTGAGTCATTATAATATTATGCTTTTGTATGCATCTCTGTTTTGTGAATGTATTTTTTATTTGTTTTATATTGTTGTATTCTGTTTTTGCATTTTTTATTTGTTTTACTCAAATTTATATGCTTTATGGATTAAGTTCTGAACCACCAAACGAATGCAACTTTTGCCTGTGTTTGTAACCCGATTGTTCTTATGGA
This sequence comes from Allygus modestus, assembly GCA_963675035.1. Classification (NCBI taxonomy): domain Eukaryota; kingdom Metazoa; phylum Arthropoda; class Insecta; order Hemiptera; family Cicadellidae; genus Allygus; species Allygus modestus. Next base: position 135,545,731 of record OY776115.1, read on the forward strand.
ATTTGTACTCTCATATATAAAGGGCGATTGTCGTTTATAAATAAAGTACCTGGGGGCCGAGCTTTGCTCGGGGGAAGGCCAGTCAGTTTGTTTAGATGACTCGGGGTAATATTTTCACCACTCCTCCTACTGATAATCAGATTTGTATTATTCATTTGCCTCTTTTCTACATTTTTAAGGTCCCTCCAGTTGTTATTTATAGCTCAATGTCCCTTTGATTTATTTTACTACTCTATACATGTAATCTTAACTCAAATCTTTTAATCTCTGCTCTCAGAAAACCACATGTTGATAATCATAAACAACATGAGTATTACTTTGACAGTTCCCTGGTTAATTATGAACAGCTGTTACAATTCTTTTGTTTTGATTTGAAACTCCATAAGCCCAATGTTAATTTTTTTTAACTTTTCATTTAAGTTTTTTACATTATTTGATTTTTCCTTGGGATGAGGCCTGTCTAGAACTTATTTTTATCCCAGAAATTAGTTATTTCGAACATTTGAAGGAAATCGTTGGAGCCGTTTTTGAGATCCGTGTCGCAAGCAAGCAAGCACGCAAGCAAGCAAACCTTACTCATATTAGAGTATAGGATAACTAAAATACACTTGTTTCTATTATAATCTCTTTATTGACAGACTAATCGGCAGCTGGGTTATTGGAAGCGAGGCAGGTCAGACCAACAAAAGAGTTCACAAGACTCCACCCTCTTCCATCTCCATCCCTTGGTCACTCTGCCTTCACAAAGCGGTCAACAAGCGTGAATAGGACGTTTACCAACACACGGTGGGATCAAGAGGGTGTTTTCTTTTGCTCATAAAAACGACTTTACGAGTTATGTTACGATTTTACATTTATGTCCTACCTCGTTTCTTTGTGTTATAAGTAGAATATTCATCTCAGCAATAAAAACAATAATCACTTTTATTTTATTGGAATCTAATTTCAGCGATTTTTAGTTTAGTAGGGAGTAAATTGATTTTCTAGTTTAATTTTTTCAATCGCTTTCTTATTTTCCGCTAGGATATATTTTTTTTAACTGCGCAGTTAAAGGTTGAACTTGAATTTATAGATTTGTCATTAGTTTGAAAAGCATAAAAATAAATTGTGTCGAGATTTAATACGGGTGGGGGGGTACCAGAATACTTTCTATTATATGTGGCATTTTATATATTATATGAAGCAAAATCCAATATATACTGAGCAGAATTGTTTTAATTTTAACATTTACATCGTTTCGAGGAAGGTAACCTTTAATAGCACCCATATAACACGCGATTTGAATCGTAAACATATTACATTTATTTTAATAGACTTGTGTGAGAATTAAAATCTAAGAATATAATAAATAGGTATTGGTTGTGATCTTGAAGAATTAACGTAAATTTACTACAGTATATTTAACATTATTAAAGATACGCTCATACAGAGAGTAAAGATAAAAAAAATACTTTAATACGACATACAGTATTCTACGTGATTCTTAGTAAATGGGAAAACTGAGGAAAAGGAAAACACCAGGCTTTGTCCAGCAACCAGCGGACTTTCCTAAATGCTATACAACTTAGGTAAATAGAATAATATTTCCTTATTAATCGCATCCACTATGTTTCTGTCCCCTTCTTTAGTCAAGATTCTTATCTGGACCTGAACATCACCGCCTGAGGCGTACTCGGTTTCACGTGCCAAAACAACAATTACCGCTAATCCGGTGCCTTCTCACTGTTCGTTCCTAGCCTACTCCGGGGGCAGTGACAAATCCAATTAAAAACTAATTAAGAGGCGGCCTAATAGGCGGGGGGCGGGGGCGGGGGCGGTCCTGCCCCGGGCCCCGTGGTCCGACTACCGCCGCCCAACTTTCCACCGTGTCGAAACCCTCGTCTAATGCCACCGAGTGTCGGGTTTCGTGGTCCGGCCCCCGGCGATCTGCAAGGCCATTTTTTACTGGTTCAAGGCGCACGACTTGAAATTGATTTGAGTCATCTACGAAATTACCTGGAGCTGCATCTCTGAGATTATTGAAGGGTGTTTCACTAATTCTAGGAAGGTCTAACGCTCATAACTTTCAACGCATATTTTGACTTTTGTACGACCTCTGCATTGGGTGACCAGATATACATTATCGGAAGGAAGACATGTGTCTCGAGCAGGACAAACTCAAAAATCCATTTGAATTATTATACCCTGGACAAATTAGTGTCATACAAAATTATTAAAGTCTGCTTCAATTATTATTATTGGGATAAAGTTAGTAAAAGGGTAAAAATATAAAACTTGAATACCTAAATACGTTTTACAATTGATAATCCACTACAAAAGCAAACTTATGAACTTAAATTATAAACTATATTATAAACTTATGAACATAAATTTAATTTAATATTATTTGAGTGTTGTATAACGTAATTTATGTAATGCATGTTGTATAACGCAGTTAATTCATTTTCTGTGATAAATTGTATTATTTACAATTTACAAATACATTTGAAAAGCAGACAAATTACCCCATTTCTTAAAAGCTGGGTGGATAGTCCTTAAAATGCCGGATAGCTGGACCCTGCCTTTCTTGCAATTTTGGGGTACCATTATCTTAACTTTGAAAGGGAGTTTTAAAGGGCCAAACGTTTGCACTCAAACTCGAGTCAGGGTCGAAATCTTGTAGTTAGAGTAACAAATTCAGAAATATAATTACACTGATTTCTAGGACATATAATACAGTCTTTGAATTTATCTAATCAGGATAAAATGTATCCTATTTTATTTAATAAAATACGACTTCCAACACTATAAGTATATTTACACTTATACTGTACTTACATACAAGACGGTAAAATATACACAAAAGATGGTACAAGTTTAAGTCCTTAGAACTAAAAGGTGAAATATAGAGCCAATACAGCCGAGTTTGTGATGAGAAAAACTGGGAAAATAACTTGCACCATTAATTTCTTTGAGCACCAAAAATGGTTACAATGGTTAATGGTGTTTTAAAGGTGACAGGAAAGTACTTGTTGACTGTAAACCACAGTTTGGCAGAAATTAGCTCATTATTAGGTTCTGCAGTGTTTGATGCGTGTGTCGAACATTGTTGCCAACATAATCGATGTTGTGACAGCTGTTTGCGGGGTTGGTACCCCTGTCCAGGTCGGAACAGCTGATAAATAATGACGGTTGGCACACCATCAATCTCTCTCGCGTGGGTGAATAGACCATGACTCTACAGTGCCCCAAAGGCCGTGTACATGATACGCTGTTCATCATAATACCATTAGCCTCCGAGGAATAACCGACGGCAATAAATTTAACCTTCGTTTTGGTAAGTTTTACAACAATTTTCGGTCGAATGCCAAAGGATAATTTGGTTGAAGAGTAAAACGTATAAGATTTGTTGCTTAATTACTTGGAAGAATCAATATAATTTGGTTGTCCAATATTTTCACAACTGACGTGCATAAAGCAATGTTTTCTGTATTATAACACTTGACAGTAAACACATTGCAGCTTTTGTTAAAGCCAGCCGCTGTTTATTTCGTAGTATGCAGTTTTAGAGTTCAAACCTATATTCCTGTTCGAAGCTATTTCTGATCTTTAAAAAAAATCTCCTTTGAAAAGCCCCAAAGCTCTAATGTCTACACTTTTTCTAGATTTTAGCGAATTTCCCCTAAAGGGAAGAAGTTATTACCGTAGGTGGCATGGTCATACTTAAGCCCAAGAACATGATAACTTTTCATTTTGAGGTCCCCAGATGCTAAAAACACCATTCGTTCAAATTTTTATATATGTATGTATGTGTGTGTGTGTGTGTGTGTGTGTGTGTGTGTGTGTGTGTGTGTGTGTGTGTGTGTGTGTGTGTGTGTGTGTGTGTGTGTCCGTAAGTACGATAACTGTCATAAAAAAGGTCCGATCTTAATGAAATTTGGCACAAATGTGTAAAGTACCATTTCTTTGAACGAGTTCGAAACCCAGACGAATCGCACCATCCGAAGGGGGGTTTTGGGGGAGTTTTGTACCCCAAAAGTTTTTTTGGGTTTTCAAAAGTAATTTTTATTTTAATCAAATTATAAGTTTTACCATTGAATTCAGCTTAAAAAACATAAAATTTTGTATTTTGACCATTGCTCTATGTCAATTGGTTACTGAGATATTGAAAGTGCTAAACACAGTGCGTTGTCCAGGGTTTTCGAAAGTAATTTTTATTTAAATCAAATTGTAATTTTTACCATTGAATTCAGCTTAAAAAACATAAAATTTTGTATTTTGACCATTGCTCTATGTCAATTGGTTACTGAGATATTGAAAGTGCTAAACACAGTACGTTGTCCAATGTTATTCTTAAGGAGAAAAAATAAAAAAAATGATATCTCACTTATTTATAAAACTGACGAAACTTGGTATATGGCTTCATCTGGTTGTGGTTTATTGTTGTTTGCACAAAAAAACAATTGTTCGCTTAAGGTTCTCGTAGCAGCAAGCCTAGGTACTCGGTCCACATGTTATTCATATGGAGAGTAATTAAAATGTTATATATCCCTTATTTATGAATGCGTATGAATGAAACTTGGTATGTGACTTCATTTAGATGAGTTCTATTGATATATTCATAAAAAACCCATTAATTTTTGTTCCTTGTGGCAGCAAACCTGCGTGCTCATCCTCAATGCTATTCTTTTGGAGAATAATTAATATTTTTAATATCGCTTATTTGTGAACATATTTCTTATGAATCCTGGTAAGTGGTTTAATGTGTGATTAAGACATATATATTCATTGTAAACTCGCTGAGTACGCAGGTTTGCTGTGACGGGGGTATTTGGTTACTGTATCGTTTTTAAACTTTACGAATCAGTTTATATTATCTCATAATTTAAAGCAATTTAAACTATGAATACAAAGTTATAATAATTTGTGCATATTTTATTTTGTCCAGTAAATTGTAGTACCATGTTTTATATTACTACATTATTTAAAATTTGTGTAAAATACTTTAATTTGGCGGGCTTTATGTAATTGAATAAAAATAATTATGAAGGTGATTGTCGTACATTCAAATTATGATAATTCAAATATAAGGCATTATTTACATACTGTCGTTAAAATACTGGCGTGACTGAATTACAAAATACAAATACCCCCGTAGCAGCAAACCTGCGTACTCAACGAATTTCCAATGCACATATACGTATCTTAATACCACATAAAGCCACATACCAATTTTCATCAATATACATTCATAAATAAACGATTTATGACATTTTAATTATTCTCCATAAGAATAACATGGCAGCTGAGTATGCAGGTTTGATGAAGCAAGGAACCCAAAAAATGGGGTTTTATACAAATATCAATATAACTCATGTAGGCAAAGCCACATACCAAATTTCATTAATTTATTTTCATAATGAAGGCAGATAACACGTTACTTATTCTCCATAAGAATAACATGGGGCTGAGTACGCAGGTTTGCTGCTACGGGAGCCTTGGGTAAAAAAGTGTCTTTTTGAGCAAATATCAATGGTCCACAACCAGATGAAGCCGTATACCAAGTTTCGTCAGTATAGGTTCATAAATAAGTGAGATATAACATTTTTATTTTTCTCCATAAGAATAACATTAGACAACGTACTGTGTTTAGCACTTTCAATATCTCGGTAACCAATTGACATAGAGAAATGATCAAAATACCAAATTGTGTGTTTTTTTAAGTTGAATCCAATGGGAAAAAATAAAATTTGACTATTTCCAAAATTATATATAAAAAATTCGAAAAACCCATTTTTGGGGTACAAAACCCCCCCAAAATACCCCTTAGGATAGAGCGATCTTGCTGGTTTTCGAACTTAAAGTCATAAATGTTGCTTTACACGTTTATACCAAATTTCATCAAAATCGGATAATTTTTACGAGAGTTATCGTGCTCACGGACACACATATATATATATATATATATATATATATATATATAGTTCGAAACTGTGTATATATATATATACAGTTTCGAACGAATGGTGTTTTTGGGGTCTGGGGACCTCAAAACGAAAAGTTATCATGGTCCCGGGCCTACGTCTTACCATGCCGACTACGGTAATAGCTTCTTCCCTATAGGGGAAATTCGCTAAAAAACTAACTTTACTTTAAAAAATGTTCTATAACATCGTGGCATTGTATCCTGTCGTTGTGTTTTGTATAATTGGATAAATACGCAAATACCGTGTATGGTGTTTCATTTCATTCCATGGTATAAACATTTTAACTTATGACGACCTCAACTAGAGTAATTACGGTCTTGTGTGGGTCTGAAGATGAAGCTTTAGTGTTTAGAAATAGAAACCAGTGGTAGCCAGTAGGATTACAATTGAATCAATTAAACGGAACAAAAATGTAATTTATCCTAATTTGTATTTGTTGTTTCTTTAAATATTTGCAGGTTACATATTCAAGTCCAACACAAATACACTATATTTCGAGACAAACTGCGTTGTACAGACAAAAGCACTTAAAGGCAAGTAGCCGTATGTGACTGCAGTGGGATTTAGCATGAAACGAATCTCCACGGGAAATTCACATGAGTACGTCGAAGGCAGGAGGGGTAGGCCGCTGAGTTGGGAATCCAAACAATCACTGGATTGGCCGACCTCACTTGATGAAAATAAACCTTTCAGTACCGCCATTGGCTTGGCAGAAAACTCAACCAGCTCACTTTAACCTAAGTGCAGACATGCTGCAGCAAGGTAAACTCAAAATCGTCATATATTTCGTCTACTTCGTTACGTTTAAAATTAAACAGTTATTCGATTCAATTCATTTACTCATTTAATCACTGCTACACTTGTCACAACAAGTTCAAGCTGTAACAGAACTATAAACACATTTTTACAGTTATTGAAACGAAATGAACGATGAGACGTAACACTGATTTAATGTTGATTTGCATAAAATCATAACAGTAAAACAATATTCCACTAAAAAAGTGGATAATGAACAATTCAAAGCGATGACTAATTATACAATTGTGGGATCAGCCTTCCCTTAGGAAAATGATTTATCTAACAAAAAGGTTTTTGGCTGATCCTTCAATCGGACTTAATTCGTTACTTTGTATATTGAGGGGCGTTGAGTTGAAAGCGAATATGTTGCTATCGGTTTTTACTTAATTAAGAACCACATAATTTGCTATTTGCGAGATTTTAACATTGTATTTGGTTTAATCTTTTATCGTAGATTAATAATCAACTATAATTGTTTTAGAAGAAACTGAAATTCCTTTATTGTAAAGAATTCACGGGTGATTTTTTAAAAACTATTACAATTCAACCAGGCAAATGTTTTTATGTTGTTAATTATCATGTTCAAAATTTCACAAAAATATTGAATTCCTATATACCTGAAGTGTTGTTAGGATTAACAATGTAATTTGTTGTTATTTTAACGCCACGCTTAATAATTAAAATACAATAAATGAATTTAAATTGTCTCGTTTTAGCGAATTTCCCCTATAGGGAAGAAGCTATTACCGTAGTCTGCATGGTAAGACCTAGGCCCGGGACGATGATAACTTTTCGTTTTGAGGTCCCCAGACCCCAAAAACACCATTCGTTTGAAACTGTATATATATGTCCGTGGGTGCGATAACTATCGTAAAAAATGTCCGATTTTGATGAAATTTGGGACAAACGTGTAAAGCAGCATTTATGACTTTAAGTTCGAAAACCAGACAGATCGACCTATCCGAAGGGGTATTTGGGGGGATTTTGTACCCCAAAAATGGGTTTTTTGAGTTTTTTGGACATAATTTTTGAAACAGTGAAATTTTATTTTTTTCCATTGGAATCAACTTAAAAAGATGCACAATTCGGTGTTTTAACCATTGCTCTACGTTAATTGGTTACTGAGATATTGAAAGTGCTAAACACAGTACGTTGTCCAATGCTATTCTTATGGAGGATAAGAAAAATTGTATATCTCGCTTATTTATCAACTTATCCTGACGAAACTTGGTATATTGCTTCATTTCATTGTGGTCTATTGATATTTGCACAAAAAACCATTTTTTTGCCGACAGTTCCCGTAGCAGCAAACCTGCATACTCAGCCCCATGTTATTCTTATGGAGAATAAGTAACGTGTTATCTCCTTTAATTATGAAGATAAATTAATAGAACTTGGTATGTGGCTTTACCTAGTTTAGATATATTGATATTTGTATAAAAACCCATTTTTTGTGTTCCTTATTTCAGCAAACCTGCATACTCAGCCGCCATGTTATTCTTATGGAGAATAATTAAAATGTCATAAATCGTTTATTTATGAATGTATATTGATGAATCTTGGTATGTGGCTTTATGTGATATTAAGATAATATAATATGCATTGGAAATTCGCTGAGTATGCAGGTTTGCTTCTACGGGGGTATTTGTTAAACTTATCTCAGTAACTAGCAGGTTGTTCGAGTACCATTGGGTTGTGGTAACTTATAATCTAAACTTATACCACCACTTAAAACTCTCAAACTTAAGTATCAGCGTCAATCAATACTTAGAAATTAATTAGAGTGAATCTACTTACTCCGTCTAGTTGTTGGTGTATTGTTAACAAAAAATAATACCAAATTATGTTTACCACTTAGTGAAACATGTTACTGCAATATAGATCCACTAGTAATAGAGTTATCTGAGCTACCAGTATTTTCGTAAAAATTATATAAGTTAGAGTCAAACTTAAATTATAATAGTATTATTATTTCTCTTACGTAATCTTTTAACAATTTAGTTACATGGGATGGATGATTCAAATATGTTTTAAGATGCGTTTAACAATACAATATATATATATATATATTATGGATATATATGTATATATTATATATATATAAAATGTAAATTACAGACGATTATAATGTAATCATGAACGTGATTGTAATGTAATTTGATCTATATAATAGAACATTTTGAACTTTTATTTTTTTATTTTTTCTACGATTTTTATTGTAACTCTTTATTCTTTTAACTATTCTCATCAACATAAATAAAATTGGAGAGTAGATTTACTCAAGCCTTATGATTACCTTCTTTAAGAGGTAAATAAAACCTATAAAATATACATATAAAATATAAACTTACAAATTAATGTATTATGTTTTAATACCATGAACGATCGCCACTTACAATTTTCAATGTACAACACACTTTTGTCGTACTTATAAAAATAAAAATATAACAACTTTTAATAGCTTAAAAAATAACAGCTTATTAAAAATATGACTGCTTTTGGTGGTTGTGAAAATAGCTAAATTGCTTGTAATAAACCGTTCTTTTTAATGTGTTTATTCGTATAACCTTTAAAATTGCACTTATACTTCACTTTTTCTCACAAACTATTTCACCGATGCTAGTTGGAAAAAACAACAATAATTTAATCATTTGTAAAGAATTGTGTAACTATTATGGTTTGCTAATTGAATGACAGGTGCGTAAATGGAGAGTGTTTTCCATCGGGACTAAGTTTCTCTGTAATTCTTCAATGTCCAATCGACGGAGGCTCGGGTGACAGGGGCTTTCTCCTGTTCTGTATCAAAACGCTTTGCAAACTTTCTCGTTCTTTCTGTTGAACAGAATAAAACTGCACGATTTCCTTTATAAAGCTATTACAAAGCCCTGACCTAATAACGAATTAAGACCACGCTAAAATTTACATTGCTTAATATATACCCCGTCACATTAAACCTGCGTACGCAACGAATTTAAAAATGTTTTAATATAAACCTAACCACCACATGAAGCCATGTTACAAGTTTTATCAACATAATAAGCGAGATATAACATGCTTTAAAATTGATTTTAACGAATTTCCCCTATAGGGAAGAAGCTATTACCGTAGTCGGCAAGGTAAGACCTAGGTCCGGGACCATGATAACTTCTCGTTTTGAGGTCCCCAGACCCCAAAAACACCATTCGTTCGAAACTGTATGTGTATATATATATATATATTTATATATATGTGTGTGTTCGTGAGCACGATAACTCGCTTAAAAATTATCCGATTTTGATGTTATTTGTTATAAACGTGTAAAGCAACACTTATGACTTTAAGTTCGAAAACCAGCCAGATGGCTTTATCCCAAGGGGGTTTTGTACCCCAAAAATGGGTTTTTTGAATTTTTTACATACAATTTGGGAAATGGTCAAAATTTAGTTTTTACCATTGTATTCAGCTTAAAAAAACACACAATTTGGTATTTTGATCATTCCTCTACGTCAATTGGTTACCGAGATATTGAAAGTGCTAAACACAGTACGTTGTCTAATGTTATTCTTATGAAGGAAAAGACAAATTTTATATCTCGCTTATTTATGAACGTACACTGATGAAACTTGGTATACGGCTTCATCTAGTTGTGGTGCATTGGTATTTGCTCAAAACTAAATTTTCGTCAAAGGCTCTTGTAGCAGCAAACCTGCGTACTCAGCCCCATGTTATTCTTATGGATAATTAAATGCTAAGTCTCCCTTAATTATGAACATAAATGAATAAAAACTGGTATATGACTTCATCTAGTTGAGTTATATTGATATTACCATAAAAATCCATTTTTTGTGTTCCTTGATGCAGCAAACCTGCGTACTCAGCCCCAATGTTATTCTTATGGGGAATAATTAAAATTGTATATATTGCACATTTGTGAATATATTTTTATGAAACTTGGTAAGGGACTTTATGTAGTATTAAGACATTTATATCTCCATTGGAAATTCGCTGAGTACGCAGGTTTGCTGCGACGGGGGTATTCTTATTTTGGCTGAGGCTGACTTCTGTGGTTGGTCAATGTTGAATGCCTTTTGTCATATTTGATGTATATTTACCGTCTATTTATTTAAAAAGAGTATATAATGTAGAAGGTTTTTGTAGAATGTCTGTAGTTTATTAGATAATGTTTAAATTAAATATTAACCAGTTATGTTAATTTCAGAGAGCAGAGGGAAAGCTTTGATATCTGATTCGTTTTAACGAGCAAAAAATTAACCTACCGACTTCAATGAGCTGAATTTTGATATTACAAATAATAATCGTTCAATAAAAAAAATATTCGATATTTGCGACCTTTTTTGGGTTAAAATCAAATTTGACCTAATTTGAGGTACCAATATTCCGCCCACTGAAATCGCCAGGTTTACTGTTGTTCTTTAAAATTCTTTACAATTTCGGATGATCCGTTGAGGAGGGACTGAAATTAAAAATTAGCATTGGTCTTATGGGAGAATCGGGTAGAAACACGAAATGTTGCATGACTGGAGCCCCACCTTAAAGGCCCGACAGATTCGCGAAAGCAACACAAGCAATGACCGCTGCACAAACTGACTTAAGGAATAAGATATACTACCGTGACGGAGTGCTGGAAGCCGTTGATTAAGATTTTACAAGGAGTCCTACGTCAAATATATATATATATATATATATATATATATATATATATATATAGATATATATAGATATATAAATTTGAACGAATAGTGTTTTTGGCATCTGGGGACCTCAAAACAAAAATTTATCACGGTCTTGGGCTTAAGTCTTACCATGAGACCTACGGTAATAGCTTCTTCCCTATAGGGGAAATTCGCTAAAATTTGGTAATATACTTATCATGGCAAGGTAATTAAGTCTATATAACAAATAATCTAAATTACCACATTTTCGGAGCAGTGCAAACTGAGGAGGACTAATATTTTATAGCAATTTATTTTTATCAGGACAATTTTGCGAATAAATGGCTAAAACTGCAACACGACTAGTCGGTCGAAGCTTCAACTCACTGGGAAGCAATTAATTGTATCCAAAGCTGTCGGAGCAGTGCAAGACGATTCTACAGAAAGTCTAACATTAAATACCTCTACTTATTATTTCAGGGAGCGGTTCGCTATATTTAGTTATAAGCCCACATCTTAATAGGTTGGTGAAAGCAATGTAAACGCTCCTTAAAGCTACTTGAAAAATTTATAGTATCCAAGCTGTCGGAGCAGTGTTAGTTCGGAGATTATACAGAGAGTCAAATATTAAATAACTCTACTTATTACGAGTGTTACAGGTAGTGGTTTGCTAATTATGAGCCGACACCTTGATGGCTTGATGAAAGCGATGCAAACTTCCTTCAAGCTACTATAGAACAACTTATACTAGCCAAGTTGTCGGAGCAGTGCAAGTCGTTTCTCAAGTTTGAGCCGGACAGTCAATGATTCTACTGTTTATTCTGGGAGCAGTGACCGCGACTGGTTCCCTGGCAGTTACGCAAAGCAAGGCCGTTCCCTCGGTGCTCCTTACACGGCAAGGCCGCGGAGGGGCTACTGCTACGCTGCTACTACACAGGAGGCACTAGAGTGTCGCACGTGCTCTGACCAGTGGCGGATTTAGGGGGGGGCTATAGGGGCTGTAGCCCAGGGCGGCAAGTTTTTATGGGCGGCAAATTTACAGAAAATTAATAAATTGTTTACAAAATAAATGTTGAAACGGGGAAAATTTTGACGAAAACGGATGACAATGACGGTGTGCCGCCCTTTTAAAGGTAAAGGTAGTAACCAGAGACTAATATCTAACACTTCAGTCCCTCACACTGCAGTTCGTCAAAGCAGTCATAATGCATTTGTCATTCATCCGTACTAGCGACAAGACGATTACGCTACAGAGAAAGGGCGGCAAGCCACGAACTACATCAGGCACTGCGCCATTATGGCTACGTCCAACCATAAATTAAACATACTCATTGTGGTATTCTTAATCTATGGTCCAACTCACGGACTTCCAATTTTACCCATACATTCGCATAGCATTACAATTATTTCTTACACAATATCAATAATGACCAAGGCACACGGATGAGAAATGTTGCAACAATCAAATTTGAGATGACAATAGCAAAATTTATACTACAATGATACTTTCCTTTAATTTTCAAACTCAAGGTAACAAAGAAAGTTATTTCAGCCGTCTTATACTTAGCATCAAAGGCTACCACACATAATCGTTCATTCTGGAGGATATTTTTTTAAACAAAACATCTGACCAAAGACAAATAAAGACTAACATAATTTGTGAAGAGAGGATTTGATTGGTTGTTGCCATAGAAGCATAGTTGACAGAGGGTCAAAATGGTGGTCAGCATGTAGGCTGCAGTTTTTTACTCCAGGCGAGACCTCTATATATATTTTTTGGGTAGGACGGTATCAAAATCTCCCATTTCATTAAATGACAAACTCTGAAATTTGAAGTCTAAATTAATATCTTGTCACATTTTAGGCAAATCATGATGTTAAACTTAACTTTATAATCTTGAGACATATTTTAGATGTAATTTCATTGTTTATCTCGAAGCAAAGTTATGTTTTGAGTTAATTGAAAACACCGTTGTAATATGGCTTTGGAAATAGTGTTGAAAACAAGCCGCCTTGTACGTCGAATGACACCGTCCCACCAACAAGTTGACACCACAACAGGACAAAATACCAAATATGACGGCACGCTTTATGAAGGTTATTTGTCAGAGAGTAGTGACTCCTGTAGGTATTATCATAGATTAAGAATACCACAAATAACTAATGTCACTAAGGAGTTTATTTAATTTATGGTATTATATTTTAATTCTTTGGATCTACAACATCATGGAGGTGAAACAAGAAGTGTTTGAAAATGTGTAGATTTTTATGAAGATTAGGCCTACATCAATTAATTTTATATTTTGATCGTCTAAAACATATAAACAATTCTTTGTATAAAAGTATATATTACAAAATGACTGAAAAACTGTATTGAAAAGCGCTAATTCAGGATTAAAAAAGTCAAAATTTTGAGGCTAATGGTCCGAATTATGAATTTTAGGGCTACAGTGTCATCATATCTTATTTATGGTTATTTATTATAATTTTCAGTAGTCAATGCGTTGGTGTCAAAATTAATGTTTTGATGATGTGTAAGAAGGGATTTTTAGGCCTTTGTTGAAGGATTTTCTTGTTATTAAAAGTAGCACTAGCACTGCTTCACTGCTTTTAACACGAACATTTGTCTCTAGGGCTGATTGTCATTGAGTAGGCTATATTGAATATTAAACTGTGTTAATGTGAATCAAGACAATTATACATTATTTTAATATTTTTTTCAACTAGGAAATAACAGAAATTTCTCAAACATATTCATTCAGTTAATTCGTAACTTCTTTAGATACTATCACAAAATAACCAAACAAGATATATATAACATGTGGGTAAACCTGGGCAGCGAAAAGGTCAAAGATTATGGTGGTGGCGGGGGGAGGGCGGCAAATTTCCTAATAGCCCTTAGGCGACAATTGCTTAAATCCGCCACTGGCTCTGACTGTATTGTAGTAGAGTGTTTCACAACCTCCTGTTATGGTTAGAAGCAGTTGAATTCATTCAGCCTCTCATTCTGCTTGATGATGGTCGGCGCAAGTTATTGGTACTGGAGACAACACTGCTTAACGATTTGCGTAGAAAAAGATTACGGATGATTGGGTCAGGTTGGTACGCTAGTGAGGGGAATTTCTAGTTCTTTGAGCTGCAGTAATGGGTTGTTCGATTCTTCTAAGTAATCTATTCATTAAACCCACTAAAATAAAATTAATCAAAACAAACTTAAATTTGTTCGCTTGATTTACGAATCTATTCTTCCCGTAAATTATGATTAACTGTAAACTAACTAGCTGCTATCGTACCCGGTTTAACCCGGGAATAAAACCTGTGGTGTGTGTTGCATTCTGTGGTTAACCCGTGGAACTACTTCGAATCATGATCAGCTGTTTGAATTTTCATCTGCTCATACCAAAGTGAATGTCCGTTTGAATAACATTGGACTGATGGAACTTCGACTCCCCTTGGGGTGGAGTCCCACGGGGATTTCTTAAAATGCTTTCTTAGTGGCTACCTACGTTATGTAAATAGTATGCGTGCCAAATTTCGAGATTGTAGGTGTAGAGGTGTGGCATGGGGGTTGATCGGGTTTTATTATTTATAGATACAGATTAACATATATAAGTTAACTAGTTTTCAGATCATGAATAAATATTCCTTTAGTTTCACTTTGTAGAATCGTCCGATTTTAGCATGGTAAGACCTAGGCCCGGGACCACGATACATTTTCGTTTTGAGGCCCCCAGATGCCAAAAACACCATTCGTTCAAATTCATATGTGTGTGTGTGTGTGTGTGTGTGTGTGTGTGTGTGTGTGTGTGTGTGTGTGTGTGTGTGTGTGTGTGTGTCCGTAGGCACGATAACTTTCGTAAAAATGGTCCGATCTTGATGAAATTTGGTATAAACTTGTAAGGCAGCATCTATTTTCTTGAGTTTGAGAACCAGACAGGTCGCTCTATGTTAAGGGGGTTTGGGGGGGTTTCGTATCCCAACAATTTTTTTTAACATTATTCATATAATTCTTTTTAAACCCAAATTTTGGTTTACACCATTAAATTCAGCTTAGACAAAAATTTTGTATTTTGATCAACGTTCTATATAAATTGTTTCCCGAGATATTGAGAGTGCTAAACACAGAACGTGTCCAATGTTAATCTTGCGGAGAATAAGTAAAATTGTATATCTGGCTTATTAAAGAACATATATTATAGAAACTTGGTTTGTGGCTTTATATGGTTGGGTTTTAATGCTATTTGCATACAAAACTAATTTTTGGTGGTCCCCATGGCAGAAAACCTGCGTACTCAGCAGCTACAATGTTATTCTTATGGAGAATAATAAACATGTGATATCTTGCTTGTTTATGAACATAAATTGATACAACTTGGTATATTCCTTCATTTCGAGGTGATCCTTTGGTATTTGCATAAAAACAAGATTTTTTTGTTCCTTGATTCAGCAAACCTGCATGCTCAGTCCTAATTTTTTTCTTACGGGGAATAAATAAAATGTCATATCTCGCTTATTTATTAATATGCTTTGATTAAAGTTGGTAAGTGACTTCATGACTTAGTGAAGTATCATTTGAAATTCGCTGAGTATGCAGGTTTGCTGCAACGGGGGTATTTTATGAAGTCAGAGCGTAAAGACACTTTACATTGTATAAATACAACAGCTAATACAAACTAACGGCTGGAATGACATCCCTAAAAGAAATAATGAACTGGGTAATCCTAAAATAAAAATAATTACTCGAATTCGAGCAACTTGATTCGCTTGTCTATGATAACATATAACTAAATAACTGCCCATCGTCAGGGGAACTTTAAGCAAGGAATTTTGAGTACAATAGTTAGTCTAAAAGTTATTAACAACATTATTATCAACATCAAACTTATAACTATCATGTTTTCACAACATACGTGAAACGGAGTTTGAATGGGTGAATCCATTTTCGGAATCCATGAATAAGATTTGCAGATCAGTAATTTAAAGTTTAATTTGCGTGAAGATTATTTCTACTGCAAGCGTCTCCTTTAGCAAAGTAAACTTAATAATGGATTCATAATCGAAGGAACATGTATTTTATTTCAAAGAGTAGCAATTTTAATTAATACCCCCGTCGTAGCAAACCTGCATACTCAGCGAATTTCCAATGAATATATAACATAACACATTAAAACACTTAACAGGATTCATAAGAAATGTATTCACAAACAAGCGATATTTGAAATATTTAATTATTCTCCATAAGAATAACATTGGGGATGAGTACGCAGGTTTGCTGCAACAAGGCACACAAAATAATGGGTTTTTATGCAAATATCAATAGAACTCATCTTAGTGAAGTCACATACCAAGTTTCATCCATATACATTCATAAATAAGCGATATATAACATTTTAAGTATTTTCCATAAGAATAACATGGGGAACAAGTACCTAGGTTTGCTGCTACAGGAACCATAGGCGAAAATTTTTTTGTGCAAACAACAATAAACCACAACCAGATCAAGCCTTATACCAAATTTCGCCAGTTTTTGTTCATAAATAAGCGAGATATACAATTTTTCTTTTTCTCCATAAGAATAACATTAGACAACGTACTGTGTTTAGCACTTTCAATATCTCGGTAACCAATTGACGTAGAGCAATGATCAAAATAACAAATTGTTTTTTTAGCTGAATCCAATGGTATAAATTAAGATTTTATTTAAGTTAAAATTACATGTGAAAACTCCAAAAAACACATTTTTGGGGTACAAAACCCCCCAAAACCCCCCTTCGGATGGTGCGATTCATCTGGTTTTCGAACTCGTTCAAATAAATGTTACTTTACACATTTGTACCAAATTTCATTAAGATCGGACCTTTTTTACGAGAGTTATCGTGCTTACGGACACACACACACACACACACACACACACACACACACACACACACACACACACACACACACACACACACACACACACACACATATATATATATATATACATATCATATATAAAAATTTGAACGAATGGTGTTTTTGGCATCTGGGGACCTCAAAATGAAAAGTTATCATGGTCTCGGGCTTAAGTCTTACCATGAGACCTACGGTAATAGCTTCTTCCCTATAGGGGAAATTCGCTAATAACATGGCAACTTTTAAGGTCAAAAGGTTGAGCCCTGAGGTCGGCGTTAAAAAAAATCCAGATTGATTAATTAATCAATATTGATTAAAATCACGCAAAATGACATAACGAAGAACATGCCAACTTTGCCTTGGGACGGAGCCCTGTGGTTAGTGGGAGGACCTGTCCAGCAAGAGGCATCTTTCAAGAGATGAAGATTTGTGAAACGAATGCAACGAACCGTCACTCGTCCTCGACAAAATTTGACTCGGGAAGTGAAGGAAAACGCCAGTGGTATGGAGCCTGAGGTCGATTAAATAGTATCCAAAGTCGTTTGGACCCCAGTAACGTGGTATGGTCTGGAAGCAGTTTTGAGGAGCTAATTTCGAGACAGTTCGAAAACATGAATCCATCAGAATAACATGGAACATTTGTTAGTCCCCTACAACGTGTATGGATCAGGAGCAGTTGTGGAAAACAGTTTTCTAAATCACCTGGGACACACACAGACGCTCACACTACTACTTTATAATTGTAGATGCATCCCTATTGTGTGAAAAAAGGACCTCAATGTATCAGTAAAATCAACGGACATGTATTCAAGTTGTCTACTTTCACAAGTCACCTTCGACACATAGTGTGCCATTTTTCACGAGCTTTTCAACACAAGACTGCGGTCTTCTAACAATATGACTTTCTCTTTTGGAGAGTGATCCCGACGCATTGCTAACTAGTCCACTCTATGTGACTATTCCGCGAGGTCTTAGCTTCAGTATCTGTACAGAGCCCCACCGGGCACCGGGCTTTGGTATCGATAATCGTTATATGACAAATTCGATATTTAGAGGTCGATATTAGATATTTTAGTATCTATAATTAGCCTCCATTATATTTCAAAATCGCTATTATGCCTCGATATCATCATCTGCCTTAAATTGTATTCTATTTCTTTAGCATTTGCGGTTTATTGGGGTGAGTGCAACATTACGTTTTCTTGCAAATTTATGGATGAATTTATCTTGTTTAGGTTTTTGAAAAGTAATACTTTGTATGTATATTTTACACGATATCAACATGTTGGCTTCGATATTATCGTGATATCGATAGCCGTGGACCAACATGAATAACGATGTTTTTAGAACTAATCTATGCTATTTTGCTTTATCGCGTCGTCGTTGTCGCTGCCGCTGTCACTACGTGGACGACGCGCCAATCCGATCCGCGCTGCTCCAATCGGCCGCTCAGACACTTTGCTGCCCTCATTAGCTGCGATTGGATGTCCAATTACAGATTGCTGCTACGGCCGAGCCTCCAGCAGTAATGATACCGCACGTGGTCAGCATTAGATACACCGTTCGACAATCAGACATAGTTAATACGGTTGGTTTGACGCCATGGTTGTTGACTTACTTACTAAATATCACCTCTGCAGGAATTCTGTGAAGCAAAATTGTAAAAACTCCAGGAAAAACAATGATTTATTTTTTGTTCTTGTATGTTTTATTGCGTATTTCTGAAGGTAATAAGGACCATCAACCTAATCATTCATTTTTGCCATAAATTTGCTTATGGTGGAAACTCCTTCCATTTGGAAAAATCCAAAAAGTAAAATATAATTTGTGTTATTTCATACCGTAAACTAAGTTCAAGTCCAACAAATGCTTTACCGAGGAAACACAGATTAGTAAAAGTTATTTCAATCCAGTCCAATTAACTTGGCTCACAGCAACAATCAGTCAGCTGTTTATTAGCCATCAGCGAGCGGAAATAAAGTAAGGCGCAGCGAGCGAAAATCTATTTTTCGCTCGCTAATTATAACAGCTGTTTAACGATGTGTTTTTAGATCGTATAGATCACTTTAAGCGCGGTTGTACAAAACGATTTTTCAAAACGTCTAGTATTGATTTGATGACCTGTCGTGCTGTTCACGCTCTAGTAGCGATACAAGCCCAGTGGAGCGACTAGTGTTGCTGCCGGTCACAAAGTCGCGGTCAGTGGACCGTGTACTTCCTCGGTCCTTGTCTACATTTACCTGACACAGGAAGTGATCAAGTATATACAAATTGGCCTAAGAGGGGGCTCCAGTCCCGTAACGTTTCGCGTTTCTACCTGCTTCTCCCACGAGGTCAATTGTGACACCTATAATCCGCCGAAGATTTCCAGCTTGATCACCCGGAAAGGCTCGCCATTTTTAGGGGATTTCCTTTGGAAAGTGAACTATTAGCATGACCCGCACGGTGAAACTTAAGCCCGGGACCACCATAGAAGTTCCTAACGTGACCCCCTGAACACATTTTTGGGGGTCGTTCAAAATTTTATATATGTGTTTGCACTCTAGCGGTCACATTTTTTGTCCGATTTACTTAAAGTTTGGTAGGGACGTTCCTTTCTGTAATCAGTTGGACAAGTTCGTTGGGCAAAACAATCGGAAAACTCTAAACCCCTTTTTTGGGGATTAATAGTAGTGTGGGTTTGCGGGTTTTGCGCCGGAAGTGACGTCATCCGGTCACGTGACCGGATGCGCTGAGTCATGAAAGACGTCATCTGGGGCTGAGCCAGTGACGTAGGCGGTTTTGTGACGAAATGAGTTAAAGTTCAAAGTTCAAGGTCACGGGGAGGTAATTTTTAAAAAAGTACTACCTCGCACGCGTAAAATCCGATTGTGATTCGATAGTTTTAATTCGATAAAATATCGAATGAAAATTATCGAATGGAGCAATCGAATGATACGAGTGCGAGGTAGTACTAATACAAATATTACTTTATTTTTATTTACAATAAGTTATGTTTACAATAATTCATGTTTACAATAGTTCCCCGTTGTTGGTTGTCATCGATGTTGTTGATCCGGACGAGTTGCGGCCATCACTTCGCTTTCTGAAGAAAGACGGTATATACTTCGATTCCTGCGCAGAGTCCATGTTGTTTTTTGATGCGTAAAGTTCCAAAGATAAATCGTAACCGGACGCAATGAGAAGTCTTAACTCTTCATTAAAAACCTCGAGGTCTTGGAAAGTCGCCAGATGAATAGAGTCATAATGAATACACCTAATTTTAATGGACATTTTAATACAATGTTTTACGTTTGTGAAGAGCACTCGATGTTCACCAGTCGAGAGCCGGAGGTGTACTGACTATTCGCTAGCTAGCGTTCTGGTATCAAACAAAATGGTGGGGCGGAGAAGATGGCGGACAGCAGATGGCAGGCGGCAGGTGGCAGCTGGTTGCTACTACATTCGCCGCCACAGTAATGCAATCCTTCGGCGTAATTCTTGTAGTTTATCTTGTCGGTTCATTTGATACGTTTTACATCTACATATGCAATAGCTGAAACACTTGCACTTACGACAAGCTTTCCCGTCAACTTGATCGCCTGGTATTTTAAAACATTGTAACTCGCAACAATATGTCTTCAAATTGTTATCGAAAAATAAATTTTTCATAGGTGACACCGACATGTTAGCTGCAGCGTGTGTTAGACAAGACTGAGACTAACTTCACTGCTCCCTCTCTTTTATACCTCTTCATAAGTTAACCCTGAATGAAAGTTCAAGGTCATCCATTTGAATTTTAAAAAAAGCAACACAGCAGTATATAAAATAATATACTGCTGTGTTGCTGTTTTTATTTTTTTTTATTTTATTTTATTTTTTTTTATATTTTCTTTATTAAACAAACATCTTACAATACAATAAACTTAAGTTTAACATTGATAACTAGAAATACAAACAATAAAATACAAACAGAGACATTATGTACAAGGATGCATGATGTGCAGAGTGAGTTCCGTTGAGTTGTTGCCGCTTACACCGTGTGATACGTCCCCGGTTGAATATCTCGCAAATCTTCATTCTGTAGCAGTTGAACAAATCGTTTTGGAAGAAATACTTGAAACTTCGGCTCATCTCCTGAAGTTAAAGGTGCTTCGCTCAATGAAACTAGAATTGCTTCTCCATGTGTGGTTTCCACTTTCTTGATGTTATGAATAATGTAGTGTTTTTGTTCTTTTAATTCTGAACACTTTTTAGTTAGCAGAAGGTCGGATTTTGAATGAGTGTTGAATTGATCAACTAGTGTTTGTAGAAACTGTTGTGATGCCATCTTCGTCAGTGGTGGTTGCGATGTCTTCTGTGATGTTGCCTCTTCGGAGTCTCGAATAATACTCGTGCCGGAGCGGTGTTGGCTCCTCGTATTTATAGGCCCCGCTACCCCCACCACATTCCGGTTCTTTGCTACCCCCACCACATTTCTGCGTTTGTTCCAAGTAAGCAGCCAAACGATATGCGTTGTGCAATGCGCAGTTTAATTGTCCGTGTTTAGGATCTTTTGCAGCAACACAAATATTACCGAGATTAATGTTAAAGTCCTTACCGATGGTTATATCGAAAACATCACCGTGCGTGTACTTTTGTATCCAGTTCCTTTTTTCTAATCCTCTTGTGTATATATGTGAATATTGTTTGCAAAAGTTAAACATAATACTGTGCAGATTACTGTAGCTTATAAATCCTTCATACCAATGTATGTGATGAAAGTAGTTTGTTATCCATTTGTTTGTACTTTTTGCTTTGGCGTTAAGGTTGTTAAAAGAAAAAGGAGCTTCAAACGTGAATGGGTAAACTACAAATGTAAGCAAGTCTAAAATTACTAATTCCTTGATAATAAACCTATCATCATTATTTCGAAATGCTTGAAATTCTATTACACAAGGCTTTACACTCACTTCTTCATCCCCTCCGCTCATCATGGCACCTAGCGATCAACTAAACTGTTTTCCACACCACGGTAGGTTAAATACCAGGCCGTACAGTTGCAGGCGCGTTGGTGTATATTTAACGTGGGCACCGTCCCCAATAGGCCTACCCCACGTGTGTTCTTCTTTACTAAGTCAAACTTTAGTCTTTTTTAACTTCTTCTTCTTGTGTTTCGTTTTCTTCTTCTTCTTGTTTCTCCGTTTCTTCTTCCTGTGTTGTTTCTTCTGTAGCTTCTGTAGCGATTTCTACAAGTGGTTCAAAATCCTTTAACTTTCTCCACATGCAAACTTCATGAGGTATTCTATTAAAAATAGATGTATCCACAGGTCCGTACACGATGGTGCTATCAGGTTGTTTTTCCAAAGTATCGACCAAATATTCTTTAATAATAGCGCTTGCAAATACCAACTGTCTCATGTACCTTGTAATAGGTTCTGTTGCGTAGTTTAAAACGTAGAATTCTTCACGTGACAGTAGAATCTTATTTTCATGTTGAGTCAAGTCTCTAATTCGCACTTGTAGTTGTCCACGATGTTTAACAATATCGATTTCATTGTCACAATCCAAAAGTCGAATATGTGTTTTCCTTCCACACAAACTGTTAGTTAAATAACATTCTATTAAATGTACATGTTTCAAAAATGACTCCCAAGCATTTTGCGAAAATAAAACCTTTTTTGTTCCATGGTGTAGTATTACTGTAGGGGAATAATCCAATGACTTCATCAATCCAACTGATACACTTTTACTGATGCATGCTGAGATGGGGTAAAAGATTCGCAAAAAAACTTCAGTTAAAATGTGAGGAGGAATATTTTCTTCAACTTTCTTCTTCCTCTTTGGTACTACCTTTGATGGGTCTGCATTACTTTCCTCCTCTCTATCTCTTTTACCAAACTTTAAAAATGCAGTTATTTCCTTGATGATTTCTTCTTCACTAGTATTATCACGTTCCAATAACGGTGCTACCTCTGCATCACCTTGTACAACAGATGGAGAACTCATTTTGTAGAAGATGTTGCCCATGCGACGATAGACGATCAACTGAAGACCTGCATTGTTGCTCCGCTATTTATAGGTTAGCGACAGTGGCGGTGCCGGTGGTGGTACAACGTTTTACAATACCGTCTTTACGATACCAGTCAACGGTGTGTATGTAACAATTTTATCGTGCAAAATTAAACAATACGCAGATGTATTTGCAGGTACGTTTTCTTGAAATTCCATTTCTATTTTTATATCAACACTAGACGATTTTACAGATTCGTTTTGTTTGGAGCAATCAATTACAACAATCGGAGCTTTCGATTCAAACTGTACGGGAGATAGTAGAGGTGTGTTTGTTTTGCCGTAATATGAATTTTGGAACCTAGCGTACATATCGTATAAAACACTGTACCTTTTTTTATCAAAAGAGATATTAAAGTTGTCGCAGGGAAAGAATTGTGAATTCAGGAACACTTTACAGTTTGTTAATTTACAATGGTCAAATTCACCAGCATTTTCAGTTAATATACTTTTTTTCTTTGTTTGTAATCCAAAGATTACATATCTCGCTTTTTCCAAATGAGTAGAAGTTTTTACAGTCCATGTATGCCGTTGTGTTGAAGGTAAAACGGGGTATTCATGAAACTCCCAGCTTCTGAATGGCATTACAATGTCTCGATCTGATTTTAACTTTCTTAATAATGTAATCCTGTGTTCATCATTTAGTCGCACATGTGGTACTCTCCAAACAATCTTGTCTAATGTTAGTTTCCAGTCTAAATTGGCTTCAGTTGTTCCAGCAGATGCTTTAATAATATCATTATCGTTTGATGACCTTAATAAAACTAGTTCTTGTTTTACATTTATTATTATTCTTCTGTAATCTTCAGCAAATCCTAAAAGTAATCTTAAAGGTACGTAAAAATCAAAGTTTCCCGAAGCGTCAGGAGTAATTATACTTTTGTCTGGTGCAACCCATCCTGCAACAGCTAACAGATTCTTCTCATTTGGTGTTAAAGACGCTAATCCTTTTAATGTACTGGAAATTCCAACCTTTTTTGTTGAATCGACTGTAACTCCTGAAATTTCATATCTAATCTCGTCAAACAAAAATGCCATAGGATTATTTATGAATGGAACAGTGGTTCCAACAGTACCGTCAGCTTTTGTTACTTTTCCTTCAATATATAAATAACTTTCGCATGGAAGAGTATAAATGTCTTGTTGTTGTATAGGAATCCTAATTTCATCGTTATTGTTTAATTTGGACGAAGCGTAAGGGTTGTGCGTGTGATATTCCTTTTCCCATAAGGTCTCGTCGAATGTTGGGCCCTGCGCTATATCCAGTATATCCATTGTTAATGACCTTTAATCCAATTTCTTCTAGAAAACGAATGTTGTCACTTGTTCTACAGCTGATGAGCTACTGACCTCTTTGCTGGTTGGCTCTCTCTTTTTAAATGATAACCCCATTATCTAAGCGGATGATTTTATATGTATTCTTACAGTAATAGCTTCTCCTCGAAAGTCAATAAGGTTTCCGTCTTGATCCACTATGTTCAGCACGATGTCTGAAATGAAACTGGTGTTTAACGGTAGGTACACAAGGTTTTGAGGCTTTTCTACTATCTTGAAACCCGGTGCGACTGATGGGTAGAATGTGTGTAATATATGCCGATTTTCTCCATCTCTGTAGGATCCTTGTATAATGTTACATGTAATGTCTATGCTGTTTACTTTGATGATCGTCACAGTTCTATTCCCAGAATGAGTTGTATTAGGTTCTAATACCTTTGTTTCCTTAGAAAACCCCAATAAACTACCAATTGAACGTTCTTGGCCAAAATCAATATAATACTTAGAAGTAATTTCGGCTTTCATTGTATTGTTATTGCCTTTTATCGTTATATTTTCTTTTCCCATATGTTTTTGTATAACTTCATTTATATTATCAATTTCATAAGCTCCTGTTGGTAAACTGAATTCTTCCAAAGCTGAATATTTTCCTTTATTATCTTTTGTCTTGTAATAATGTATTTTGTTATTAATTCCTTCACTAACGTTTGGAATAGAGTTATATGTTGTTAAATCCAATAATGCGGCTTCCCATAGTCTTCCTTTTTGCAAACGTAGCGCTGGAAACAGAATACTGCGCAAAGTACATGAGTTACCGGTTAATGACACTGTATACGAAGACATCTTAAAGTTGACTAACACTTTTAGCTAAAAAGTCTAAACATAAATGACCGCAAATGGATGTATCATCAGGTTGTTTTCTTGTATAATTGTAAAAAACATTTTCTGCCGCACGAAAGTATTGTTGAAGTTCTTTCGGTGGTGGAAGGTTTCCAAAACTGTCGAAATAATAAATCGTTTCACCAAGTTTCTTGTAACACACCCAATGAGTGCCTAATCCTTCACTATTATCCAAATTTACTATACCAGTCTCATTTTTCCACATTTTAACCGGTAATTCATCTTTCATAAATACTCCTCTAAAAAATGGGATTTTCAAACAAGAAGCATATGTAATCAGTTCTTCATTGGTTAATTCTTTGTTTTTAATTATTAATTGCTCTTTCTTATTTAATACACACGATACGGTCTTAGGTATAGTCCTCCTCCCTTTTTTATCATTGACCATATTGTTGGTTTCTTTTTACCTTTACCACTAGTAGATCGACGTTTTCTTCTGATATTACCTCCTTGTTTCTTAGCGGGTCTTTTCCCACGCCTTCTTCTCTTTCCTCCTCCAAACGTAGTTTTTGCTTTCATTGCTGCTGTTACTGCTAAAGACGCTGCTTTTTCACCAATACTCGCGTCACTAGATTTTACTCTTTGCCAAGCTTTCTCAGAAAGTGCTCTATCTGCTATTGATCTATTTTTTGTATCACCAAATTTGGAATACGCTATATCGTGCTGTTTACAAGCCTGATCAAGCTTATTTATTCCAGGATCTCCTCTAGCAAGCCGTTTCTCTAATTTGGTTCCAGGACCACAATATTGATATCCTCCAGGTAAATGTAATTCCACAGGTAATAAATCAATCGCCTTGTTAACTATAGCTCCAACCGGTTTACTTAATAGAGAAAATGCTGTTGATGCTATTCCCCTTCCTCTCTGTAATCTCTCTCGATTATGACTGATGCGTTTAGCCCTCGGCATGACTATTTATAGCCAAACTTACAATCAGTAGGTGCACTCTATAAATGTTTTACAATGAATGTAATATTAGTCTTGGCTTCTTGTATTATATATATACTGTTTAAAATCCATTTATTATATAGAAATGGATTAATTAATTAAATGTAGACATAATAAATAAAAGTAGTAAAAAATAGAAATAAGGTGTAATTGAAGATGTTTCAAATGTTTCTCCGCTGGTGATGGTATCGTTGTTTTCGGTAAAATGAATAAAATCTAAATAGTTGTCATGTTCCCTTAGAAACTTGCCACTTAATCGTTGGTAATTAAATAACACATTCCAGTCTAGTTTATCTTTAAAATTGTCAATGTAATTTTCAGAGAGATTTTGATATTTACTTATTACTTCCCAACAGTTATTAAAATTTGATGTCATCTCTACAAGGAAGTTTTCTGAAAACTGTTGTCTTTGTAAAATATGAATCCAGTTAACTCTGTGAAAATAAATTCTTAACATAGTCATTGTGAAGAGGTAGTGTATGGAAAGTTGTTCCCAATCCATATATCTATCAAACCGTTGAACAAAACTATCTGTCAGCACTCCTTGGGGAAATCTCGGCTCTTGAGATATTAAACTCCACGCAGTAATATTGGATTCCATCATCCTCTCTGTATCATCTCTCGAATATAACTGATGCTTTATCCCTTATCATGGGTATTTAAATTCTTTTTTCTCTTATATAATCTTCATCGTTTTCTGTTGGTTCATTAATCACATTCACTTTATCCCCCTTTCCTAATGTCTTGACTTTAGAAGGCTCAGACGGTTTATCTAATTGATTAGGTTTTTCTGGATTGTGTATCTTTTTCCAGTCTAAATAATTGTGGCTGTCAACATCTGAAGCTACAGCTCTTCCTGAAGCCCGATGGATATAATTAAATAAAGCTGCACCAAACCTTTCCATATGTTTTTCATATTCTGTAGTCCATTTCTTGTGTACTATATCAAATATTTTCTTATTTACAGCGTCTCCATCCTGCTCACAATCACCTACATTTGACAATTTTAATTTTTTTACATCATAGCTTGTATCAGTTTCATTCTTTTTGTAAATCGTTAACAATTTTAAAGTCGCTAAATTTACTGCTTCACCATCATAAATGGGATGTTTTATATTGCTTAACCTTTTACCGGAAAATCCCCAATGGTCTTCGTGTACAATCGGGGTTCTTTTATCCATGTATTGTACTGTAACCGCATCAGAAGACAAAAGCGGATCACCAACATTTTGAATTACTTTTCCTTCAAAATTATAATTACCATCAGGTGTTAACGGAAACCCAGCTCTTTTTTCACTATATCCAGATTTTACTCCAAACTCGGAATACCGTCCAAACTTGTCCACACTCATGATGTAACTGAATCGCTATCGTTTAGGTTCTTACTATATATATATATATATATATATATATATATATATATATATACGTCTACTGAACAATTATTTCTCGTTTTCGCAGTTCATCAACCAAAGCTACCCATTCGTTTTCTAAACCAGTGTGCCCGGCTTCCATAGCTTCATGTAATAACCTCATTCGATCAACTAACTTATTTATATCGTTGTAATATATTATATTGGTTTTATACAAATTTTTTAATAATCCCCTTCCAGATGTAGTAGGATCAGTTGTTTTTCTTTTTTTATGCAAAACATTTAATTCAGCAGAAGATAAAGCTCTTCTTTTAATTGGAGCTTTATTTGATTTCGAGGGGAAAAGACTAGATATAACGTTTGTGTATTTTATTGACCTGTTTCTATGAATAGGTAGTTCTTTGGAATATTTTTTTCTATGTGCATTTGTATACTCTAGTATATTTTTAAACAATTGTAAATCCTTTTTAGTATATTTACCAGGATTATTTTTAAAGATGAGTTCAAACAAACCTGTTGTACCTTTATATTTCTTATCACCAATAACTATATCATCATTTTCGTTTATATCTAACTTTCTATCTCCAATCATTAATCCTTTATCCTCTATTCTAGCTCCATATGTATGATAATTTCGATTAGCATGTGTGCCATGTAACATTTTTAATGTATATTTTCTTCCAAGTGTTCCTTTAAACATAATATCTGTGCCTAATTTGCTTAAGTTGGATGGGTTGATATCCTCTTCTTCTGCTCTTGTATCTTCCGCACTTGTATCTTCTGTACTTGTATCTCCTGCAATGTTCTTTTCCCTTAAATCTCCTATATCTCCGCTTTCTTCATACTCGTCGCTTTCTTCAGATGTTTGTAACTGGTCAGAACTTTCATCATTCTGAAATTCTTCTTCATATTTGGAAATTGGTAGCATTTTGTCTCCTTCGAAGCGAATTGAAGGTCTTTCCATATTTTGTGCTAATCGCTTTAAAGGTTCAGTAACAGGTTTGAATGTTGTTTCTAAAAATTGCTCTCTTTCATTTATACCTGATTTTAAAGCTCGGTTTTTTTGTCTAATAGAATCACTAAGTGATTTTATTTCCTTTAATAGCTTTTCCTGGTTAACCATCTTCACACCTTGACGACTTGTACAGTAATACCGCTAATCAGTGTATTAAAACGAATTTATCAAAACCTATTCTATAACGACCATCTTTTATAGCTTGATCTTTCATAATAACCAAAAATCCATACTTTTCCGCCCATGCTTTTCCGCAAAGCTCTTTAAACTTTTCAAATGGCATATCCGCATTCACATGATCGTTATATATATGTTTTAGGTTAGTATCATCTTGTTTGAATACAATTAGAATATTTGCATTATCTCTGATAAGTTGTTTTGGGATTTTGCTATAAGTTTGTCCTATATATATGCTGTCGATGTTATTATGTCTTCCCATGGTAAAGTAGTTTCTAATAGTATCCTGATTTTCACAAGATACATCGTCAAATATAAATACAGAATACGGTTTCGCTTCGTTTGGTTGCATAATGCTATCACTAGCGTTAAATTTGTAAAAATTAACATCAGACACATCAGATAGGATTTTATCCAGCAATTGATACTTTGGTTGATGTAGAGACTTTGAAAAAATATATAGGTTACTAAACCTTAATCCCTGCGGATTAGTGATCAAATTAAAGACAACATTATTCTTTCCACAGTTTGAGGGGCCACTTACTATACATCGAACAGTGTTTGGAAGTAAACTACCGTGTTTACCATTGTTGATTTTAACGTTATCCACAGTTAAATCATCTATGTTATTAATATTGAATCGATCTTTATGGTGAATAATCTCCATCCTGCTCAAAGGTTAACGATGAAATGAGTTGCTTGAATTAAACCAAGTCCTTTATAGGTATCCATGAATCCTCAGTTTTGTTAAACCCTAACCACCGCACTTTAACTGCGTCCTTTTTTCTTTGTAACACTTTTTCAACAAGATATACATCACCTACTGTTGACTTTAACATTTCATGTCCATAAAATGCACCTTGCAACAAATCTCCTTTGTTATCTTTTAGGATATACGTTTCAGGTACAGTCGGTTGCACTTTATACACTGTAAAAACTTCATTCGTCCAATTGGGAAGGTATTTTTTGGTAAACACTCCCTTATATTTACTAATCCGTACTTTATCACTTACATTAAATTTTCTTGGCTGCATTTTTTCTACTTTAGGCTTTGTATTTTTCTTTATGCGTTTTAATACATCTTTTGCATTTCTTCTATTTACTTTGTTAGGTTTCATACCAATAGTTCTATGAAACCTGTTGTTATAATCATTTATTAATTGTGGTAAAACATCATACCATACGTAAGAACCTCTTTTTGAAAATTGTTTATACAGTGCTCCTTTTAAGGTTCTATTAAATCTTTCTACAATAGCAGCTTTTTTCTCTGAATTTGTAGAATAATGATTTATTTTATATTTATTCATTAACTGTGCAAAGTTTGTATTAAAGTATTCTGTTCCATCATCAGTTTGTAAATGTTTAATTTTGTTTTTATCTCTTTTTATGGCTATTTCCATGGCTTCTGTTACGCTTTTACCAGTCTTGTCCTTTAGAGGCAAAGCGTCTGCAACTTTTGTAAAACAATTAATAATTGTGAGTATATATTTAAATCCTTTGTTTATTCTGCTATGCGGTCGCATTTCAATTAAATCCGCTTGATATAGATCATTTATCCCTTTTATAACAGTATTTCTTCTTGGAAACTTTATTCTTGCAGGTTTGTGTAGTTCATTAATAATCTTCTCCTTCAGGTCTGACATGATGGTTTCACGAAGGCAGCTGATATGGTATTAAATATTCTTTGGTATAAATCTGCTTATATATACATATAGTTCAAGGTCATTTAAAACTTGTGTAAAAAAAGGGGAAACACAGCTTAACATTGCTGTGTTTCCCCTTTTTTTACGGAAAGGAAAAGGATAAAGGATCTAGGACGATGAAAAAGGTTACTCGTCAATAGGGTTGAGGGAGTAGTGGCCGAATGGTAATGTGTTGATTTTGTCTGGAAGTGTTTGTCTTTTGTCGTCATTACAGGATAGCGCCTTTTTAACTTCAGTCACGCTGTACATCTGATGGTTAAAACTTCTGATGGTGTTGAATTTAGCTGTAATGATGTTATCCTCAAATAAGCATTGCTTGTAGTGTTCAAAATGCACTTTCTTCTTTAAATATAAACTCTTTACACCTTTAGCTTTCTTAATATAGCTATTCTTCTTTTCTTCTTCTTCTTCTTTTTCATTATAGAGTTTCAAAGAATATAGTTTAGACATCAATGCAACAATCTCTTCAAGCAGAACACCATTAGCCTCATCCTTGAATTTGCCTAGTACTTTTTTGTGTCTGTCATTGTCGTAGTTTGGATGATCTTTTGGATAATCGGAGAAATCAAAGTCGTTCTTGTAAATAAATGTACGCAAATCTTTATACATGTCCAATGTTACTATGCGATATATGAAAGCGTCAGTGTCCATATATGTAATAGATATATTTTCTCTTCCGTAGAACGCCACCATTTTGTTGTAGTGAAACGCGTACATGTGTGTTTTTGAGATGTCCAAGATTGACATGCCTATATACAAAGGACGATCCATCTTCACACTCGTCTTCTTCATAGACACTGCTACAAGTTTTTCATTAATAATTATAGATGTTCCAAAATTTGGCTGCTGTACTAGTTTCTGTAATTTTTTTGCGTCGGTAACAAGTTTAACATTTTTGTGTCTTCTTTTGTTTTCCAATGTTTTTCCAAATATCGCATTATTCATTAATTTAAAGAAATCTTTTTGAAAGTCTGATGTAGCTGCTGCTCTTCTGATGGTATTTGAATCAATGTAGGGTTTCAACCAGCATGATTGAGAAAATTCCAAAACTCTATTAATTTTTGTTAGACGTAGTCCTAATTCGATAGCTTGTTGAACCACCCAAAAGTGAGCCACGTAGCGTTGTTTATTATTTAATGTCATCATTAATTTGAGGTGTTTTCCAATTGGTGAAATTTCTGTTTTAGCAAGAAGTGGAAGGTCATAATGAAGATCATGTAAATTTTCTGGGTATTCAAAATCGCAATCCAAAATATATCCAGTGTCACCATGTTTCGGAATTTGTAAAATATCGCCAATAGAGTCGGGATTAATCCATTTAAAGTTATCAAAAGGAAGTGGGTTTGACATTGCCCATCCGTACAGGTTATTTGCATCGAAATATCCTAAATAGGTTGACGGTTTGGTTTCATCGTAATCGGGTAGGTATTTGTTGTTGGCTTTGACATGTCTGGTAACACTTTGGGTCAATCCGCCTCTTACTCCAGCTTCAACCATTAAAACCATGTCAATGTCTGTTAAAAGTTGGAGTTTGCATTTTGTTTCTTTTAACATGGCTTGCCAAGCTAATCCTGGTGAAGTATACGAATGTAGAGGGTCCAAACCGTATGCAGCAAAACAGGTGTTTCGGAATTCTTCCATTACATCACAAAGAAGAGTTACATCTAGTTTGACATAAAAGTCCGAGTAATCTCCTAAGGTTTTCATATCTAACTCGTTCCATACTCGACGTGCGTGTTGATAGTCCTCAAGTGATATTTCCGAATCATTAAGTTTGTTTTTGAAGTGTTCTGGTGAAGGTAGTGATGTTTCATCAAATCTATGCAGTCCATCGATGTAATCATAGGGGAAGACTCCTTTTCGAAGAACCAAATCCATTTTACTATTGGGTACAATTTTGCTTGTTTCTATCAAATCTGTTCTTCTTAGATTTTCAGATAATTTCATGAGGCTTGAAGGCATAAATAATCCTAAATGAATCAACAAACCTTAATTTAATTTTACCCACCTTTTTTGAAAAGCTTATAAATTTTTCCATTGTAGTAGCCAAAACGTCTATTGCTCCATTATCTCTTCCTAGTTCGGGGATTATGAAGTGCGAATCATAACCACTCAGATTGTGCAGAACTACGGGGATAAAATATGGTAGTTTGTAGTTCAAGTTGCAAGCGTTACAGGCTGCACCTCTGTACGCTCCCGTAAGATGATCGTGGTCACGAACTTTAACGTTATCCAGTGTAAAGGTGTTATTACACAAATAACACGTTGTTGTTGAATCATAATGTTGAAGTTCTTCTTCTTCCATAGGTGACATGGGTACCTTTGTTCCATACAGTTCTTCTACCTTTGCAGCTATGTCATACAAATCATCGACAAAGTATTTGGATGCTTCTTCACCGCGATAAATCTTTGGAGAAGATGATAGTCCATATTTTTGAAGATGGTCTTCAGTCAACGTGGATTTAATTAGTATGCAATAACTGTTTGGTTAATGAAGTTGGTATTTGCTTCTTCTTGTAACGTCCTCTTCTTGTTGTTCAAGCGGATGTAAAGAAGACTCGAAATCAGCGTAAACAACAACAGGTACACGGTATTGTTGTATTACTTTGTCAAATTTTATCTGCGCTCTGCTAGGATGCGGCAATTTAATTCTTACTTCATAGTTTCCATTACATAACCGCTGGTGTTCTACTAACCAATCAGACCCTCCCCTTCTTAGTTCTTTGTTCACGTGACAAAAACATCTTTTGCAAATCGTCATCTTTCTTTTATGCTTAGATAATTGATTAGAAACAAGACTTTCAAATTTTTTGATATACACAAAGTGTGAAATATCACCTTTAGTAATTAATAACAAATCGGTATGATCTCTGCGCTCATTTGGTGTTATACGCAAGGGGTACAAATTGTTTGTCGAATCCAATCCGAAGAGGTTGACAGAAGCTGAAGGATTTTGTTTTTCAAATTTTGAAACGTCTGTTATAGCAACAGGGTAAGTCATCCCTTGGAAATTATATCTATGTTGTACTTCTTCATAATAGTGACTTGGTCTTTCCGGATGAATTGTTACATATTTGGCCAACATAGCATATTTAAAACACTCAGTATCTTGATTTTGTACGTTGACGCAGGATAAGGTATTTCTAATCTTTGTTGGTAGAGGAATGTAGCTACTTCCTCGAATTCCATAGCCGTGTTTGTGTACTCTTAAGTCTAGCCCTGTGATGCTTAACAAATTCCATCCAGAGCCTCTTCCTTCATGTTCTAGTATTTTAGTCATTAGCTCTTCAAAACATTCAGATACAATTGAATCAATATCTGACGAAAACATAATAGTTCGGTTTTTTGTTAAAAACCCTCTCGGTGAAGTTTCATTTTGAATGTTTGTAAATAAAGCATCCATTAATAGTCCAAATTTAATAAAATTTAATCTTTTTAATTCATTTTGCAAAGTGTTGCTTACCAATCCTTTTGCGTTATTTAAAAACTCTTCGAGTTGTAATTTTGCATTGTCAATTTTGAAGTGGGTTACTACATTACCCGGAAGTGCTCGGGCATGTAGTTCTACATTTACTGCTGTTGATGCTGAAGGACGGTGAAGTGTAGACAGAGCATGCGTAGAAGTCGATGCAGCTGATGATGTTGAAGGATGATGAAGTGTAGACAGAACAGGCGTAGAAGTCGATGCAGATGATGATGATGATGTTGAAGGACGGTGAAGTGTAGACATAGCAGAGGTAGAAGTCGATGTTGATGGTGCATATTGAATAACACTAGGTCTGGAATTTTGGTGTTGAGCTAACATTTGATCTATTTCTTTCAATTCTTCTTCTTCATATTCTTCATTTTGGTTTTTGTTATGTTTCAGTTCTTTATGTATCATTAAAATAAATTCATCCTTAAATGAAGACTTGCAAATATCGCAGCGATGCATAATGTAGGTGCGATCTCCACAAGGGTCAAGGCAATAATTAACAACACTGCAAATACCCCTCTATTTATACCCTAGCAAAAGTAATGGGGGTACGTATTACGTTAAGTTTACTATTTTTTTTTTTTTTTTTTTTTTTGCATTTTATATTTACTATTGTAGCTGGATGCTACAAATTTCTGTATTTAGGTCAAGGTCATTGAACAAATTTACCAAAACGGGGAATAGAGCAGTAAATGATTTTATATTAAACCATAAACTGATCTATTCCCCGCTCTGTATTTAACTAAGACAATTTTCTCCAACAGAAACATTTGATAAATTTTAAACTCGGATGTGAAGTTGGATTGTACACATTGCATCTTGATCAACTAAAAATTTCATAAAACAATAGGGATCTTCAGTTGTAGATTCATCTTTAACATATTCAATAGTCAACATTGCCGAACGAAGATCTTGTGGAATTACGTCGACTTTTATGAGATGTAAGTTTTATCACATCATCGATATCGATGAGGGGAAAGCTGTAGCAAACGGAGTTTCCTGGTGGGTTCATCATGTCTATATGATAAATATACACTGTTGCATCGTCTTTAAATAGACGTTCCCCCACCATTAAATGTATAAGTTACCCCACTTTTTTAATCATGTAAATGGGTCAAGGTCATACAACGATATTACCAAAACGGGGAATAGAGCAGTAAGTGATTCTCACTATAACCACAAACTGATCTATTCCCCGCTTTGTATTTAAAGTAAACTATTTGAAGACAACAAAAACTTATTCAGATTCTTCCGATGATAATGATGATGATGAGCTCATATCACTAAATAAGCGACGACGAACACAAAAGTTCCCTGTGACTGGATCTAGAACTACATCATCGATATTAATACTGCTTGGAGGGGTTTCACTATCAACAAGGTCCATTTCCTCCAAGCAAAGCAACTGATGATGAAATTCCGGTTCATTATTATCGACATCGTCGTCGTCAGTCAACAGCTCCAACAGCTCCATCTCTCCAAGATATGGTTCACTGCTAGCAAACTCACTCAGTAGTTCAAGATCACTAAATAGTTCACCTTCCATCTCTGAATCGTCTTCGTCTTCATCTTCGTTTAAATTTAATGGAATATTTTTAATCAATTCTAGTATAGTCTTCTTAGAAGGGAAAATGTTATCTCTGGGCGACATGATTCCAAGTAGCAGACTGATTTACCACTAATACGAAACCACCTTTTATACATGATTTCGGTGGTGGTGGGGGTAAGTGTTGAAAGTGCAAGTGGTAGGGAAAAGTGATAGGGAAGAGGTATTATTGTAACACAAATGATTAAGTCCTGTAAGTGGGTCAAGGTCACCTTATCCTATTACCAGAACGGGGAATAGAGCAGTAAGAGATTCTTATTCAAACCTCAAACTGATCTATTCCCCGTTCTGTATTCCCCCCCCCCCTTTGGCGTTTTATTTAGTTTATGAGGTTGTGTAATAAAGGCACAGTGTGTAGCCTTCTTGTAATAATTGGACAATTTTTTTCTTCAAAGGGATTGGTTTTACATCTATTTTTACTTCTTCTGTTCCACGAATACCCAATCCTTTGACCTGAACATGTTGGTACTCCGTTAACAGTTGGTAAACACGCTGGATAAAAGTATCCGCTTTAGCAGTAGAGTCAATATAGTGGAGGTATACCATGGTAGGTGCTCTCTTGACGCAATTCAGAACCAAAGTGATAATTGTCTCTGTAACATCGGGCTTATATACCCATCGTTTTTTTTTTGTTTTTTTTTGCTTTAATTACAGGTTTGGAACAATATAAAATGTTATATTAATGTTCCATCCTTTATCGACTAACCTTACCATATTACCAAAGATTTTATATAACTTTCTACTGTAGTTTGTTTCAAATGCTTCATTTTCACTACTATAAACTTCACCTGTTGGTCTCCACATGTACAATTGACAACTAACCTCTATATCAAGATACCGTAGCAGTAATCTCCTTACAGCAAGCACCTGATCAATGTTTTCGACCCGTCTGCTAACTATTATAGTTGCTGCAGAGATAGAAGTAGTGGATGCATTCATTTTCAGCAGAGTACTAATTTTTACCAGCGATGGAGAACCTCCTTTATACTTAGTTTAGGTAGTGGTGGGGGTTAGGAAAAGATATTGTTGTGAGAAATAAGAAGATCTTTCATTATTTTTTATCAAACGAATATTTTCTAAGTCCCAAGGTCATTTACACCAGTTGCCAGAACGGGGAATAGAGCAGTAAGTGGTTCTCACTTGGACCGCAAACTGATCTATTCCCCGCTCTGTATTTTAAAGTAAACAATAACTCTTCTCACTATTGAGCAGCCTTTGTTCTTTGAAGTTCAAGTTCTAAGTCTGCAACCAGGCGAAAGTCTGCATCATGCTCCTCCCATTGTTCAGGAGAACGCGGTTGACCACACCACTTAGTAAAGGCGTACCTCATCGCCTCATTGTACTCCTCCAGGATAACATGATAGGGTCTTGGTTGTTGCGTTGTAGACTGCATCGGTGATGTAGTTTGTTGCGGTTGAGACTGAGCACCATTTTCTGCAACCTTATTAATTTTATAAACCTCAGTCATTTCAGCAGCCTCAACAATCGCGTACAACTCCTCTTCGCTAATTTCCTTTCCCCATGTGTTGCTGTTGACGCTCATGACGATACAACTAATAATTATATTCCGAATCTCTCGCTTAAATACCCGCTTACCCCCTCCCCTCTTTACTGTTGAATAATGTCTTTAATATAATATTTCTCCTTTTTCCATTTAAGTTTTATCTTTGACTTAGTGCAATATATCTAAGTCCGTTATTTAGGTCAAGGTCGTTGTAGCATTGTAAAAAAAAAGGTGTGGACAACCTATTTACACTCTGAAGCATATGCTACAAATTGTAAATAGGTTGTCCACACTTTTTTTTTTAATTTGGAAAAGACTATTTTTAATTTGGAATACACTTTTTAATCTTTTTTTATTTTAAATGTTTTCCACACACTGAAACCTGTATCATTTCGAATTAAATAGTTCTGTTTGGTAAGTTCTTTAACGTGGAGGTCCATGCCTCTAGGCAACTCTACATAGTACAATTTACCTTCACATTGAACCACCACCTTTGCAAAGCCCTTTGATTTAACAAAAAAGTATCGTTTATTTCTACAAAGCCTATTAATTCGAATTTTGGTTGGTCTCACTGTTGGATGGGGTGTAGAAAGAGAAACGGTGCCCTTGTGATTTTGTTTTAAATGTGATCTGCATACTTCTTCATTTAAAACACAAGACTTAGCACAACGTTCCCCTTTCCTTGCACCTTTTTTAAAACTGTAGCTGCATCTTGGTGCAGGAAGTATAGACTGCCTTCTCAAGGTTTTTAATTGTTGAAATTTCTCTGAAGGAGATTCGTTGTTAATACAGATCACTGAAGGACGGGAAAGGACACTTACAGAAGGTGTAGAAGGTTTGGTAGGAGAAGAAGAATGTAGACTTGCAGATGGTGTTGAAGAGCCTGGTGTATAAGGTGGAAGAATGCTTGCCAGCGCCTGCTTAAGAAGCGAAGGAGCTGGTGAAGCCAAAGATGGTGCAGTTGTTTGCTCATCCTTCCTCGGTGATGGAGAAGGAGAGCGAGAAGTAGCCGAAGAAGATGAAGACGACGAAGACGATGAAGAAGATGAAGAAGATGAAGAAGCGGACGGGGGAGCAACGAGGTTTTCTTGAAGTGGTTGCGGTCGTGGTGCAGGCTCCTCAGGAACAATGCATGATAATATTAACGCCTGCCGAAGGATGGAAGGAGCTGGCGGAGCAGATGACGGAGCAGGTGAAGAGTGCTCAACCTTCCTCGGCAAAAGTTGCTTCCTACGGTCAGACATCTCGGGAACTGAACTGCACTCGTGATGTGTAAGCAGCAGAATGATTTTACCACTGGTGAAAACCCTCCTTTTATACCCAGTTGTAGAGGGGGAAGGGGGGGGGGGCTTTAGAGGTTAGGGAAGGAATATTGTTGTAATGTTTTACTAAACGAAAATTTTCTAAGTCCCGAAGTGGGTCAAGGTCATCTGAACATGTTGCCAAAACGGGGAATAGAGCAGTAAGTGATTCTCACTTGGACCACAAACTGCTCTATTCCCCGCTCTGTATTAGGAGAAGAGGACTAGCTTAAAGCTCGCAATTATAGGCAAATAAACCTGATAACGGAACACTAACCTCTCCCCCGAAAAATTATTCACCCAACACACAAACGATATAGTCAGTTAACAACAGTCGCGCACTCTGAAACCGCAAGGACGTTCATCACTGTGTAGGCGTCAGAGTACTACGAACCGAAGTACAATAATACCTGACCAAGGTCCCCTTAAGTTTATTTCCCCGATGATGTATCCTCCAAGATAAGCAAAATGGTCAGTTAACAACAGTCGCGCACTCTGAAACCGCAAGGACGTTCATCACTGTGTAGGCGTCAGAGTTTTACGAACCGAAGTACAATAATTACCTGACCAAGGTCCCCTTAAATTTAACCAAAAATAAGCAAACTGACTGAATCTGTTTCTCGTGAGTAAGGGTTAAGATAGGTAAAGTCATCCGGTTTGCGCGCCGTAATGACTTAAGGTCGGTTTTCGTGCCATACCTTTTTGTAAGGGGTTAGGAAAGGTGTTTATTTGAGAAACATAATCCCCCCTGAGATATTTAAAGACATAAGGTCGGTTTTCGTGCCATACCTTTTTGAATGGGAGCGTGAAAGAAAAGTACATATTTCATTAGTAAATAAAAAAACACTTCAAAAACACTTTAAAACCAACACCAAACTAACTACAGTTAAACTAACTACATTTACTAGCAGCAAACTACAAGCGTTATTCTAACATGCTTAATAATACACAAACATGCCTTAAGCTAAGGTAGCATCTCTAATATATAGTGGTACCAACTCTATACTAGAGATACTATTGCGGACAGCGCGGGCAAACAGCTAGCTAGGCTGTCGGCCTGCGACTGCGAACCCTCTGCGGGCTGCTCCCGCTTTTATAGGAATATATCGGGGGGGGGGGGCTTCGACAGTAGTTTGTTCTAACGCTGTATAGCACACTTTGAATTGCTCCAAGTCCGGTAACTGGGTCAAGGACACGTTAAAATATTTTGTAAAATAGCAAAGGTGTTACCTTTGCTATTTTACTTTGGAAGAAATCTGTACTACGTTTAAACAAGGGAGACTGTTATCCGTTTTACGCAAAACTCCTTGCACGATCTTTTGATAAAATGGAAAAGATTAATGCCGGAGGGCGATTCCCATTCCACCAAAATACAATGCATATCATTTCTATGCAACGGTCTCAGCTCTATTTTTACTTTTAATTTAATGCCTCGAAACTCATAAGTAAGGATGGACAGAAAGGCTTCTGAAATAGCAAGCTCGGATGGAACAAGCCAAGTGTTTACACCTACAGCTTCCATAGCGATATGATGATTTTTACCACGCTGTTGCAGTATATATTAAATTTCCCCTTCCATAAATTTTGTGCTAAAACGTGGTTGTGTACATTGAATGTTTCTTGAATATTTTCTAAGTCCTAATCTAGGTCAAGGACACGTTGAAGATAAAAGCATTAAGTGTTAAGCAAACTACAAAACATTAAATGTTAAGGAAACACATTCCATCTACAATGTTATTATAAAGCATCAAAATATGGTCAGTTTACAACAGTCGTGCACTCTGAAACCGCAAGGACGTTCATCACTGTGTAGGCTTCAGAATACTACTAACCGAAGTACAATAATCCCCTGACCAAGATCCCCTTAAATATATTTAACTACACATGCAAATGCGCATGGTCTCTCAATTGCGCGTTGGGCCCACACACACTCAAGAGACCTACGCTGCAGCAGGCACTGCAACCCAGTGGGACGTTCATCCTAAAGGGCGGCAGGCTACTGCGCGGAGACGCTCGAAATCTCGGCTTATATAGACGAAAAATGGGAAATAGGGATATTTAGGGGAAAACGGGATAAGGGATAACCCTACTTCGTTGCGGGATTTTGTCGGGAATTTGTCCCTTTCTGCTAAAAAGTTTATCCCTCGACCTTGACCTTGAACTTGACCCAAAGGGGGGGGGGGCTTGAACTTGGCCGGGGGGGGGGGCTTGAACTTGGCCGGGGGGGGGGTGGATGTAAACCGGTTCTAATTAGTACCCAGCTTTCTATCTATATATTGATAGGGCAAGGTTATCCTTTGCGACCTGCTTTACTTTGTCTGGCACCTCATTCCAGCTTTGGTTCTCAGCCAGTATACACGTGCTCTATTCATTTTCCCTTCCATCCAACAACACCATGTCTTCTCCTCTGACTCCCGAAAAACTTCAACGTTTGAAGGAGTCCTTGAAGAAGTCGACGGAAAGAAGAAGCGGATTTAAGAAACCTTCAGCTTTTAAGTCTGCTCTTAGACGTGATTTTCGGTGTCACCCATTATATTTTCACCAGCGACCCTCAACTCAGCCTCAGCCTTCTACGTCCACAGCTCGACCTTCAACTCCACCACTAACTGTAGATGAGGTGATGGAGCGGACAAGAGTGATGGGGATCAATGATTTGGTGACGCCGATCGACACCTCCAAGGCCGAGTTCCGGAATCTGAAGCGGATGACGGAGTACAAGTTTGTGGCTAGGAACGGGGACCACGTGTTCCTCTTTCAACACACCGACCACTACGTCGAGGTGCGTCTGCCGCAGACTTGTCCACCACCACCCCCTCTGATAAACGACACCCAGGAGTTGTACTTCATGAGACAAGATGGGAGGGTAAAGTGGGTTTTAAAAAATAAAGTTTAAATTAAGCAGCGATCCCTAGACCAACCATTCCTAACCAAACCATCCCTCAGCACGCAAACGGTCCTTTTCAGGACCACCCTAAGCATTTCAAGTTAGGGACTTGGCCTGTACATAGGCAGGAGACTGTTAGTCTTATGTTTGTGTGCAGCCCACTTTGTGAAAATTTCTAAGTCCCAAGGTCCTTGAACATGACCCAAAAAAGGGGGGGGGTACAAAGTTTGTGCAAAGTATGTCATGTGGGTACTCAAATTAAACGGATTGATCAGACGAACAAGTTGGTGCAAACAGAATTCAGATCCGACCAAGGGTATAGCAGCAACAGCGAAAAAACAACTATTTTCAAGGACAAACCTAAATAACTTCTTTATTTACGGTTTAAAGTATATTAAGTGGGTACTCAAATTACGCGGATTGATCAGACGAACAAGTTAGTGCAAACAGAATTCAGATCTGACAACGGGTATAGCAGCAACAGCGAAAAAACACCTATTTTCAAGGACAAACCTAAATAACTTCTTTGTTTTTAGTTCAAAGTATAACATGTGGGTACTTCAATTACGCGGCTTGCCAAAACAAACAAGAAGGTGCAATCTAAATTTAAATCTAACCAACAGTATAGCATCTGTAGCGTAAAACGATGGTTTGAAGGACAAGGTAACGTTGTGGTGAGGGTTAGGTGCCTATCATACACGATAACGCTCCATCATTATTCTTCCAGCTCTTGACGGATGAACATCTACCTAGAGGATCTGAAAAATGTCGCAGTTTTACAGGAACATGAGGAAGGTGACCTTCAGTAGTCCCCTTGGCACTACTTTCTACTTCCCTGACAATGAAGACAGAAGGTCTACACTTTTAGTGGACAATGAGCGGTTTCGTCGAAGAATAATCGAGGTTGAAACACTTTTAGCTAGTTGTTTGCTTCGCAAAAAGAACCATATGAATACATGCACCGGTTTAGATCATAGTAGCTGTTATACTTATACAGCGTTGAAGCGCAAACATTATTGAAGTTTTTAGTTACGGAGCTAAGGTCTTGACAGTCTAAGAGCTAAACCCTAAC
The DNA here is from genome assembly GCA_963675035.1 of Allygus modestus. Taxonomy (NCBI): domain Eukaryota; kingdom Metazoa; phylum Arthropoda; class Insecta; order Hemiptera; family Cicadellidae; genus Allygus; species Allygus modestus. Next base: position 135,588,305 of record OY776115.1, read on the forward strand.
TAACACATGTAAACTAGTTATTGTGCGATGTAAAACTTGGTGGGGAGACTGGTGTAGTGGGGGGACTGGTGTAGTGGGGGGACTACCATATGCCGCACACTTGCCACCTGCCGCCTGCCACCTCCCACCAACCATCTGCTTCGTTCTACTACACTTTTACCCCCACCATTTTGTTTGATACCAGAACGCTAGCTAGCGAATAGTCAGTACACCTCCGGCTCTCGACCGGTGAACATCGAGCTCTCCGAGACGCTCTTCACAAAATAACAATATCATTTCACTCAAGGTCTGATAGATGTTTCTATTTCATTGCCGTCACGTATTATTTCCTCCTGACAGCAATGAAATGCAAACACCTAACAGAACAGATAGGTGTCAAAAAACACAACATGGACTCTGCGCAGGGATCGAAGTATCTACCGTCTTTCTTCAGAAAGCGAAGTGATGGCCGCAACTCGTCCGGATCAACAACATCGATGACAACCAACAACGGGGAACTATTGTAAACATGAATTATTGTAAATAAAGTAATATTTGTAATATGAATTATTGTAAATAAAATAAAGTAATATTTGTATTAGTACTACCTCGCACTCGTATCATTCGATTGCTTCATTCGATAATTTTCATTCGATATTTTATCGAATTAAAACTATCGAATCACAATCGGATTTTACGCGTGCGAGGTAGTACTTTTTTAAAAATTACCTCCCCGTGACCTTGAACTTTGAACTTTAACTCATTTCGTCACAAAACCGCCTACGTCACTGGCTCAGCCCCAGATGACGTCTTTCATGACTCAGCGCATCCGGTCACGTGACCGGATGACGTCACTTCCGGCGCAAAACCCGCAAACCCACACTACTATTAATCTTTCAAAGTTCGAGTTTTTGGGCCCAAAAAGGGTCATAAAAGCCCCAGATGTAAAATCAATGCATGTAAAACGATGGGAATTAGTGAGGTGAAAGTTTTAAGCCCTCTCTCGTCATTCTAGCATTAATATTTACCGAGTTATTAAAGAAAATTTATCGGCTAAACACAGTACGTTGTCTTATGGGGTTTTTACATTAGAAAAGCATATTATTAATTTGTTGGTGTATTTGGTTCATCCCCAGCAACCTCGCGCCTACTTTTAAGCCTTACTGGACCTTCTCCTAACCTTATAATGCGCAAAATTGTATTCTCAGCTTTGCAAGTAAATCAAACCAGGAGTATCAGAACATCCAAAAAATCAATGTTTTCAGATTTCAATAAAAATTGGACAAATGTATGTTTTTACACTGATTTTGAGTTTTAAAAGTTTGTTATGTGGAAATTCACTTCCCTCACGTCAGCGTGCTGCGTGCGAACTCGTTTGATTTAACGTCGGTAAGAGTGAACCTTCCGACAAATAAAGCCATCACCCGGTGGATGCTTTCCTGAATAAATATGTAACTAAAATCCAGTCGACCAGCCAAACGATCCATGTCATGAGATCCTACTAATAACCTTATTTTATAAACAACTAGCTGTTACCCGGCAGAAGTTGTTATATGCCTTTGACTATTACCAACTAAAACCAATATCGCCAAGATCACCTGTTCAAGTAAACATGTCATTAGCTTTTATGTAAACAACAATATATTTCCATAAGGTTTATATGGGAACCCAATTGAGTTAGGACGAAATTGATGGCTTAAAAACCTTCTCCGTGAAATTTTACATATATATATATATACCAAGTTTCATTGCAAACGGTCCAACGGTGTCCGAGTCCATAAACTTCAAATATATATACAAACAAACAAACCAACATCCTTTTTTATAAATAAAGATTGTATTCATAAAAGAAAAATTGGAAAGCAATATTTTCTTTTAGTACTAACCATAGCACTTTTAAATCCCCAAGTTCGTTATTGACTATGAGATTGTAATTATAAATTGTGTGTCATTCCAACTTCAAGCATTAATTTAGCTATACCATGATTTCGATATTTACAAATAATAAAAATGCTGTTTTAAAAACATTTTAAATAAAAACTAACCGTAACCAATTCAAGAACTTCCAGTTTCAGGTCTCAAAACCCATTAAGCAACAAAAGCTGCGAAATTAAGTGCAATAACCTCCAACGAGTAAATTATCAATACGTGAGGTCTTGTCATATTTGGACCGCATTTTTAGACGTGTCTATTGTGTTACGTCTTTTGTACAGGTCACGCAGAGAATTCGATATAATTTCGGTTGAATCGAAACTATTCGGACGTTCAACTTTTGGTTTCTTTCCCGCGATGTTGAATAATCTAAACATTGTTCCCTATACTATCACAGGTGAATGTAATCCATAAATACCTTATTTGTGGTTTTGAGGTTGATTTGATTCTTTGTAATAGTTATTTACTACTTCGCAAATTTTCCACCGAAGAGGGGGCTCCAATCAAGAAAAACTTCTACCCGCTTTTCCCTTAAGCTTAATATTAACTTTCAAATCCCATCCCTTCTCAACCGATTATCAAAAATTGTTCATTTATGGTTCATTTTGTAGATATAAAATACCTAGCAATTTCAGTGAGCTCAATGTTTATATCACAGCAAATTAACGTTTAGTAAATTTAAAAATTTTGTAATATTTAACAATTTGTTATAGGTTATCTATTTGCAATATCAAAATTCTGCACTGAATTCACTAGGTATTTTTTGTATAAATTAACGATTTCGATTAACCTGTTGAGGAGGGACGGGGTTTGAAACTTAACATTGGCCTTTGGGGGGAGGCAGGGAGAAACGCCAAATATTTCGTGACTTTTTCATCATCCACAGCGTTCAGATCAATACACCTAGCACTTAGAATATCTCACTATATATATATACGAGCCTCCAAAAATTATATAATACATCAAATCATTAAGTCTTTCTCTAACAGTTTCAACACTGTTATTTAAGAAATTATTGCGGATATTTTCCATCACTCGTGTTGATGTCCGCCTCATTTTCTTTAATATCATAAACACACCACCACCAGCAATGAATTTTCAGTTTAAATATTTATCCGCAAGGTTTTTCTCATAGGCTTGGTATGTGGGCTCATAATTGCCAGGGCCTTGGAAGGCCGACACCACTTCCCACGCGTTATCTCCATCACCTGCGATGTTCCCAGGTCTCCGCCCCGCGCCGGAACTGCCTAATCCACGGCGACGCACACTTTCACACGCTGCTGATTTTACTTTCGGTTTGGAATAAATTGTGAAGGAGAAGGCCTAAACACTCGGAATTGTTTGGTGAAAGGTTTCTAACGAAGCCGAATGAATAAATAGTCTTTAGACAGAAGCATTTACGAAATTTCTTTCTCATTCCCTCGTATGAGACACCTTATGACCAACATTGTTCCTATTTACCACCATCAGACAATTTATTATAGACACTAGTTCTTGTTCTAAAACATAAAACTCCCACGTTAGTACATTTTTAATTTTTCCCTTCACTTTTATCTACAGCTAAGTCCAAATGATTTAGTTTCAAATCATTGCAACAACTTTATTAAATATATTTTTAATTACAATAATTGTAACTTTTTCAAGAAGCTTTCAAAATTAACTCCGTAGCACTTAAACAAATAATTTTAAGTCAGTCTGTTTTACTTTGAATCGTTTATATTGCATTCGTTATTTACTTATAAAGATGGAAATCTCAGACTATAAAAATGGGATATTGGGAACATTGTTGGTCGGACTCTCGTAAAAATATATATTACAATTGACAGAATTGTCTTTAAAATCTGAGTGAAACAAAGACACCATCGTTTACTCGAAGGCAAATTAAAGGGTTAATTCGAACCCAATAAAAAATCCTTATCCTTACCTTTTTTTTATTAATTTGTTTACATTATCACCTTGAAAATAAATAGTTATATTCGATTTGTCATTATAGTCTATGGACTGTAATGACAAATTATAGTGTAGTTGCTGTAATTTTTACCATGGTAAAAATTACTGGAACCACACTTGACATGGTATCAGTAAACAGTAATTTACAAGACATAAAACTTACGCTTTTTACGTGTCCAAGAACTTACGTTTTTTAAGTGTCATTTTGGTCTAAGCCTCAAGTTTAATTATTTTGGAGGTATAGTATAAATCCCTTGGTAACAAGACCTGAAAGACAACGGTTATTTTATATTAGGTACTTTACTGCGAGATGCTTTAGGATCGTATGAACTTATAATATATTATAGTCAAATTTTGCAAATCAAGATTTAGTATATTTGTTGTTAACAGACTCAGTAAGGTTTAACGACTCTTAAACAAGTTTACAAAGTGCACAAGAGTTTGAAAAATCAATTTTTTCTGACATTATACTTTAAACATTTACGAAGGTATAATTAGAGAGTTCGTTATTTTGAAACTAACTTCATTTAGTCTGTAATGGAATTATATTAAAAACTGTAAAATATTCATAAACAAAATACTTTTTGTTATAAAAGCCAACTCGGCGAAAACATGAACTGAAATTGGATGGGACGCAGACGTTCGAGGTCAGACGAATTACATTATCTTGCTCTTTCAAGTTTTATGAGAGACACAAAATTCAGACCCTCTTCGTCTGCTGTTTCAAAACAGCGAAGAAATTGAATGGAAACCAAATAACAGTAAAATATTTAGCATATATGGAATTCTTTAATGTATGTCTGTAGCTTCTGTTTTTGTCTTTCAATTATTTTGTCGTACTATCGATAGTGTTCGTGTTTTCACAACGCTCGTTTAGTACGATACCGTTAGTACGTTAGTAAACATTGTTTGAAATTGGAAATAGATAAAATTAGTTTTGCACGAATTAGTGAAGCAAGCAAAATTTTAATTCAATTAAAAATACTTTATGTATTGATTCCCGCGCTCACATTGGCATTTGGCTAAAAATTAAAAATGTACACCGCTTTATTGATTGCAGGAGTAGGAACTTCTTGTTTAAAAATAAGACTTTCGTAAAAAAGGGGGTAATTTTGAACATTTATCAGAAAAATATTGTTACCCCTCACTATATAAGTATTGGATTGAGACCCCTAAAATTTAAAATGTAACGTCCTAAACCTCAGTTCTAAAAAAATATTCACAAACACATATGGAAGTATATTTTAGTTTTATTATATTTAAAACAAAAATACATATTTACTAACACCGTAAAATGATTTAATTTTTCATATATTTTAAATTACATATATATTTTTTCACTCCAATTTCCAACACAATATTAGCATCAAGCAATGCAAATCCGTGCAGAAATAATATAACGGATATACAACATTTATTTTAGTAGTAGATATATTGTTAGCTTAAGCATGCTTAATTTATTTTCAATTTATTAAATATTTGAACTAACGTTTAACAGCTTTGGTTGGTACTGGTAGTGGTAGGGTTCAACAGTAATGTTTAGGGGCCTCCCAGCGTTTTAGTGCTGATGGAGGATTTCCCTTGCTAATCGCCTCACAGCTGGCTGCACAGTTTAATATTCACAAGAGAACTAGCTGTTAAAAATTCAGATACCCTCGAAGTGATAAATTTATATTGAAAGATTAGCGTGATACATGTTCACAAACATTTATTTGGTTTCCACATGCTATATTACAGTATTAATAAATGTTGTCGTCGTTTTTATGTAGGCATAAAATATTCTGTTGTAGTAGCTAGGATATAGTCATATAGAATAGTATTTGCCTTTTCTAAACGAAGTATGAATATACTTCCAATATTCCAATATGCATACAAAAGACAGATATTGAAAAAGGGAATGTAATACAATTATATTTATTATTATAATTTGTTGTGGTTTTACCAAACATTTGTTAAGTTTACTTAACAGGATAGATAAAATACGTCTTACAACACCATAAAGTATATTTACACTTATACTGTACTTACATACAAGACGGTAAAATATACACAAAAGATGGTAAAAGGCGATAGATTTCAACCAGTTACACCAGTCATCATCAGGCCCAATCAGAGAACCTTTATAGATACTTTTTTGATACTTTATAGTGTTGATCTGCATAAAATTTAATAGGATTATATTTAATTATAATATTTAATTTGCAATTAAAAGGTATTTTAAATTGTATTTATCCTGTTTAGTAGTCACAACACGTATCATGCTAATAAAGGAATTATTTAAGTTTACTTGCGCCAGTAACGCAATGGATTATAAGCTGTTTTATTTTAAATTTCCTATTTAATAATGGTTAAAATTGCCTGCAAAGAGCAAACAAATGGTCTGAAGTCTGGTGCCACATTCAAAGTTCCGAACGTTTCTTTAAAATCAATTTGTATCAATCGTTAAACTGTTATTTGGCAATCAATATAACGAGCAAATTCAAAGATGTTGTGTCCCCTAATAAAGCCCTAGCTTGAATAGTTTATATCATGATAAAACATCTATATATAAAGCCAACCCGTACGAGGAACATTCGTGATACCATAAGTCACGTGATACCATAAGTCACGTGATACCATAAGTCTGACAGCCATGACTTGAGTTAAATGCCTCGGGGGAAAATCTGAGGAAATTATTAGTTTTCGCCTTACAACTTCTCTTAATAATACCTTAAAGTATAAGGCCATACTATACACACATAAAAAAGGAAACTGTTGTTTTTTCCGGAAAGTTTTTGATACAACCATTTAACGGTTATTGATGATTCTTTGTTTGGAGGAAATGCAATTCTGAGTAGAAGAGAATGTCGAATCCAGAATTTCAATCTTACACTTTTCACAAACCTGTTTTAACTTATAAAACTTCTAGCAGCCGACGCTGAAATTGTAAGTATATTTTAAAGAAGCACTTTCAAATCAAATAACAACTGTGAAAACTTCAACCCATGAGATGTAGCTGAGTGAGAATAGTTTGTAAAATTAAGGTTTGTGAGTGAAAATGACAATAGAAATTAAAAGAGACTAGAATTTATCACGATTTTAATATAATCATTTTAAAGATTTCAGTTGATTATTTTTCTTAGGGGAAACTTAATTTAAGAAGCATTATTTCTGTTTAGGTTTCTATTTTTTAACAAATTTGATTTAATTGCATTTTAATTTTAAACTAGTTTAGCTGAACCCTGTAAGTTAAATAATAATACCCCCGTCGCAGCAAACCTGCACACTCAGCGAATTTCCAATGAATTTATAAAATAACACATTAAAACACTTAATTCATAAGAAATGTATTCACAAACAAGCAATATTAAAATATTAATTATTCCCCATAAGAATAACATTGGGGATGAGCACGCAGGTTTGCTGCAATAAGGAGCACAAAATAATGGGTTTTTATGCAAATATCAGTAGAACTCATCTTAGTGAAGTCACATACCAATTTTCATCCTTATACATTCATAAATAAGTGATATATAACATTTTAATTATTTTCCATAAGAATAACATGGGAACCAAGTACCTAGGTTTGCTGCTATGGGAACCATAGGCGAAAAATAGTTTTTTTGTGCAAACAACAATTAACGACAACCAGATGAAGCCACATTACAAATGTCGTCAATTTATGCTTATAAATAAGCGAGATATACAATTTTTCTTTTTCTCCATAAGAATAACATTAGACAACGTACTGTGTTTAGTACTTTCAATATCTCAGTAACCAATTGAAGTAGAACAATGATCATAATACCAAATTGATTGTTGTTTTATGCTGAATTCAATGGTAAAAATTAAAATTTGATTTAAATAAAAATTACATGTGGAAAACAAAAACAATTTTTGGGGTACAAAACCCCCCCAAAACCCCCCTTCGGATGGTGCGATTCGTCTGGTTTCCAAACTCGTTCAAATAAATGGTGCTTTACACATTTGTACCAAATTTTATTCAGATCAGACCTTTTTTATGAGAGTTACCGTGCTTACGGACACACACACACACACACACACACACACACACACACAAAAACATATAAAAATTTGAACGAATGGTGTTTTTGGCATCTGGGGACCTCAAAATAAAAAGTTATCATGGTCTCGGGCTTAAGTCTTACCATGAGACCTACGGTAATAGCTTCTTCCCTATAGGGGAAATTCCCTAAAAGTTTAAACGTTGAAACATATTTGTTAATACTGGAACTTGATCAGCTGTGTGACTTCATTTGTATTGACTATATCACTGAAATCAGGTGAACAAGAGAAGCTACTGGGCAAAGCTACTATTTTTTACAGGCATTAGTTTTGAATGTGCGTTTGGTTTTCTACATTTTATTAGAATTTTATTTATACTTACCAATAAATTACAACCTTTTTCTGACAAACGCTTACATTGCTGCCCTATAATTAATAATTAATGTATTGAACGAGGTTCACCAGAACGGCCAAAAAAGAAGACACTTTTTTATAGATTTACTTACAAATACACCGTAGTATTTATTTCCATCCCCACCATAATACAAGATTATACAATTATTTACAACTCCTTTCTAATAGTTAGTTTAGAACCCATTTTTTCAAACAAGATCCAAAAAGTTGAAGTCATTCTTTTCTACTTTCCTGTCATGAAACGTTATAGCCTCAAGGTATACACAACGGTTCCCAAAGTCGCGGACGAGTTCCACCTTTATAGGTTGTCAAGTAGCGAGTTCGGCATTAACGTTTTACGAGGAGGTAACCCTCGGTTGATATATGGGGCTGCTCCGCCACGGTGGAGAGTAACGGGCATTTCGACCGCTGGATCTGAGAAAATGATTATGTTTTGCGCTCCACTCCATACTTGAGGTAAAACGAGTAGTGGATATAGTTAGTAGTCTAATGAAACGGTAGGGGAAACAATATCCCACAAAGAATATTTCGAGATCAGAATCGTGTTTTGCACTGTATGTTTTTGGCTGGCGTAGTCTAGTAGTCAAGGATGGACTTCTGAACTATGGCAGCAGCCCTGGTGTAGGTTCAAATCCCAGTCGTGGCTAGGAACTTTATCAGTAGTGATTAGCTTGTGCTGTAGCTGCTCATCACGTGCTTTGCTTGATATGTTCCACTCACAGGTCCAAGGTTCATGAGGACGGGCAGAGTATAGTATAGGGGAAAAGACGAAAACCTCATTAAAATAAACGGTATCAGGAAACTGACACATACTTTCTCCCTTTTAGCCAAACTTTAATGACAAAAATATTTGTTATTTACTAAATATATAATATGAAGGATAGATAAATGTACAGAAAATTGTCTAAAATAGTTGTTTTCAGAAATATCCACCCAAATTGCTTTTTTGGAGGCACTATAGAGTCCGTTGCTACACACAGTAGTTTTGAGAGGGGAAATGCCCCCTTGCCCCCCCCCCAGGGTTAAATAGCAACACATTTCGAACATCATCTGTTGTTCAATGCTAACTTGACCTGCATATCAAATGAAATTGATCAGTAAATAAGAGAGAAATAGTTATTTTTGTATTCCCCATAAGAATAACATTGGACAACGTACTGTGTTTACCGCTAAATGAAAATTTCAATTTTCTCCGCAACTAGCAATCGTAGAATAGTAATTTAAAATACTAATTTATTTAGTTTTTTGAGCTCTTTTTAATGGTGAATAGTAATCTTTTTTAACATTTATGATTTTTTATGAAAAATCCAAAAAACTGAATTTTGGATGTTTTAAGTCCTGTAATTTCTGAACCCGCATTTTTACAGAAATGCGGGTGGTGTCATTTTGTTGGAAACCTAAAGTTCTACAAACCACGAAAGTTTAATCAAAATCGTTAGAGCCGTTTTTGAGAAATTTGGATTTTTCATGTTTTTTGGCGGTTTTTGGGGGATAATTACCCTTAAAAATCAAAAATTCAAAAAAATGAAAAAAACGCCTGGAGATATCGTGGATTAGTACCTACACGCCAAATTTCATAAAAATCGGCCCATAGGTTAGAGCTCTAGCTCTGTACACATCCACACAGACACACACACACACACACACACACACACACACAGACAGACATCACGTAAAAACCACTTTTTTGGGTTCAGGGAGCACCAAAACGAATATTTCCACTGACAACTCAAATTCGAAAATTTTTACGAAAACAATACTTTCTCCATATACTATGTATAGGGGGAGAAAGTAAAATAGCCCAGCGGAATCATACCAATTTAAGGTATTCGTGTGAAAATCTTTGAGTAGTTTGTATATAAAGGTGCGTGGTATGTATCGACACTGATAGACGAAAACAATTACAGTAATGTATTTCCAATTTTTAAGATCTCAAAATTCACTGCAAGATTAATATATGATATTGATAAATATGACTAATGTGAGCGAAAGAATCTTTTAGGTGTAAAATCAGTAGAAATTTTGAAAACTGGACTTTACGTCAATACAGCTCAAACAAACAATTTTCTATAAGTTTTAGAGTAATATATTTTAGGACCTAGACTGTACGAAAACAAACTCCTATGAGTTACTCATGTAATACTGTAAAATATGTCCAACAGATAAAGGGCAACAAGGTGGCAAAAATTAAACGATAAATTAAAAATATATTTATATAAATTATGGTTTACTTTTGTTTTATAAACAACCTTTAAACATTATTTCATTACAAATAAGAATTGTTTATTACGTCTTAAGGTTGAATGTGTTATTATAGATTGTTTAGTTAAATATATTACATACTGCATTAAAGCGTGATTACTATCGGTGTAAAAATATTAGGGGAAAGCTATTTATGTTTATGTTGAAATAAGGTTTTAAATTACTCCCGTTTCATAAAACCACGAATTGAGTTGATAGTATAAGACTAAAAAATATTAAAACATGTTAACCAATTCCTTAAGCCCCGAAAATTAACAGCTTCTAAGCCGAATCCAGAAAATTAACTCTTTATATTAATTTTTCGACTGCAGTTATTTGTTTTTCTTCTCGATTATACTTCGATACGAAAGAGTATTATAATATCTTTATTATAAAATCTTAAATAAAAAAACTTTCTGTTGTACGGAAAACAGGAGTTAGTTACATACATAAACTCCATTTTACAAACGTATTCAAAAAAAGTAACGAAGTCCTGAAAACTGTCAGGAGTTTTAGTTAAATTCAAACTTTGAAATATTTATGAATGGGGATTATTATGAGAAGTTTTAAAGTTAAATGGAGCGAGCAACGGGCCCTCATTTTCCAAACAAGCTGTCGTTCAAGAGAATGATGCAGTTGTAAGAGTGATGTGAGTTTAATATGTTTTTTCTCTAGTGGTGTGTGAATTAAAATTACCATTACTTTTAAAATATACCGCATCATCACACTGAAACGCGTATTTAATACAAACCAAATCAAACCCTATTATTTAAAGAAAGTATTTTCAAATAATTACATTGAAAATGTTGAAAGTTTTAACATATCACTTAATCATACTACATTAACCTGCAAAATAAAAATAAAATGCAATGTTAAAACATAAAACCGAATGAGGAAGCAAGTTACTCAAATTCGGGAGGTCTCGGGTTTCATGCCAGGCCTTTCTGAAATGAATGTACCGTTTCTCATGTCTTCTGCCGGAACGGTACCCAAAAAGGGTCATACCCCGCCAGGAAGCGGAAGTTACGACTCATGCCTACCTTACCTGGTTAAACAATTTCCCTATAGAATCCATTTTTATTCCGATATATTTTAAACCATTCATGGAATGGAATAAATATTATTATTATGTTGTTTTTAGTACAGATACTTGCTCAGGAAACCAATATTAAACATTTGTAATACTGATAAATTGGGAGTTGTTACCACCTATAATTATAACGATGTATGTCCTTTCCTTATATTACCATGAAGTAATCCATTCATTCACTTTACTGAACCAGGAAGGAGGTATCCTTACCTCTGTTTTGTCTTAACGTAAAAAATCCTGATCCGAATTAGCTGAAGTTTTGCCTCTAGGTAGCTCAAGGGCTACGTAAGGTCTACATGTGTTTCTATTATCGCTTATAAGTTCATCCCGAGGGGCTTTAGTGGTATAGCCGTTTTAGTGTTTTAATATTAAGGTTTATAGACTGACGTTGTAACAGAATGTGACATTTTGAAAACATATGGATGTTCGTGACCGTAAGATAAGTTTGATCGGTAACTGATGCCCTTACTCCATGACGAATATTAAGATGAATAAATTGCATTCGAAATTAATGGATTGACTTCAGAATAATTATGAAAAGCGATGAAGCTGATATCCTGTTGTTTTAAAGGAGCGTTTTAAAACTACACTATAATGTTTGCGACGGCAGCTGACAGAAAGCTGTTTCCTGAGGCCGACAGATTGGGCCAGATATAGACATATAGCCGCCTCAATTTTGGCCCGAGCGATAGCTAAAACAGATACAACTCTGCAGGATTGGTTACCTGTTATAGTCTCGAATACTAACTGCAACTAAAAACCGTATTTGTAGCACTATACACTTTATTTGAAGCACCGGGGTGACCGAGCAATGTTCGGTGGATCAATAAACTCACCAACAATGAATCTTTAAAAAAATACCTTTAAATTTGGCACGTGGAGGATTTCTCATTTGATTACGTACATTCCAAAATTAGCGTTTTGAATAGATTTAATGTTACCAGCATTTCATGGCAACAAGCTATTTGAAAGAATTATAGTTAACTTAAATTATATATAAAACAGTATATTCTTAATTACTCGTAATTCGAAGTTTCAATTATTTGTATTGACTATGTATAACAACATAAAAGTCTACCTCTTTTTTAGCGAATTTCCCCTATAGGGAAGTAGCTATTATCGTAGTTGGCATGGTAAGACCGAGGCCCGGGACCATGATAACTTTTCGTTTTGAGGTCCCCAGACCCCAAAAACACCATTCGTTCGAAACTGTATATATATATATATATACATACATATATGCACATAATTATATATATATTATATATTATAGATATTATATATATATATATTATATATATTATATGTATATATATATATACATACATGAGAGTGTGTGTGTGTGTGTGTGTGTGTGTGTGTGTGTGTGTGTGTGTGTGTATGTGTGTGTGTGTGTGTGAGCACGATAACTTGTAAAAATGATCCGATTTTGATGAAACTTGGTATAAACGTGTAAAGCAACATTTATGACTTTAAGTTCGAAAACTAGCTAGATCGCTCCATCCGAAGGGGTATTTTGGGGGGGTTTTGTACCCCAAAAGTGTTTTTTTTTTTATTGTTTACGTATAATTTTTGAAATAGTCAAATTTAGGTTTTTACCATTGGATTCAGCTTAAAAAACATACAATTTGGTATTTTGATCATTCCTCTACGTCAATTGGTTACCGAGGTATTGAAAGTACTAAACACAGTACGTTGTCTAATGCTATTCTTATGGAGGAAAAGAAAAATGTTGTATCTCGCTTATTTATGAACGTATATTGACGAAACTTGGTATACGGCTTCATATCGTTGTGGTCTATTGATATTTGCTCAAAAGATTTTGTTGCCAAAGGCTCTCGTAGCAGCAAACCTGCGTACTCAGCTCCCATGTTATTCTTATGGAGAATAATTAAATGCTGTCTCCCTTAATTATGAACATAAATGAATAAAAACTGGTATACGACTTCACTTAGTTGAGTTATACTGATATTAGCATAAAAACCAATTTTTGGTGTTCCTTGTTGCAGCAAACCTGCGTACTCAGCCCCAATGTTATTCTTATGGAGAATAATTAAAATTGTATATATTTTAAAATTGTGAATATATTTTTATGAAACTTGGTAAGTGGCTTTTTGTAGTATTAAGACATTATATTTCCATTGGAAATTCGCTGAGTATGCAGGTTTGCTGCGACCGGGGTATTATTATAAAAATGTATACGAACCCCAAATACGCCAAACCATGTTCAGCGTTTCTGTTACTTTAAATCAATTAAATACATGATGTAATAATATTGTGAGTATATCATGTAAAATATCTATACAAATGTTCCAAGCTGGAGTCTGCAGATTTTTGCCAAATAAATAAAGAAACTTTGGTCGTGTCAAAGCATTATTGTGGTAACAGTCCCAGATGGACTCATGATTGCACCGTCTCCAGAATCGAAAATACATCATAGTGCATCATATGGGGGACGGGTTCAGTATAGCGATTGCTACGCGGGCATCCCAAAGCAGGGTTTGGTTGTACAAACGTTCACTTAGCTGGTGGAGGAATAAAAAATTACAATAGGAAGCGCCTCAGCCCTCAGTCGAGTCCCAGGTGCCTAAACCACCTGCCCCCCCCCCAAATACCTCCGCCACTTCAGAAATCCGAAGCTTATCCTCAGATCTCTAGTTATTTCTTTGCTTGATTTCACGCCACCTGTTGCCGATTCCTTTTGCGTTCGTAATTGTCTTCCTCCACTTACGGATCAAAAACCTTGGTTTTGTTTAAACAAATTTTGTTTTTTAACGGTTTTTTAGCTCCAAAACAGATTTTAAATGAACCATATTGGTTTATTAAAACACACTAAATGAAAACAAAATTAATATTTAGGACACATGATGAGAATAATTGTCCAATTACTGTAAAATATAATATTAATTTAACCCAAGTTAAACGTTGTGTAAATATTCAATGATGAATCAGAATCAGAAATAATTTATTTCGTGAATAACAAATTGTTATGTGAAACAAGTCAGATTTAAAACTAATACTTAATTCTAAATTGACAATTTTACAATTTTTTCTCTAGCAAAAAGTGCACATTTCCTTCACATATTTGTGCAGTCTGACAGGAATTCATCCACCGAGTACGGACACCTTTCAATCAGAATATTTTTCACCATTTTAAGGAAAATGCTTGCACTGGCTATGTTTTAACTATTAGAGTATCTCCTTCCATTATGATTTTATAAATTAGTAAATAATATGTCTTAAGTAATTATGTTTATAAGTAGATTTCTGGATTAGTATATTGTATAAGTTAAAAGGATGTTCAACAAAAATTATCTTATAGAAAATAAAGGACATTTTTAAAACTATGAGATCCATCTATTTATATTATTATTATAAGCGGAACACAATCATATTTTTACCCGAAATGGAACTAACAATAATGTATACTGGGTTTAGCAGAGATTTTTTATGTAAGGTGGAGAGCAGTACATAATCATAATTTAACTGTTTTTAAAGGCAATTAGGTACACAAAAAACACAACTTATTATTCTGTAAAAATTACGTTAGAAGGTCTCAATAGCAACCAAATCAGTCGTGGGAACCACAACTTGCTTTAAGTGAGAATATCGCCCACCTCCAACACTAACTTTCCTGAACTTAATTCTCCAACTTGCCGTTACTTGCAGCGGTCCCGTATTTATCTTTGGGCCTTGTTTTTTATTAAGATATTCTGTTTAGCGATGGCGAGTAAATGAGGAATACAGATATAATGGAGGTTTTTGGTGGTTTTACATACAAAGCATTAATGTTTAGATGTACTAGCTTTTCCCAACAGATTTTTTTTTGGTCATACAAAATTGATGTAGGTACAATTGTTCTTATTCTCCTTAAGAATATCATTAAAAATTACTTCACATGTTGGGAATTTATATGCAAATATCAATAGACCACAACCAGATGAAGCCACATATCAAATTTCATAAATATATGGATACATTTCCCAAGATATAGAATTTTAGTTATTCTCTATATCATTAATATTGGACCACTTTTAATATCTCAGTGCCTACAAATACATAATACACATATGTACAAATTTGAACGAATGGTGTTTCTGACATTTTTGGGACCTTAAAACGGAAAGTTATCTCGGGCTAAACTCTTACACCTATGGTAATAACTTCTTTCTTATGGGAAATTCGCTGAAACTATGGAAAATAGTATGATGAAGGTATTTTACATAAATATGAAGAAAAATCTGTGGAGAAGTGGAGAACCAGAATATGGTAACAAATAGGAAATGTGACCTAAATTTAAAGAAACACATAGGTAATTTGAGGGTTGCAAGGGCGGGGGTGATTTCCCCTGAGTAATTTTGCGAGCAAATTATTGCAATATAAGAAAAATCACAATTAAAACCCATCTTACAATCAACTCCTGCACTCGCTGATTGATCTGAGCTCTGTCTGTAGGTTCTCTGCGTGTCTGTGCAGTATGTAGCCGCCCGTTTACGGTTCGCCACCGCAGTCGCCCCGGGCTGTGAACGGGCCGTACCGAGAGCTACGATTATCCCCGGCTCTACGACTAGTGGATAACAGGGAACGCCGGCTATCGGTGCTATCGCAACACGTACGCGGCGGCGGTAGATCTTTATTTGGGCGATAAATTAACCGCTCTCTGCTGAGGAAGAAAGGTAAGAAAGTGGTTAACAACTATAAGAACCAGTGCGGTAATCACTTACGAGGGGGCTCCAGTCGTGTAATATTTCGCATTTCCAACTGCAGCTCCCCATAAGGCCAATGTTAACTTTCAACTCTCATAACTACTAAATGGATTATTCAAAATCGGTGATCCACGGCTCATAAGACCAAACAAAATACCGAAAGATTTGTAATTTTCGTTCGGTAAATTTCCAAAATTATTCAATATTTACGAATATTTTATGGGTGATCTATTTGTGGTGGCGAGATATGTTCACTGAAATCGCTAGGTATACTTTTTTTTATAGAATTAGCCATAATTTTTGCAGATAATCCGTTGAGGAGGGCCGGAATTTGAAAGATAACATTTGTTTTATATGAGATGCAGAGTGACGCAGAAATCTGGAGTCCCCTGTTAATTAACTAACAGCAGCACAAAAAGTGCTAAACTTGAATTTACACACTGGTATAATCAGCCAGTTATGAACACACGTCAAAAAACCGAAACTGTATGAACACACGTCAAAAAACCGAAACTGAGTTTGTCATACAGATTGTAACATTTTTCACGAAATTAAAGGATTAGTACTAGGAGCAGAGCTTTGCTCGGAGAAGGTCAGTCAGTAAATTCAATAGACATGAAGTAATTCTTCACCACACCGACCCCCTCCCTGTCAAGCCATGTTAAGGTTACTCTAGTTATTACAACTCAATATTCCTTCGGGTAGCATTTTTGTTACTGTACATCAAATTTGTTTCATTTTGGATATGACCACTCTCTTTGCAAGCTCATTCAATGATTCGTGTCATTGTTCTAAGGAAATCGCAGACATTTGACAGACATTACTAGTGAGTGGTGAGTTGGTGTGAAGCTAGTATTAACAGATGGTGGGAAAGAACTTTCCCGAAACAATGTGATATAGTACAAAACCTGTGGTGAACGTGCTTTAAAACTAGTTAAAATTATCGACCTCCTGTTATCAACGTTGACAGGTCGTTTACACTGGGTTATAGGCCGGCGGCGGCGGCTCGATCTCAATTATGTACCACTTATGTAGCCGACCAACAGGGGGATGATATTAGGGGTATGTGAGGGGGTGAGGGGTGACCATGCAGATGAGGGTTGGGGGAGGAAAAGGGTTACCTCCCCCTGCAATGTGCAGTCATGGGTGATAATACATGAGGGCAGGTTTGGTGTCAACGAATTTAAAATCCAGTTAATACTTGGCATATTTTTTATCGTGAAACATTCTTAAAGGCCACTTTAAATTGTACAAATGAATAGCTCAAAAAAGTTTTAAAAATTATTCTACTTAACACAATTATATAAACAAAGAGAAAATATAGCTTTGGAAAAAACATTCGTAGTTACAGTAAGTACAACAATCTGTGATGCGATGTGTCCTGCAATATACTGAGCGCTACCAGACCAGTCCACTGCTCGTGTCTAGGTCTGTACCACCTCCGACAGCCCGTATAGTCGTCATGACGCCTAGTTCATTCCATCAATTGAAATTGATTCTCGCCCTGAAATGGTCTGTCACTATTCCGTTCCTCACTTCCTAGCTCATTTATATCCTCGGTTTACTCAAACATTCTACCTCTTAAACTTTGGTAAATTAGTTCGTTATGACACACATTCAACATACTCCATTACAACATACTCCTATGGAGTATGTTAAATATATGCTTTTGGCTAATCGAAAATGAACCTTTACGAATTTAACCATAAGTGCGAATTCGTCACAAAACGTTTGGCGTTTCTACCTGCTCAACGGTTTATCCGATATTGTTGATTTATGATTCAAAAATATACCTTGAGATTTCAAAAATCTTGATGTCACAAATAATAATCGTTCAGTAACATTCCAAACTATTCTGTATAAGATTTTGCTATGGCTGAACATTTCTGATAAGCTGCTTACTGAGATCACTAGGTATTCTTTCGCTCATTACATAGAATAACGAGTTCGCACGCAGCACGCTGACGTGGGGGAAGTGAATTTCCACATACAAATACATTTATTCCAATTTTGTTGAAATCTGAAAATATTGATTTTTTGGCTGTTCCTGATGCTCCTGGTTTCATTTACTTCCGTAGGATTTTGCGCATTATAAGGTTAGGAGAAGGTCCAGTCTTGAAAGTAGGAGTGAGGTTGCTGGGAATGATAAAAGTACACCAAAAAATGAATAACAGGATTTTCTATTGTAAAACCCCCTTAAGACAACGTACTGTGTTTAGTCTATACACATTTTATTTTAAAACTAGGTAAATGTTTATGCTAGAATGACGAGAGATGGCTTAAAACTTTCGCCTCACTAATTCCCATATTTTTACATGCATTAATGTTACATCCGGGGATTTTCTTACCCTTTTTGGGCCCAAAACCTCGAAATTTGAAAGATTAATCCCCAAAAAAGGGGTTTAGAGTTTTCCGATTGGTTTGCCCAACGAACTTGTTCAACTGATTATAGGAAGGAACGTCCCTACCAAATTTCAAATAAATCGGACAAAAGACGTGACCGCTAGAGTGCATACACACACACACACACACACACACACACACACACACACACACACACACACACACACACACACACACACACACACACACACACACACACACACACATAATTTTGGACGATCCCCCAAAACATGTTCAGGGGGTCTCGTTAGGAACTTATATGGTGGTCTCGGGCTTAAGTTTCACCGTGCGGGTCATGCTAATAGTTCACTTTCCACAGGAAATTCACTAATACATTACCGATTTCGGATAATCCGTTAAGGAGGGCTTTGAAAGTTAACATTGGCCTTTTGGGAGAATCAGATAGAAACGCGAAATGTTACGTGACTGGAGCCCCCTCTTAAACTTCTGCCTTGTGGCTAAACCGGATAGAAAACTTGGTGGTAGTCATATTCATTACACTGCACTTTAATTGTAGAACAGATATTTTTCGTGAACCGAGTTCAAAAGAAATATCTAAACTTCTGAAATCTTCAAGAACATAATAAACGTTGAAAAAATGTAAAACGTTGAAAGAATACGACACGACGTCAATTAGAAAGCAAGTCTAAAAGGTTTTTATAGGTATACTCAAATCAACTGAGCAGAACAGGTCCGATTAATGGCCGTGAAAGGAGGTTTGCATTAGCGATCAAAAGTCGAGCAATTTACGTAATTTGTGATGCATTCCAGCCAAGGAGGTTTATTGGTAATACTGGAGACAACGCTGCTTAACGATTTGCGTCGAAAAACCGTGCTGGTCATTTCATCAGGTTGGTACACTGATGAGGAAAATGTATCGTTCTTTGAACTGCAGTACTGGATTGTTCGATTCCTCTTAAGGGAGTCTACTTATTCAAATCACTGTAATAAAAGTAATCTAAATTTTAACAAATTAACTGCGTTTATTTAAGATTTACGTATCTATTCTTGCCGTGAACAAATTACGAATACAAGTTTGTTCATTTTCAAATCATGAATTTGTATTTGATCAGTTTTATTAATTTTGTCGACTCGTTCGATTTCAGTGATTAGTTCTGTTCCTCACCAAAACGTGGCGGCGGTCGGCTCGCAATTTGTGTATCCAGTATTACCAATGTACCTCCTTGGTTTTAAGGTTCTCGGTTTGTTCCAGTAGAGAACACGACTGTTTTCGTTGGAAGGACCAGATTTAAAACGTCTAAATAGATTGTAATGCTTGAAATGTAAATTAAATGAGAATTGGGTTAGGTTTTCATAAATACAGTATAATTTGCATTAAATTTACTGGTTCGTATACTTTAACAGATTTGTATACATAAACAAAAATAGCACAACAGTAATAAAAGGTGTTCCAAAATAAGGTAAAGGAATGAAAAAATAAGGCAATTTTAAAGATCCAACACGAGGTAGGTTATTCAATCAAACAAGTCAATACCGTGAGAGAAACGTTTGCTAAACGAGCGTCCGGATCCCCTAGTACCGGCAGTGTTCCAAAAACCAATTTTGACCACCGGTTTGAAGGCTCATTTCTACCAGACAGTTAGCCAATTTATGGGCAGTTCCTCTTGTTGACAATATGACCTACAATGCTTGGAAACCACCAGTCATGCCTTGCGGTGCCTGCGCCGGGGGCTATAGGAACTGCTAGGCTCACTATGGCGCGTCATAAGTGCGTTTAACATGTGCCGTACGGGACTCCGTGTAAAATCACCGGGGAAGAGAGCTCTGCTAACAAAAATCATTTCAATTCAATCTACAATCCTCATTCGTTTTCTTCGGTTCTTTAGAATTTGCTAAATTTGTTTGTACGCAGCGGACAAATTATCCTGGTTCGTTATAACAATTATGTATTGTAGTTTTACCAGTTTTAAAATCGCATAGTTTATTTGGATTTCAATAAACGTTTTAGTGGGGAACGGTCCAATTCTCTGTCTTGTTACTAAGGAAGGTCAACATATAAAGCATTGATATTAGAAGCCTAACGAAAAATGACAGTTATACTTGCCACTGTCCATTTCAGCAGTAGTGTCAATGTTTTGTTATCTATAAGAATTTCTTGATTTTTGTTCGGCGATTCCCATATAACTATGATTTTATATACACGTTTGGTATCAATCGAAAGCTGTTACCCTCTAAATGTGACTTTTTGGGGTTTGAAAAACGTCCACCAACAGAGTTTCGCCCCACAGACCCACAAATACCCCACAATACCTCAAATTTGCAATGTTAATCTTTTGGAGTTATATTTCATTCAGGTAGACAGCTGATCATAATTTAACTTTTTCAAAGCAGTACCTAGACCGAGCGCCTTTCTTCGCTCCAAGAACAATATTTTCACCATAACTTAACAACTTTTAAGGCCACTGGGGTGGAGCCCTACGTTTGAAAAACTTATCCATACTAAATAACAATGTGGTATGGTCCAGGAGCAGGTTTGAGGGGCCGTTTTCGAGCATTTTAGATATCGTATTTTCTCCAGTATAACAAGGTCGTTTTTTATGGTTTAAAATGTCCATTGAACATGTACCTTCCATGGGCAAGTTTTTTTACTCGAAATATAAAGCTATCCTTAGGAAAACAAATCCTTGGTTTGTCTTCTTGAAATTAGAAGACAAATATCTTCGAATGAACTGGAATGGAATGTTAAAATCGTCGGATGTATGATGTAAAATCATAGCGTATTCGTCAAATGCATTCGAGCCGGAGCCGTGGCTGCATTTTTGATACCGCAATCAGGGTTTCCTTCTCTCGGGACTTACAATAGCTCCGCAATTGCCAACAGAATGAGCGTATCAACTCCTTGCATTTATATCGTGCACCATTCCCATCAGGTATTGCAGCTTTTAATAATTGCTAACATTCATTTATAGTTGCCTGAGAGGTTTCAAAGAGTATATACTATACATGTTGCATATTGTATATTGCCTCTATCGTGACATTTATTCAAAACTGTAATTTTGGAATGCATGAAATCAAATTAGAAATCCGTCGTGCCAAATTTGAATGTGCAGGTCATAGCGACGAACAAAACCGTATTTAAGTTTAAATATTTATCGGTTGCAGACGATGGTTTTGTTTAGTCAGGGTTCCCGGTGTAAATGCTAGGATTGTCATGGTTATTTATTTCAAAAATAACAGTTATTCATTTAACGTAGGTGAAGCACGACACATAACTTGTCTCAGTGATGAGAGGTCTCACGAAGTCGGAGCTTCCACTGACTGTATCATTTTTTATTTTCTTTATTCTATTTCAAGGGTTAGTTACACTTATTTTACAAATCAATTTGGGAACATACATACAAATTAGAGCATACTCATAAAACAACGATTCATATTTATTAATTTTCAATCAAGAAAACACAACTGACATTTTACTTGTTGAACTAGGCACTACAAAAATACAATACCAAGACACTTGTTAACCAACTAAATTAAGTTTTTCTTTTAATCGGTATAAAATATTACGATCAATAGCTCAAATGTTTCACTATTTGTCAGAAAAATGTGAGACATTAGAAGATGTTTATTCCAGGAAGAGGTTTGTGTACATCAGTTATCTCTTGAGCGCATAACTATCAACACTGAGACCAACATTGCCACATCGTTTCTTTAGCTGCTGATGATATTTCTGTTATCAATGTGGCTTCTCAACTCCTCGCTAGTTATATTTAGTTCAACAGCAATTAGCTGACTAAAGCATATCGCTCTGTTATCGAGTCTTATCTCACCAGTTATAATTGCATCGTTCTTGCTTTTTATTTTGGATTTATTACTGACTTTGAATTGTTTACGTTCTTACAAAAGAAATTAAAAAATAAATACTTCTATTAGACATTTTTTCGTTTGTTTAAAAATAGGTTATGTTGATTGTGTAAACAAAGTGAGAAGATTTTGTATAATCAGTACTTACTTTACATAATAATTTATTAGCTCACCAATTTCAGTCTGTGTATGAAAAACATTACACGACATTGATATTTATGCGTTTAAATAACATTTTTCATTTAATTTATAATATGAGAAGACTTTACAGAAATTCTATTAATTTACAGGTACTCTAAATTAAAAGAAATATTTTGTTAAACCCCCAACAAAGTTTAAAGATTTTTATTATTTTTTATTGCCTTTTAGCAAATTTTCCCTATACTGAAGAAGCTATTGCCGTAGGGTAAATAATATTTTTATATCTCGCTAATTTATCAATATATTTTTATGTAACTGGGTAAGCTGGTTTATGTGTAGGTGAGGGATATATTTTCTTAAGCTGCGTTCACACTGAGTAACATGTTTAATAAACAAGTTACATGTAGGGGCCTAACATGTCTATTAAAATAATTCGTTTAACGTTCAAAAACAAAAATTCCTGTTATATAACAGTTTTTGGTTTCCTACACGAAGTGAGTAACAAATAACCTGTTGCATTCAACATGTTTATTAAACATTTTAGTTGGTGTAAACGCAGCTATAGGAAATTCGCCGGGTATGCAGGTTTGCGGCGACGGAGTTATTTTGAATATAAAGGTGTCAAGGTTTTGAAGGATAACGTTTTTGTATTTTATTGATTAAAACATTTATAATTTCAATGGTTTTACAATACTATTATTACACAACGATTGTGATAGTAAGTATGACATTCAATAACGAATATTTTTCGAAATAAACATAATTAATTTCCAAATAAATTCTTAACAGTTACGGAAAGCTTATGGAGGGCTAGGAGTCTGGACCGGGTTTCCCGTGTTGCGTAATAATTTTTTACGCGGACGACGATTGAAGCGCGAAACAGCGAGACGAATTGTCACTTCCTCGCAATGTTGGTCGCGTGGTAACGAAATGGTATAGTGTTAGTGAACATTTAAATTATAACTGTTATAAACTGATTCCCATCATGTTTTAATATACTTAATTGAAAGATTACTTTTTAAACACCTCAAACACTGATCAAATGTTTGCAGTACTCTTTTGCACATTTTGGAAGAAGCGTAAACATGTTTGTTGTTATGGGTTTTACTTAAAACTAAATTTTGTTTCATCAATTTACTGCTTCAACTCAATGTTTCTCAGAACATTCATGTATTACTTGAAAGTTTTCTAAAATTACAGTTTATTAGTGAATTTCCTTTGGAAAGTGAACTATTAGCATGACCTGCACGGTGAAACTTAAGCCCGGGACCACCATAGAAGTTCCTAACGTGACCCCCTGAACACGTTTTGGGGGGTCGTTCAACATTATATATATATGTGTGTATGCACTCTAGCGGTCGCATTTTTTGTCCGATTTACTTCAAATTTGGTAGGGACGTTCCTTTATATAATCTGTTGGACAAGTTCGTTGGGCAAAACAATCGGAAAACTCTAAACCCATTTATTGGGGATTAATCTTTCAAATTTTGAGTTTTCGGGCCCAAAAAGGGTTAGAAAAGCCCCACATGTAAAATTAATGCATGTAAAAAGATGGGAATTAGCGAGGCAAAAGTTTTAAGCCCTCTCTTGTCATTCTAGCATACATATTTACCGAGTTATTAAAGAAAATGTGTATTGACCAAACACAGTACGTTGTCTTATGGGGGTTTTACATTAGAAAATCCTGTTATTCATTTGTTGGTGTACTTTTAACATCTCCAGCAACCTCACGCCTACTTTAAAGCCTGACTGGACCTTCTCCTAACCTTATAATGCACAAAATTGTATTCCCAGCATTGCAGGTAAATGAAACCAGGAGCATCAGAACAGCCAAAATATCAATGTTTTCAGATTTCAATAAAAATTGGACAAATGTATGTTTTTGCACTGATTTTGAGTTTTAAAAGTTTTTATGTGGAAATTCACTTCCCTCACGTCAGCGTGCTGCGTGCAAACTCGTTTTTATCTCTTTTTCGTTAATTTCTCGACATTTTCCTTCATTGAAACCGTGACCCACCTTATGCAAGAATGCATTTACTTTGGTCATGGTTTTTAATGTGCATGTGTGTGTGCTTTGTGGGAATCGACGGTAGTAGTTAAAAATGGTTTTCGTTTATTCTGCTAGATTACTTTGGTCTAAGTAATGTGTAAGATCGTTACTTACGAAGTCCTAACAAGTCTTGACAGCCAGGGGAACTTAGTTACCAGTAAACTTTTCAGACATCTTTGAAGGGCCAGCCAGCACTTATGGCTTTCCAATGATTTTAAATTACTCTTCAATCGAAATCTTCTGTCAGCTGATCTTAGTTTCAATACATAACACACGATATTAAATTCACGTAATTATTTTTTAAATAACGCGGTCTAATATCGTTAATCTCAAATCTAGACTATCCTTTTCATAAAGCACTGGAAACACAACATTAATTACCTAATCTATACTTGATCTATCAAGACAGAAAACGCGATTCACACTAAGTAAAAACAATCGCAATAATTCCAATCCGGACTTGCTTAATCCTATGCATTAAATGCTACTCACCTTCAGTTAGCATTGTTATTGAATAAAAACAATTATATATTTCGCTCTTGTATCAACGTAGATAGACGAAACTTGTTATAACCATTGATATTTGCATAAAACAACACCATTCGTGTGGTTCCTATTGCAGAAATGCCTGCGTACTCAATCCTAATGTTATTTTTATTGAGAATAAATCAAATATCTCTCTTATTTGGATACAATTTAATGATTCTAGCTTCATGAAGTAGTGAGGTACATATGCACTAGGAATTCGCTGAGTTCGCAGGTTTGTTGCGTTCGGTAGGTATTTAATATCGTATTTTTCTACAGGGTATGTCCGAAATTCATAAATTACCTAAGCAATTATTTTGTTCGCGTTGATGACTAGTTTCACAACATCAGAATAGAACCGATATTTTGTACGATTGTTAAGCATAATATATACAAAATTGATATCTAACGGATTACAAAAATTAGTTTCTGGAAATAGCAACGAACTCTCATCCCATAGCCTCTTAGAGAGCTATATAACGTTATGGAAGACAAGGCTTGGTAAAGGTGGTAAGAATTGCTGCCGGTTGGGATACAGACTGTTTGACAAGCAGGAACGAAATTCGAATTATGTTTCTAATGCGTTCAAAATAAGTTTTATTTTTGTAGCCTAATCCTAAAGGCACAATTACACAAGGGAGTTTGCTAAAATGAAGATTCTCTTGCAACCCATGCTAAATTATGCACAATGTATAGATAAAATGTAACAAAATAACCACTAAGCGTTCGTAGAGCTTTTATCGCTTTATTAAACCTCAACGTTATAATGCAAGCCAATGTCACTGTTTGAAATTTAAAATCGCTGCACCTCAAATTTTGTTCCATCCAATACCATTTGAATATACTGAGTCAAATACTACGGAAGCTCTGAAGTGCAACTCCTGCGGGATCAACAACTAAAGTTGCTTTGGATATTGCTGACTTCTCTTTTCGCGCATCAACACGAGTTGCATTGATCTCCTCTATACCGGTAAAATTCCCCGATCATTGGAATATCTTCTTAATTCCCTATGGTATTTTTGAGAAGATCCAAAAGAAACTGATCTTCTCTACAGACGTCAGGGCTTCGCCCCACCGGTCCTCAAAGTTCCCATCTTATTCTTAAGGATGAAATATGTTATTGGGTTTATGTTACTTGTGTTTTATCTCAGTTCAATTCATTTAAATAAGCAGATGTTATAGCAGAGAAATTGTCTAATGCCAAATCGCAGCACACTTTTGAGATAACCATAAGTCTGAGAGAACCATATACTTGAATGACAGGTCTCGGCGAAGAAATTGGAGGGAAGATATTAGTATGTTGATGCAATTCCTCCTAAGGTCGTAAATTTAAAAAATGTATCATTTGTGTTGAAAAATTAAAACAGGTGACCAAGCGATATTGTTGGGAGGTTATGCATTGTTACATCATCCCCGTGCGAAACACCGCCACCGGGACAACAGCTGATCGCCCACCTGTTTGTCCAGGCCGGCGCCGGCGTCGCTGTCGAACCTCTCGAACTTGAAGCTGTTGCTGCGATACAGCTCGTTGTCGCCCCTCCTGCCGCACAGCCGCCGCTTGGTGAACTCCATGACCGTCACCCACTCGGCACACGCGGGGCTGGGGATCACCCTCAGCAGCTTGCGGAGCAGCACGTCCTCGGTGATGGCCCGATCAGCTGGCCGCCCCCTCCCCCCACCGCGCCCACGCCGCTCGCGGTCGCGGTACACTCGCTTCAGCATCCGCTCCATCCCGCGGCCGAGGTGCGTCTGCCAGTCGCCCGCCGTCGCCGCCGCAGCGCCACCTCCTCGGATCGATCAGGCTGTCTGACACACTTGCTGCCTCTGCCCGCACCTTGCCCTAGGTCATATCGTCTCCGAGCAATCGCCATTTGCATGATCGCTTCCGGTTTCCCCGATTTTGAATGTGTCACAGTCGTTCGTGAGGCTTTCGTTATTATATTTATTTGAGGCATCTAGAAGCAAAAATAGATTGCAACCTTATACAAATTTTTACTAATTAAAACTTGCTAATATTTTTATCTATACTTGGCTACAACATGATTTATTGGCAATATGTTTTAAAATGTGAAACCTGACAAAAAACGGAATCACATTACAGTACATAATGTTTAAAGGACGTTTATAAACTAATCAATTTATTTTTAAAATGCAATTTTTGTTCGTAACACTTGAACCTCAAACCTCAAATCGGGGGTCAGTCCTTCAACTAATGTTGTTTCAATTTCACTCACAAAGCAAAATACTGGGAATAATTGCAATGGATCTATGCATAAAATTGATTTATTGCAACAGTTTAGAAGATCTGGGCATTTCCAAGTAACCAATGAGAAAGGCTGTGACAGACGCCGCACCGCGTTGAAGTTTTGTTTGGATGGTTGGGGCATTGAAAATATACATCACTTCTGATCATTTTACCTTGTTATTTTCGTTATTGCTGGGTTAGGAAATCCCAGCATTAGCTGGTAGGCTCGTCTTCCACAAGCGGGAATTTTGCGCAGGTTACCGGAAGGATAGGATATATATACTTTTTTATAACATTAACTTTTGCCAATAATTTGGAGTGACGACCTCACGTGTTATGTGCGAACCATAAAACTCGTTTTCCTAATTTACAGAATAATAAAATCCCATTTTTCGCTTTTCTTAAGATGTTTATTGTCACTTGTAAAACAACATGAAGGACTCGTCGTTAGGAAACTAGAAATATTATTACTGTATTTCCGTTATAATTGACCAAATCATTATTTTCACTGTTAAATGTATTTTGCCAGGCTTATTTAAATAAAATAAAATAGGCTAGACATTATATCGGCTCGTGCCTAGGCAAAGGTATTACCTATGCAGGTTCTAATTAGATTTAGGCCTAATTAAATATACATTTGTAATGTTTTATACAGTTTATGTATTAATTCCATAAACATATTTGTGAACTTTTCAAATAAACAAGTACCCCCTTATTCTTTATTAGGCCTACTCGGTGTTTTACATTGAAAAACCAAAGTCAATCAATTTTTACTGTCACACAAATTATAGCAGCTCCAAGAAGAGAATAACTGTCCTCTTCTCTTTACTGTAAAGGGCTGAATTTTCGGAACCGCTGTCTGATGGCAGGAGTCTAAACTTATTGTTGATTGAAAGTACGTTAGTACGTTTGGTTATCGTCCGTTTTAATATAAGATGTTTTGTTATGTCTGTTTGCAACTTAAGAAACCGTTCGTTGGGTACAAACTTGCTCGGATTCTAGCAACAGGACAACTAGTTATTTTTACTATAACAAAGTGTATTAAACATGAGTTTTACTCATGAAATGAAAAGTTGTCAGCTTGATCGAATGATGTACACTAGTACTAGGAAGGGACTAAAAGAGCGGAAGAGCGGCCGGTATAATCCTATGCTATCGTATTTGTTGTTTGTGTGCGTGTATCGGAACCTTATTTGTTTCCAGCCACAGTGCCGAATTTTCTACGGGAATGGTGATTTAAGGGGAGAGTAGTGGGAAAAGGGGGTCTCTGGGCCAAATGATTGACAGCTTCCGGTCACGTGACCGGATGGGCTGAGTGTATACGTCATTATATATACGTCATCTGAGGCTGAGCCAGTGACGTAGGCGGTTTTGTGACGTAATGAGGGAAAGGTTAAAGTTCAAGGTCACGGGGAGGGTATTTTAAAAAAGTACTACCTCGCACGTGTAAAATTCGAATCGTGATTCGATAGTTTAAATCGATAAAAATATCGAATGAAACAATCGAATTAAACAATCTATCTATTCAATCTTCAATCTATTCCGGCGGTCGATCGTCACCAGTTTGTATTCGAATAAGTATTCGAATACTTGGGTGTATTAGAATACACTGTACTCGAATACTTCAAAGTATTCGATTCTCCCATCACTATTTACATTTTAAGAGTAAAAAAATAAGCAGGGTAAGGGTAAAGGGCAGGCGCGGGGAGTCGCGTCGTCCCGTCAGTGCAGCCAACTGTCAGGAGTCACCAGAACGAAATTATTACTCCCACTAACTGTTTATGCTTAGTGCCACAACTTTAGTATACATACAGACCGTTTAGAAAAATAACCTATGGTAGGCAATGCATAAATTGGATTGGCGATAAAGTATTAATCGCAACACATTTAACCAGCTACAAATTAAATAACTGCACCATTTTTATATAGTATATAACAAACATTTCTGAGCTTGAGGGGGGCGATCGCCCCCCTCGCCCCCCCTTGGATCCGCCACTGTTCTAAAGTTTCGTCTTGTTGGGCCAATATAATAGCTATCACATTCGCTACATGTAATTCTATATATGCCAGACTTCTGTATTGACTTTCTTGAATATTTTCATTTTAGCGAATTTCCCCTATAGGGAAGAAGCTATTACCGTAGGTCTCATGGTAAGACTTAAGCCCGAGACCATGATAACTTTTTGTTTTGAGGTCCCCAGATGCCAAAAACACTATTCGTTCAAATTTATATATATGTATATATATATATATATATATATATATATATATGTGTGTCCGTTACCGCGATAACTTGAGTAAAAAACGTCCGATTTCGATGAAATTTGGCTCAAATGTGTAAAGTGACATTCATGACTTTAAGTTCAAAAACCAGAAATATCGGACCACGGGAAGGGGGTTTTAGGGGGGTTTTAAATTGTCCAAAAATCAGTTTTTTGCATTTTTTACCATAATGTTTTTAAAAACTTAATTTTGGTTTTGACCATGTTATAGAGCTTAAAAAAACAAATAATATGGTATTTTGAATTATTAACCTAGGTTAAGTGGTTGCGGAGAAAATCCAAAAAAAACCTGCTCATAAAATCTCCCATGTTAATCTTATGGGAAAAAGGTTTTTGGCTTTTCCTCAGTTCATTTCTATGTAAACTTCACATTTTATTTTACCAATCAGTTTAGCTCTACAAAACAATCATTTTGGTGTTTAAATTGTGATTCTACGTCCAACCGTTGCCGTGATATTCAAAGTGCTAAACACAGTATGTTGTCCTATGTTATCCTTATGGAGAATATTTAAAATTTGATATCTCGATTATTTATGAACGTATATTGATGAAACTTGGAAGGTGGCTTCACCTAGTACTGGTATATTGATATCTTCACAAAAAATTGATTTTTTGTTGATTACCCTCTTAGCAGCAAACCTGCATTCTCATCCCTAATGTTATTCTCATGGAGAATACGGAAAGCTTTATATCTCCCTTAATTATTAACATAAATCATTAAAACTTGGTATATAGCTTCACCTAGTTGAGTTATATTGATAATTGCAAAAAACTCGCATTTTTATCTTCCTCGTTGCAGCAAACCTGCGTTCTCAGCCCTAATGTTATTCTTATAGAGAATAAATAAAATGTTATATATCACTTATTTATTTAAGTATTGTTATGAAACTTGATAAGTGGCTTTATGTGGTAGTAAGAAATATATTCATTCATAGGAAATTCGCTGAGTACGCAGGTTTGCTGCGACGGGGGTATTTTGTTACTTTAGAGTTGATAAGGTTAAATGCATTATTGGATCTTGGATGTTGGTCTTAGTTTTCTTTATTGCCACTTCCATGTTTATTAAATCTTTTTCAATTTAAACTGTCTTATGGTCTAGGTTAACGTTGTATTTTATTGATTTTCCCAGAAACAATGTCTCTTCACTCGTAAAATCAATAGAAGTGAAATTTTGTATAGCGGGACTGAAGTCTTTTTCAAATGAGTTGTTGGTATTCTTGGTTGTTTGTTTTGGGAAGAAATCAGTGACTCTAGTTTATTTTTTGCATATCTTTCTTTTTTCGTATTATGGGTTCTATCCATTGCGATAACATTTGTTCGATTTCTTCGATACTTTCATTATGATATTTTGATTTTATTTCTTCAAATATCAATTGTTTGGAATCATTCACTTTATGTAATTTTGAATATAGAAAATTGACTTCTTCTTTAAGCCAAATCTTTTTCGCAGTTTCAATGCTTCTTAAAGCACCTTGAGTTCTTGATTTTGTAAAAATTTGTACAAAGTTTGGCGTTATGCTGTCTAATAGGCAGGTTTTACTAAACTGGATGTCTTCCTTTATCTTTGCTATTCTCAGTGTGAGGTATTAATAGGAGTTAATCGTTTTTAGATTGTTATCCATTTTAAAATTGCTTGACTTCTATATTAGGGCTACTAATATTATTATTTTTTAAAACATTATTAACAAGTACCCTTTTTTTGAAACATTTTTATTTGGAATGACTAGTTTCAACCATAATGGCCATCTTCAGAGTCACATGACTTCAACAAATTTTTTTTGTCTTTCATTCTTTATTTGCAACTGTAAAATTACATACAACGAGCAAATGTGCTAATAATTATTCTAACAAAAACATGAACAAATAATATTAAAAAGTAGGCTCAGTAGTCTTCCTTTTTTGAACTGATTTTCAAAGGTTTCTTCTCACACGTATTGTTTTGCTCTTCTGTGCCTACAGTCATCTTAGAAGATCTCGGCTCCAGTTTCTTTTTAATCTTCTCTGAAGGATGCCAGGAAGTGTCGGTGTGTGGAGTTCTTGAATCAAAGGATTTGAGTGACCATCAAGTTTGTTGAAGAATAGTTGATAGCATTATTTTGCTGTTTCGTGAACAAATTTCAATTTAAAGTCTGTATGAAGTGTCTTGTTACTTACATAGTAGGGAACGCCAGAAATTAAGCGAAGCATTTTAGATTGAAAGGTTTGAATTTTCTTTAAGTGACAAAATTTTGCTGAACCAAAAATTTGAATACCATAAGCCCATATTGGTTTTAGAAGAGTTTTGTACAATAGTAATTTTGATTTAGTAGGTAATTTTGAATTGAAATTGAGTAGTCGATAAAGTTGCTTAGCTCTTGATTTGAGAGCAGTTATCTTTTTTGTAACGTGTGTCTTCCATGTTAATCGCTTGTCTAGATGGAGACCAAGATAACGTGTTTCGTTACTTTGAGGGATTCTGTTGTTGTCAATGTGTACAGGAGGGCATACACCTTTCCTTAGTGTGAATGTGACATGTGACGACTTTGTTGCATTAACTTTTATTCTCCAATTTTTTAACCAATTACTTAGGACGTTAATGTGATTTTGGAGATTGTTACTAGCTTCAATGGGGTCTTCTGATGAACTTAGAATGGCAGTGTCATCAGCAAATGTGGCGATCTTTGTATTTCCAGTTTCAGGGAGATCAGCTGTGTAGATACTGTAAAGAAGAGGAGATAATAAGGAGCCCTGAGGAACACCGGCTAATATTGGCTTGTAATCTGAGAAATCTGACCCTTGTTTCACCATAAAAAATCTATCTTCTAAATAAGAACGGAGAATCAAATAGTAAGTGGGTGGAAGAATTCTTAATTTTGATAGTAGACCAGGATACCACACCTTATCGAAGGCGGCACTTATGTCTAGAAAAACAGCACTCGTATATTTTTTGCTTTCAAGTCCAGACGCAATTCAACAAATTTTATTTTATATTAATTAAAAACATGTGTTAAAAATAAACGAGTTCGCACGCAGCACGCTGACGTGAGGGAAGTGAATTTCCATATAAAAACTTGTAAAACTCAAAATAAGTGTAAAAACATACATTTGTCCAATTTTTATTGAAATCTGAAAACATTGATTTTTTGGCTGTTCTGATACTCCTGGTTTCATTTACTTGCAAAGCTGGGAATAGAATTTTGCGCATTATAGGTTAGGAGAAGGCCCAGACAGGCTTGAAAGTAGGCGTGAGGTTGCTGGGGATGATAAAAGTACTCTAACAAAGGAATAACAGGGTTTTATAGTGTAAAACCCCCATAAGACAACGTACTGTGTTTAGTCGATACACATTTTCTTTAATAACTCGGTAAATATTTATGCTAGAATGACGAGAGAGGGCTTAAAACTTTTGCCTCACTAATTCCCATCTTTTTACATGCATTGATTTTACATATTGGGCTTTTGTGACCCTTTTTGGGCCCAAAAACTCAAAATTTGAAAGATTAATCCCCAAAAAAGGGGTTTAGAGTTTTCCGATTGTTTTGCCCAACAAACTTGTCCAACTGATTACAGAAAGGAACGTCCCTACCAAATTTGAAGTAAATCGGACAAAAAATGCGACCGCTAGAGTGCAAACACATATACATATATATATACCGGGTGTCCCACGTAAGGTGTCTCAAATTGATTACGGAAAAACGGCTTAACGTACAAGGATGAAATAAAATTATTTCCGCTAAATCGACCCCAAGGAATAACGTAAAAATATTTTAAACTTTTTTTCCATACAGGGTGTGCCAAAAACTGAGGGTCACTAGTTCGAATCTCGGAATTTTCCAATGTAAACATATGCCATGTTATACATCATTTTAAAGGTATTTAATAGACAAACATGTTGGCGAAAACAGAAATTAATTATCTTTTTCCGTTTCAAAATGGCGGCAGTTTTTTTGGGAAAAATCAATATGTTTTTAATACTCTGTGTTTCCTATACCAATGCACATAGCCCTTCTCCGGTTGAATTTTCTTACTAGTTATGAAATTAGCTTTACTGTGATATGCTACAAGTAACGGTTTTTTGAAATAATAAAAATTCCAACAAAATTGGTTTTTGAAAATTTGCAAATGCCCATTGTTCAAAATTTCCAAATAGCAACATATGTCAAGTGGCACATCATTTTATAGGTCTTTTAATTCTTAACAACTTTCTAATTTACACTTACTTCGTATCTCTTTTAGTTTTTGTGTAAATAACAAAAAACCTAATTTTCCTATATCAAATGCATGTTACTTGGGTTTAACACTAAATGAAATGGGGCCATGATCAGCTGTTTAGTGTTAAACCCAAATAACATTTGATATAGGAAAATTAGGTTTTTTGTTATTTACACAAACACTAAAAGAGATACGAAGTAAGTGTAAATTAGAAAGTTGTTGAGAATTAAAAAACCTATAAAATGATCTGCCACTTGACATATGTTGCTATTTGGAAATTTTGAACAATGGGCATTTGAAAATTTTCAAAAATCAATTTTTTTGGAATTTTTATTATTTCATAAAACCGTTACTTGTACCATATCACAGTAAAGCTAATCTCATAAAGAGTAAGAAAATTCAACCGGAGAAGGGCTATGTGCATTGGCATAGGAAACACAGAGTATTAAAAACATATTGATTTTTCCCAAAAAAACTGCCGCCATTTTGAAACGAAAAAAGATAATTAATTTCTGTTTTCGCCAACATGTTTGTCTATTAAATACCTTTAAAATTATGTATAATATGACATATGTTTACATTTGAAAATTCCGAGATTCGAACTAGTGACCCTCAGTTTTTGGCACACCCTGTATGGGAAAAAAGTTAAAAATATTTTTACGTTATTCCTTGGGGTCAATTTAGCGGGAAATAATTTTATTTCATCCTTGTACGTTAAGCCGTTTTTCCGTAATCAATTTGAGACACCTTACGTGGGACACCCGGTATATATATATATATATATATATATATATATATATATATATATATAACATTTTGAACGACCCCCCAAAACGTGTTCAGGGGGTCACATTAGGAACTTCTATGGTGGTCCCGGGCTTAAGTTTCACCGTGCGGGTCATGCTAATAGTTCACTTTCCAAAGGAAATTCACTAATAATACATGATCACTAATTTTAAAATTGTGTATATATATAAAGGTAGAAATAAAATAAAATATTAATTTTTATATACTATGTAAAGTTACTTTTAGCGAATTTCCCCTATAGCAAATTAGCGAATTTCTCCTATAGGCAAGAAGCTATTACCGTAGGTGGCATGGTAAGACTTAAGCCCGAGACCATGATAACTTTTTGTTTTGAGGTCCCCAGATTCCAAAAACACTATTCGTTCAAATTTGTATATATGTATATATATATATGTATATATATATACATATATATATATGTATATATATATATATATATATATATATATATATATATATGTGTGTCCGTTACCGCGATAACTTTTGAAAGAAGCACCCGATTTTTATGAAATTTGGCACAAATGTGGAGAGTAACATTTATGGCTTTAAGTTTGAAAACCAGATCGATCGGTTAATGGGAAGGGGGTTTTATGGGGGTTTAAAATTTTCCAAAACTCGGTTTATTGAACTTTTTATCCTAAAATTTTAAAAACACTAGATTTTGGTTATAACCATTTTGTAGAGCTTAAAAAACAAACAATTTAGTATTTTGAATCATTAAGCTAGGTTTAGTGGTCGTGAAGAAAAGTAAAAAAATGTGTCCATAAAATTTCCCATGTTAATCTTATGGGAATACGGGTTTTAGATTTTCCTCAGATAATTTCACTAAAAACTCCACATTTCTTTCTACCAATCAGTTTAGCTCTACAAAACAATCATTTTGGCGTTATAACTGTTGTTTTACGTCCAACCGTTGCAGTGATATTCAAAGTGCTAAACACAGTACGTTGTCCAATGTTATCCTTATGGAGAATAAATAAAATGGTATATTTTGATTATTTATGTACGTATATTGATGAAACTTGATATGTGGCTTCTACTAGTTGTGGTATATTGATAATAGCACAAAAAAGTTCTTTGTTGATTTTTCCCGGTAGCAGCAAACCTGCATACTCGGCCCCCATGTTATTGATATGGAGAATAAGTAAGGTTTAAATCTCCCTTAGTTATGAACCTAAATTAATAAAACTTGGTATGTAGCTTCACCTGGTTGAGTTATATTGATAATTGCAAAAAAAAAACACATATCTTCCTTGTAGCAGCAAACCTGTGTACTCATTTATAATGTTATTCTTATGGAGAATAAATAAAATGCTATATATCATTTATTAATGAATGTATTTTTGTGAAACTTGGTAAGTGGCTCTAGGTAGTAGTGATACCCACTTATTTGCATTGGAAATTCACTGAGTACGCAGGCTTGCTGCGACGGGGGTATTTCTGAGTTTTAGTAGCCAAAACAAGTCTTATCTCAATTTTTGTCTGTCTGTCTATCTGTCGGCAACGCTCAAAGACGGGTATTTGTTCGCTTTCCACGGGAAAACGGGTGCACTGACATTGATGAAACTTTGTTTCTTTGTTCTATACATGCCTGAGAAGGTTTTAGGCCACTTTAAACTGGCATACGCCTTTTGGAAAAAGAATGGCGGCCGCTCAAAAACGTGATTTCGTGCGATTTTGGTCACGCTTTGTTCGCTTTTCACAGGGAAACGTGTGTACTGATTTCGATGAAACTTTTTTTCTATGTTCTATATGTGCGTTAGAAGGTTTTAGGAATCTTCCCCACGGGGTTTTAAAGATCCTATGTTATTCTTATGGACAAAGAATTTATTTATATTGAACCAGATGATGACTTGAGAATATTCTATAAACAGATGTTGTAGTTCTTACTTAATATGTTGAGTGAAGATTGGTAATCAATGACATAAGTATACAGAGAGGATATGTACATAACCAAATTAAAGTTTTGTCCGTACATTGCTTGGAATCATGACATTTTTGTATATTTTCGCGTTTTACACCCTAGGGGAGCCAAAAAGTCTTTTCTCAATTTCTGTCCGTCTGTCTGTCCTTCGGTAACGCTCAAGAAAGTGTTTTTGTTCGCTCTATTCTTGGAAAAACGGGTGCACTTATTTTGATGAATCTTTGTTTCTTTGGTTTATACATTCGTGAGAAGGTTTTAGGCTACTTATTTAAACTGCCATACGCCTTTTAAAAAAATAATGGCTTCCGCTCAAAAACGTGTTTTCGCGCGGTTTTGATATTGTTTGTTTGCTTTTCCCAAGGAAACCGACGAACTGATTTAGATGAAAGTTTGTTTCTATGCTCTATACGTACGTTAGAAGATTGTCAGCTATTTCAACATTTTGAATTAACCTCAGGGCTACACCACACGGTATTTTCAAGATGCCATCTTATGATTAAGGACGAAACATTTATTTATACTGGATAAGTTGATGACTTAAGAATATTTATTCAATAATCAGCTCTGTTAGTTGTAGGGGGCCTAGTTCTTATTTCAAACGTGAGTGAAGATTGGTAATAAATAACAGAAGTATACATATTATTATCCAAATCTATATTTTTCAGATACATTCACTCGCTCACATCATTGTGATCACTGGAACTAAAAAACGACAATGTCTAAGAAGGTGAAATTTTGCAAAAGTGGTTCCCCATATTCTGTAGATGTACAATAAGGCTAGGTTTGGTACAAAATAGTCCCCGACTCTGCCCTAATTTACTTTTATTGCTGGCAATCTTATGAGCATTAGTTCTGACCTTTTAAGTCGTATTCGGTAGGAACATATACCTATAATATATCTGAATAAACACAAGCCTATTCCCGTTAAGGACTATTTTAGGGCCCCAACCCCAAACTTTCACAATACGTATTTTAACAATCTTTCACCTGCTACTGAACTGATGGAGATGAAATTCGGTAGTAAAAAAAGCAGATACAAAGTACTTAAGGGATCTGCCCCACTGACCTTGAATATAATCATCACAAACTACTCAACTAATAGAGCTGAAATTTGGTACTTTAAAGGATATTAGTAACAACTACATGGCCCGTAAAGGGGAGTCATGGTGATGTTCTCTCTAGAGATTTCATACAGTGTGCTTGAGTCATGGGGGGACGAGATCTATGCCTCTCTAAATAGATATTTTATGTAGCCAACTACTGAGTGTCTAAACTTAACAGTATATTTGAAAAATATTTTTCGATAAGATTAAAGGTTTGAGGAATTGTATTAGTAGCTATCTAAAAGTTGGGAACAGGTCATTGAAAAACAGGTGGTCTCATAAACATCCCTCCTTCACTCTGTTCAATCATGAATAACAGTAGGAACTACTGATCGACAGTTTTTTCCCTGAGGTTCATAGACAGATTAATTTCGAAAGTGTCTTTTGCTCACGTCCACCAATGAAATATTGTAAAATTAATTCGGTTGCTATTATTTTCAAATTCATCTATTATTTAGATATGCAACCAGTACGAAGGACGGGTGCACAGTTAGTTTCTTTATATAATAACCTGCCCTTGTAGCACAAATCGTTGGGCCAACGTTGGAAAATGGTTGGCACAGTTTGTTGGTCAACGGAGGTGGAAATGTCCGTTGGCGCACCGTTGGGCCAATGTTGTATTGCCAACCAAATTCCAACAATGCCAACCAATAACCAACCAAATGCCAACAGCTTATAATTTTTTTATTTAAATAGTTATTTTTATTATAAAAAAACACGATTTCCAATTGAATTGGCTAAATAAACCAATAATATAAATGTTTAAACATTATTTTAATAGCAAAAATATTGTGTCCTGGTCGAGTCTTGAACCTACGACCTTTGACTTATGGCCAAAATGGCCCAAAGATGAAACCCTAAGGACATTCCAGATATTTTATAAATTTGTATAAATGCGTGAATGCATTAATCCACAAAAAAATAACAACACCTTCAAATTTGACAAGGTAGTTCCCTCATTTACATTATAAAATTATAGTTTTTTAGATGTGGCTTTATAACCTTGAGATACAATTATTGAAATACTATTTTTCCTCAGGTTTTTCACCGATACATTTACGTGGTTTGCAGGTGTTAGATTTGAAGGTTTCTGAAATATTGATTATTTCAATAATTTCAATTATAGCGTCTTAGTTTATTTAGCTTAGTGGTAATTCTTCGATCTAATGGACTTTTATGTATGATGGTCTAAATAATTATTATAGATACGTGAGGCATATAATCATTATACAGAAATAACCATTTCACCGATGCTTTTTATGTGATATTATATAATATATACTACTGTATAATGATATAATGCATACTATGATATCATTTTTTTAAATTATACTCTATGTAAATAGAATAAATCTCAACTAAACATTATATTTACCGTAAATACTTTAGAGCTCTCAGCCGATTCTCTGATTGGACAGTTTCTTGAACGTTGTTCAAATATGTTTAGGTCTTTTTGTTTGTAATTTTAGTCGTTAATTTTTATTTTGCGAAGTTGAAGTGAGTAAGCGAGCGATTTTCTGTCGCTGTAGAAATAGTTTAAACTGGTGATTTGGAATTTCGTCTAATGTCCAACATTAAAATGATGGGGTATTTTACTTGTTTAATAACAATTGTAATTTTTTCGGGTGTGGAATGTGACAGAAAGGTAAGTCTTTCTGAATGTTGTTAAACCTACTGTAGGCTAGTTGAATTACCTAGCCGCCTCCTTGTTCTTGCTATAAAGTTGACCCATTAAAACGAATATTTGGTTGGCCTTATTTAGTAAATGGCCTTAGCTTGTAATCAAATCAATCTTTATTTGATTCGCCATGTGAATACAAATGATTTGTACAATGGGCAAAGTCATTGTCATGGTCAATGATAAGCTTAGGAACCTAGGGCTATTAAAAAATATAGGCCTAGGCCTAAACCTCTGGGTGGACAATAAATTAGTCAGGAAGTCATGGCTGAAAAAACACGAGTTTGGTCATCTATTTGGAGAAAGTTGTAGGCCGAGGCTTTGGGCCTATGGTGATATCCAAGTAGGCCTAACTTAACAAAAAGTAAACCCTCAGAGAGTTATGCTCTTAATTTAATTTTTATTTTATCCATGATGCCCGTAGTGATTTTTGTTGTGGCCTAGGCTAGGCCTAGCCTTATTTATACCATAGTAAGTTCTTATTCTATGGTCCTAAAATAACTCTTGGGGACCTGTGGGCCTAAGGGCGGGTTTCGGAGTCCGGGTCTACATAGACCTGGTATAACGTTTAAACGCGGTCTAAATTAAACAGTGTCTAAAACTCGAGTTTTGGAGTTTGCGTCTAATTTTCTAAAACCGGGGTTTATCCTACTCCTAGTCTTAACTTTGGACCTCAACTAAGACCAAGGTGTTTAATGGTGTTTATCTGAATGAGTAATGAGTGTTTACGTTTGTTAAGTTTCATAAGAGGCCACCAACTAATCAGATGCGATATATCGATCTTAAACATTTGATTAACGAGTCGCATTTAAAATAAAAATTTAATCTAAATAACACAAACACCCAAACATTCGAGTCATCATGGCGTGCGTTGAAACTCAGACCGTAGAGTTTTCCCTGGCAAAGATAACAAAGTTTTACCTTAGTTAAATACACTTATTTATTATTCGTTGTTGTATTTTTTTAATTTTGGTTTTTGTTTGTTATTTGTTAAATG
Source organism: Allygus modestus (assembly GCA_963675035.1). NCBI lineage: Eukaryota > Metazoa > Arthropoda > Insecta > Hemiptera > Cicadellidae > Allygus > Allygus modestus. The sequence continues at coordinate 135,628,790 of OY776115.1, forward strand.
TTTCATTAAAATATATTTGTAACTGACATTGCATATTGGTTATTATTGACCAGCCTATATACAAATTGTTGATTTTAGATATAACATAACTTAAATGTAAATATTGAGTGAATAATTTTTTATATAGGCTTAACTGTTAAAATATTATTCAAAATTTATAGGGTTTTGATTCGATATATCGAATGTTTAAGATCGATATATCACATCCGATTAGTTGGTGGCCTCTTATGAAACTGTAGCCCAGGTTTTTCATAATATGGAATATATAAACCTCTTGTACTACATAAGTAATTCTTTGTATTTTATGGTTGTAATATTCCAACCAGACTTGGATGTTTGGAATTGTATTTAATTCTATTAACTTAATAAAGTAGGCCTATATTTTTTCAGACAGCTTGATAGATTTTACAGTGTGCTATTATAAGTTAGTACTAATGTGTTTTAATAACAATTCCTGTATTATAATTGAGATAGTGTAGTCATTTTTCATACGGGTTGTTATTATTACGATTTACTTTTTTATTTTTTTATTACCTATAAGTTAAAAGGCATTTGTTACAGCATTTAAATCAACTTAATAAAACATTACATACCGTAAACATTTGTATAACTTTATACACTGGTCAGTTACATTTGTCATTTTAATGTTATAATTAACATAAATATAGCACATAGGTAACGAGGTCGTGAAGTAAAATTAACAAAACTTTAAATCCACTCTCTTTTTATTAGACCTACTAATATTTGTGTGACAACTAGTATTACCGGTATAACAAGTTTTCCTCAAACAAATGAGGTAAAGTGACCTAGAAAGATGTTGGCTCTTCCTCTAACCCCTTCTTTACTATCATGAGACGTGTTTTCTCCACGGTCGTCTGATGAGCTGCAGTCGGATTTAAGTCCTCAAAACTGTCATCTCTTTGTTTTCTAAAGTTATGGAGTATAGCGCATGACAATGAAACAACACCTCGGGCTACATCTTAAGTGTTCTCTCACGGTCACTAATCAGTAAATTAAAATCGTCGATTACGTTAATGTCCTTCAATCGTGAGATTTAAGTTATGATAATTTTAAGATACTGTATAAAAATTATAGATTTGTATCGTTACCTATGTTTAAATAATGTATCAAGAACTTGCATGTAGTAACAACAAATAAAAACGTGGGACCTCTATTCAGCTTAACTATTAATAGTACAATTCTGGCTACTAAGTAGGTCCGCCGGAATTGAGTGAGACTAAAAAGAACCACAGAAGACCACAAATTTAATAATAGTCTTTGCTACGCTTGATTTCTCTCAAACCATTTGTTCTTCACTCTAACATGGTACAAATAAAGGGTACTTTGGTATTATACGGATGCCACTATTTTTGAGGTTACATTTTTACCGGATCCAAAGGATAACTACATAATTCGAAAAAACGTACTTTTATTGACTTACTGTACAAATTTTACATCATTCTGATGAGCGGTCTTTGTGTTGTGCCTCCCGAAAGACAGCGATGTCCGCTAGGATCGTGTTGAATGCGTCGCCGCCGCTAGCAGCCAGACCCGATCGCCACAGGTACTCCGCCAAATATACAACGCGCTGCGGCAGTTATGTTAGGATGGGTTATCATAAAAATACTTACGGTTTCCTCTTCATTTCGAGGTAAATCCCACACCAAAAGAACGTCACTCATTATGAAAACAAATGTAACGTAGTGCACGGCAATAAATCACTCATGACACTGACCCAGATACAGGCGGTGACAGGTGATGCGCGCGCTCCGGTCAACGACCTGACCTTGGCCTATTTGGAGGGGGTTTGGCGGCCGGAAGTATGACTCATCAGGTATCATTCGATTCGTAACAAAACAAGGAAAGTCCTACAATCATTTTTATGATAACCCATCTTAACATAACTGCCGCAGCGCGCTGCATAAGGGTGGCATCCGTATAATACCAAAGTACCAAATAAAGTATTCATAACAAACAAAATTAGGTATGAAATCGGAAGTAAATTTTACGTTGAGAACTAATTGAATAATCACAAACTTGTAATTTCAATAATTAATTATTTATAAGGAATATAAAGATAGGCCCTAAACAAAAACTTGGACCTGCCCATCACTAGGACTAAAAACAGCACAAATTTAGACTTGGACTATGTCATTTTCACTCAGCCGAGGTCTACATTTTGGCTCTGAAACCGGAGAGTTTAAAATTTTAGACGAGGCTTATGTAATCTTCGACTCAGAAACCCAAGAGGCCAAGTCCAGGTTTATTATCCCTCCCCAATTTAGACTCGGTCTGACATTAGTCCTGGACCTGGACTAGCGCTAAACTCAAACCCCGAAATCCATTTTCTCAGTCCTAGTCTAAAAACCGGTTTTTAGACCGAGACTAGTGTTAAACCCGATCTCCGAAACCCGCCCTAAATATAGGCCCTAGGCCCTATTAACTCAACCCTTTGAGTGCCATGTGATGATATAATCATTGCACGTCTTAGATACCGGTACATGGTATACATAGTGTTGGGAATCGGTTGTTTACTAAAAGGTTGGAAAAGTCGTTTTGAGGTTATGTAGCCGACTAACGCAGTAGCAGCCACTTTGTTTCTTCTGTAACAGCTGGACATGTTACGTAAGTTTATAAATTCCCTTTTCAATAGCCTAGAGGACAAGTGATGTGATTCATAACTTACTTAAAATACCCTAACTTATATTGGAAGAATTTCAAACTGATGGATTTATTTAGGCTATTTATTGCCACGGTCGAAACCAATACACAACAACTTTATATTCATGGGTAGATGGGATTCAACAAACAATACAGAATAAAACAATTAATAATGTTCAAAACATAGACATTAACAAACTTCGTTGAACTCAACCAATTTACTGTTGAACCATTATGATCTAACTAAATCAATAACTTAAATAATAATAAGGTAGATACAGTATTACAAAATCACAAGCACTTTAAAATGACAACTTAACCAGCAAGAAAACCTAGAAAATCCAATAATTTTCTCGAGGGAGAATGACTACCTAAGCCACTCGGAAAACTGTCAAAGCCAGACTCCAAACAAGCCAGCACTGGATCCACATCAATAATCCACCAGCAAGGTCAATCCTAACGCCCTCCAGGATGATCTTTTTAGGTTTGGGATGAATTCATATTTGATGTCCGCATGTATTTGGATATTTCATTGCCAGTTTCTCAGACCATAATAATGATTTTTGATTTTTATAAAATAGGGGTTCAAATAGAGACGTAACAAGGTACCGTTCTTGAAGTTGTATATGTTTTACATTAAAGATTTTTTAGTGTAGAATTCATAAATATGATTAGTTATCGGCTCTAACTTACTATTCTCCGGTATTTTAAATTTTTTACCACCCTACATAGATAAACAGAAATGTCTCGCCTTTCTGCTATGGACATTTTGTGATGGGTAAATTTGACAGTTTTACTAACCTTAATAATTTACACACATTACAATAGGCCAAGCAAATATTTTTTCAAACGCGATATGGCGATACAGTACGTATCGAGGAATCCCACCAATACCCCCGCGGCCGTGGGGATGTGCAAAAAGCATTCCCACCTTCAAAAATCGTACTGCCATTATGTATCACGAGATGCGTATCAGCAAGTATGTACTTAAACAGGCATGGTTGGTTGGGAGGTTCACATGAGTAGGCTACGTATTAGTTTAAGTAGCGTTGTGTTAGATAAGGTCTGATAAGACGGTGTTGTCTAGTAGATTGATTTTAGTTTGTTTGGTCATTTTAATTAGTTTGCCGAGGAACGAGTGCAACAAAAAAATTATTACTGAAAGTGAAAATAATTTACTTCAACCATTAAGTTAGATGGAAGTGGGGACAAAATTTCAAAATTTATTTTTTGACTCCAACCAAACCCCCTATTGCACTGATAGCAGATCTCTGTTGGTTAAGGTTTCTTCATAAGAAAAGGTTGACCTTAGGTGGTAACAAAATCGAGGTTTGGACCATCCACTAACAAAACATTAAAATACTGTCATTGATGTAAATACATACAACATAACCAAATGACAGCTCCAGTATTATTTCAGGAAGCAAATTCAATATTTAGGCATTTCATTGTTTTCAGGTAACTGCCAAGTTGAATCCAGGTTGTGAACAGAATCCTTCTTTGTGCAAGAACGTCATCTTGGTTCATGTGAAGGCGGAGGGTAAGAATGACACACTGCACCATGTGTGGGACTTCACTGGGAAACCGACACTTCTCCTGGCGCTCACAGATAAGAACGCAACCCTCACCATCAATTGGTCCAATTTCCTGTTTGGGAGAGAAGAATCTGTCAAATTTGATCCCAAGCCCAAATACGCCTATGGTGTAGTACTTGACAAGGTAATGTTCATGTATTTATTTGAGACCGCACATAAAAGATCTAAGCCTAATGTTTTGCTAGGTGAGAGTGTTTTCAGAATGGAGTGTGACATAGAGGAGTCCCTCGTCGTTTATGTCTCATTACACATAATTAATGTTGGTTGTTTAAAGCCAGTTAGATGAAGTTATGGTAGGCCTACCATAAGCTAAGTTACAACAAAAATTATTCAAAGTTATATAGACCTATTAATATATTATAATCTAATAATAACAGTAATTAATAGATTTTTTTGGATTTTAAAATGTCCTAGGAGTTATGAAAGGGAGGAATACTAGAGCCATTTTGTACCACTTAGATTTTTATAATTTTTGCGAAATTCTTTTTAAGTGTAAGTAGTTTTCCTGGAATGTTTGGAATTTACCCTTTCAAAAGAAGCAGGGTATCTACCGGTCCGGAAAATGACGGATGTCACAGAAAAGTCACGGATTTCACTGAAGGGGCACGGATGTCACAGAAAATTCCTGTGTTTTTAATATCTAGTACGGATTTTTAATGCGTTTATAACCACTATGTCTGAAACAAAAAAGACAAATTAATTATCGTCATACTTGGTGGTAACGGACAAAAGCTTGTACAAACACGTTAAGCCCAACTATTTTCCATTTTATTCGTATCCCCTCTAACACTGTTCAGGGTCAGGGAACCACACGGGCTCCTTACACGGCATGAAATGATGAAATAGTCGTAGGTGATGATGTGATGGGCAGTTCGATTCATCTTGGTGAATCGATTAATATGGATCACTTAAATCAAATGAATTTTATCTTCAACCGACTCATTTGATTCACGTTTCCTGCTTGCCATAGAATGCCAAAAAGTCGGTTGTTGTCGATAGTTTGGCCTTCCGCTTATTCGCTTTATACCTTGATATGCGAAACTATAATGGTTGTCAACTCAACTCTTTCAATAACCGAAATTGACTCGCACTACGAATCGGCTCCTTCAGAAATTGAGTTCATTTGATTCGCCTTGTGATTCGTTCAATTTGAACGGTTCGTTCGCGAATTGCCCATCACTTTGAGGCAATGAGTCACTGATCGTCTAAAGTGGCAGTGCGGTGTTGTGTTGACTAAATAGTATTTAGTATTTTTGTTTACCTTCTATTGTATTTCCCCTCTCAATCAGTTTGTTTGTTAATTAAATTGAAGTTGAGTTTTTTAAGCATTTTCCTTTGGAATATAATACCACAGCCCTAATGGGAAAGTGCCAATTTAATGGAAGTGTTGATTGATGATCATGATTGGAGGTTATGGCTTTGACCCGGGAAAGATCCTAATATGGCTTTTTGTATGTTATGTAACAAATTTATTGACGTTTCCCATTCAGGGATAGGTGATTTTAAAAACCATTCTAAAGGGAGGGAAAAATGGAAACCAACCTAACAAGTGGCAAACAGTTGACACTGCATGCTTTTAACAAAGTAACTGAGCCTGTATCATCAATTCACTCTCTAAAATGTGATTTATATTTTTCTTGGTTCGGATTGTCAAATTATTATTCAAATGTTTTTTTGGTTACCAATAGCCGATTGGTTTAAAAATCATCAGATATAAAAACTTACTTTTGCCTTGTTTCACCTAATTTTTAGCTTAACTTATGAATTATAAATAAATAAGCAACAGTATATATGCCTAGAAAACTTATATTTTTTAAATTAACATATTTATTAATAGTAGGTATTGAAGTTTGTATCATTGAGTTTACATTGGTTGTGGAACATTATAGGCCTATAACCTTGTTATTGATTTATTGATCTAATAAAAACATTACTTATTTAGCCTAAGACCGATTACAACGCTTAAATTTATCTAAGGTATTGGCTGCCTTCTGTAGCCTCAAAAAAAACCTTTACAAAAAAGTCACGGATTTTCAAATTTTACTGGTAACTTACTTCTCAGGGTGTACCCTGAGAAGTAAGTTACCGGTAATTTTATAATTAGATTGTTTTAAGCCTTTTATTAGTTTAGCTTATTTTTTTGTGAAATATTGCAAACTGGTTCAACTTCGCTATACCCAATGACTGCACCACGCCGGATGACTGATTTTGCCAGATAATCAACATAGCATATACAGTCAACTCCCGATTATCCGGGAGCGGGTTAATCGGGTTGCGGTTTAACTGGGGTCACGAAAGGTTTATTTTTATTATTTTTATTTATCCCCTTCTAAAGATAAATAGAGCAATAATAATTTATTTTGCTAAATTATCTCCAGATTCGTAATTAATTTACTTTGTTTACCAGAATAAATACTATACAAACAATTTAGTAAACACAACTTATGTTTGTCATTTCGTTAATGAGCCGTGGGCGCGTGTTGGGGAGCGATGACCTTGACACTGCACGGACGGTTGGACGTGGACGTCTAAAAATAGAAACATCTCAAAACAATCATCCTTCCCGCCGCTGTTCCCCCTCAGCTACGGACGGACAGACAGATGGACAGACGGACGGTCGGACGCGGACGTCTAAAAATAGAATGATCTCAAAACAATCACCCTTCCCGCCGCTGTTCCCCGTCAGCGACGGACGGATAGACGGACGGTCGGACGCGCACGTCTAAAAATAGAAACATCTCAAAACAATCACCCTTCCCATCGTTGTTCACCCTCCTGGGGTTTTTCCCCCAGTGCGGAATTAGTTAGCATACTGTTCGGTGGAGTTTAGAGAGTTCGGTGTTAAGAGGTATTTAACCTATTAAATATCATTCGGCGTTTTGGATAGTATTTACTGCTATCAACCATTGCTAGTATTAACTGTTACTATCTTGACTGTTTGTATATGTTATCACAATTTAAAGTTTTTCAAAAGTATGTAATTTATATCGATATATCTTAAATGACATTAAAACACAGTATTGTAATATAAAAATGTTGATAAACCTTTATTATATTCGCAATATTCAATTTATTGAATCCCTTTGTTTTAACCGTGGTTTTGGGTTATCCGTGACCCTCCAACCGGTCATTACCCGGGATAATCGGGAGTTGACTGTATATATTGTAAAGAGAATAGGCCTACTGAAGATAATTAATTCCGTTCGAAACCCATATGAACAATCATATATTTTATATGGGCAATGTTATTAAAAAAAAAAAACGAGTTCGCACGCAGCACGCTGACGTGAGGGAAGTGAATTTCCACATACAAAACTTTTAAAACTCAAACCCAGTGTAAAAACATACATTTATGCCAATTTTATTGAAATCTGAAAACATTTAATTTTTTGGCTGTTCTGATGCTCCTGGTTTAATTTACCTGCAATGTTAGGAATACAATTTTGCGCATTATAAGGTTAGGAGAAGGTCCAGTCAGGCTTAAAAGTAGGTGCGAGGTTGCTGGGGATGAACCAAATACCAACAAATTAATAACATGCTTTTCTAATGTAAAAATCCTATAAGACAACGTCCTGTGTTTAGCCGATATACATTTTCTTTAATAACTCGGTAAATATTAATGCTAGAATGACGAGAGAGGGCTTAAAACTTTCACCTCACTAATTCCCATCTTTTTACATTTATTAATTGTACGTCTGGGGCTTTTCTGACCCTTTTGGGGCCCAAAAACTCGAAATTTTAAAGAATAATCTCCAAAAAGGGGGTTTAGAGTTTTCTGATTATTTTGCCCAACGAACTTGTCCAACTGATTATAGAAAGGAACGGCCCTACCAAATTTGAAGTAAATCGGACAAAAAATGTGACCGCTAGAGTGCTTACACACATATATATAATTTTTGAACGACCCCTCCAAAACGTGTTCAGGGGATCACGTTAGGAACTTCTATGGTGGTCCCGGGCTTAAATTTCTCCGTGAGGGTCATGCTAATAGTTCAATTTCCATAGTAAATTCACCAACAAGTAAAAATACTGTAGGCCCTATTGCGTCAGAGACAGTCAAACACTGTATTATTGGATGACAAAGAAATTTGTGCGCTCAGCCCAGTGCACTAGCAGCAAGTGTCGTTAGAGGCACAGTCTAACAATAAAAACCTGTAACTAATAGGTTCAGCTAAGTTTTAGCCTGGAAGAGGAGCATTAATCAAGTGCTAGTTATGGAGGGCAGCCTTTTTACAATCACTGCCATCTATAGTTGCGCAATGACAGATGACAGCATAGGTTTGACTGTTTGATTGTAATAGACGAGAAACTCAGTTACCCAAAATGGCCCGAATAAGGACATAACGAGCCTGCATGCCTGGTTGCCAGGATCGCTAGTGTTTTATAATAGTTTTAGCCTCCAAACACCAGGTTCGCTTGTGATTTTATATTAATTAGGCTGCCAACTATATGAATTAATAGTGTGCTTCAGGTGACACATTTGCTTACGTATAAGTTTCAAGACAGTATGAATTACGTATAAGTTTCAAGACAGTATAAATTATATTAGACTGTGATCGAGGGCTGTGAGCGCCCGAATATAACCAGGGAAAACTGGAAAAGAGTTGCATGTTATCTGATTAGATGTTTTGCTACTTTTTACCTAAAGGGTGAACAGGTGTGGGTGAATTGGGTGAATTATTTGTGAGTTGCATATCATCTGATTAGGTGGTTTGCTAACTTTTACCGACCCTTACTCTTACTGAGTGTGGTTGACCACCAGAGACACGTTTTGTTGTAATTTAAAATATTCAGTCTTCTAAAATACTAAACTTAGTGGCTTGAAGGGGCCATAGCCCCTCACCTTGCTCCACTGCTCTGCCTCATCTGATTTGGTATACTCTTTACGCATGCTGAGGAAAAAAAATGTAAGTAGGAACACATGATAGTTCACTAAACAAAGTAGACTTTTAATCACATGTTTTAATGCAAACAAAGCAGACCTTTTGAATCCTGATTGTATTTAAGTAGGAATTATTTTATTCCGTAACAACTACGAAAAACTTCCGGTACATAACTCATTCGCTCACAATTTCATTGTCAAATTTGGGCACTTGCGGGATTAGATATAGATACATAATAAAATAGATTAAAAAAATAATAGCTAAATCAGATCCGATGTAACTACTCCATTTATACGTTTTGGCCTGAATAGGTCAATGAATATTAATCCTAAATTGTTTTCACATTCTATTTGTTATGTGGTTCCAGATGATTGAATTCAATGATGAAGAAGACACTGGATTTTTGAATGTTACAAATGACAATTCATCGTACATTTCTCTTCTGGACACCAAAAACTTCAATTGGAAACTGACCAACCTGACCAACAGCAGTGGCGATGCTACTCTGACTGTTGTAGCTACTGAGTTCAAAGACACAATAAACAACATCAAGAAAAATGGAACCGTCCGAATTGTTGTAAGTAATAATTTGGGTTAATATTTGAGTAACGTGTTCTAGGCTGTAACTCGACACGTTAGCTGTCTTACAGGCGTGATACCTTCAAGAACCCCACACATCAATTTGTCTCATGGATCCCCCTTCAGTGCGGGGGTCTGTTCAGACCAAGAAGTTGCCAGTATTTACTTGATTGCTCTCAGAAACCAACAAAGTAACCTAGGGTTAAAAATTGGAGGTCCAAGCAACAGTGAATAGCCATGCTTATAGATAGAACATTGTTTTTTTGTTTTTTTTTGTTTTAGCTGCTGTAAAACAGTTGTGGCTATAAATTTTACTTGTAAACAAAAACAAAATTCCTGATATACATTTTGCAATATAGTCTACAAGGATTTACTGGACAATTTCAAATAATGTGTACTGGTGCTTAATAGTTAGTAATTGTTAGTTTTAGAGGTGCAACAGTGGTTTGAAGTCAAAGGTTAAAAAAGCTAAGTTTTTCCTATGAAAAGTACATTTAAAACACAAAACACGGACACACATACCAGTAGGCCTATGCAACATTTCCTAACGATTTTGATCAAGACGATACAATAGCTGGAAGTAGTGTCCAGACTGCCAATCAATGTGGTCAATCTATCTTCTTTGTTCAAACTTATCAATTATATCAACTTTTTTAATTTTACATACCGGTACACCAATCAATAACATTTATATTTTATTCAAATAAAAAATCAATTTTATTCATTAATGTATGTATTAATTTAATATTAAGAATCAAGAACAAGATTTATATAAGATGAATTCACCAACCTTCTCAGTTCTTAAAAATACTCAACTAAAACTTGAACTTAAAGTTTAACTGGTTTTCAAACTTAAAGTCATAGCCTAAATTGGAAAAAGAACTGATGCTAATTGTATGTTCTGAAAAATTTGATTATTGTAATTGCTACAGTTGATACTTTTGGAACAGTTGATTGAGCTCTGCCGGGAGTGTAATCGTAATGCTATGTGTCATATTACTAGATATATGGGCCGTGTGGCCCCCCACCACTTCAGGCGTCATGACACAACTTTGGGTGGGCTCGAGGCGCTGAAAACCGCAGCCGCTGTATCGGGGTGCGACTGTCTTTGAACTGCCACTAATCATTTTTGTTGTACTCATCGTCTTATACGTTATGTACCGTCGCCAACATACTTTACTAAAGCCCTGTATAGTTTAATAAAATCAATTAGGATATGTTAAACACTTACAAACTATGCCTTAAAAATGCTTCGTCCCAGGTTGTAGAAGTAATTATGACTCAGTACACCTGTCACTGTGATATTTCACTAGCGTAAAATCTGTTAAAAAATCCACAACACTCGTTAGGATTATTTACAGATATAATAACAAAGATTACATAATTTTGTTCTGATTAAATATTCACAGGTGTTACTTATAAACTTAAGAGCATTTGTTTTATTTTGGGTGTGTAACTGAAATTTGTCTGTTTAATACAGTTTAAACAAATATGAAACTCTTCGCTTTTATTTGATTACTATTTATACTTTTTGAGTCAAGGGCGTATTGTACTGGATGCTACAAGAAACATACAATGCCAGTTTGGAAGCAAGTGGATACTTTTTATTATAGCAGGGTGTCTACCGGTCACGGAAGTCCCCAAAAAGTCACGGATTTTTGTATGAGGTCACGGAAGTCACCGAAAGTCACGGATTTTGACGCTTAAGTCACGGAAAAATATCCAAGTCAAAATTAAATAATTACAAGAGAGAATAATTTATTATCAATTAATCATCGATGCCCATCCTAGTGCCAGTGACTTCACGATTTTACCAATTTAAACTACTGATTGTAGTATCAGTTGGCTGCGTTTTGACGGGGCAAAATTATTCTACCCGTCTATGTTTTATGTGCTGGCGTCTCACCAAAGCCACAGCTCGTCAGTGATTAAACTGAAATAAACTCTGCCACGTAAAAGCCGGGTAGACGTTAGCGATCCTGGTGCCTGGTAAAAGAAACCAGAGCGTTTGGGCAGATTTGTTTACTTTAGTGCCAATCAACAGTCGCCCAGACTGTTACGTCAGAAGACTGTTTTTACGGACAGGCACCACGAGCGCTAGTGAAGCACCCATATCCTGCGCAATCGCAATATACCACCCTACCTGCCTACCTGATACGATATTTTGCCGTTTGCATCAGCTCACTAACAACTCTCGTCGTTGGTGGAGTGGTAGGATATGAAAGTTACGAGTGTTAACGCTTGCCAGGAAAAGACGTATTGCTTAAGCATTAGATTACGTGGTAGTAAAAATCAAATTATTAATTATAAATATCACCGGAGATTTAATTATAATTAATTATTGACATCTTTTATGATGTCCTAACATGATGTTGACCACAGCAGTTATCGTTGGAACAGCTGAAGAGTATTGAGAGCGAATTGGTATTTGGAACAGACTCCTACTTTAGGATTCAAATCATTTAATTTTAAAACAAATATTTTACTGTTATTATGTAATGGAGACCTTTTTAGACATTGTGAGCGTGAAGAATTTAAGAAAGCTAATTTTAAATTATATGAAAAAGTGTTGTGATCAATTAAAACAAAGTGTACTAATAAGGTTATAATTTGGTACGGTAGTCTGTTCGTTGATCGTTTTATTGAGTTTGAACTTCTAAGTGATTAGCTCAGCAGTTGTTGTTCGCACGTGATCGCAGTGGAACTTTATTTTAATCTCAAAATGCCTGGGTAGTGTCAGTTTCAAGATACTTGTGGATAGAAGAAAACCAGCGGTGTAAGTGGCTTAGAAAAAAGAACAAGTTCAGAGCATGTTGTTGTTTTTGTAAAAGTTTCTCACTCCGGAATAACTGCCATCAAATCTCACGAAAAGGGGAAAAAACACATGCAGTTTGTTTCTAATCTACACAGTGGTAATCAGTTGACCTTGCATGCATTCAACCCAGAAGTTCCTTCTACCTCAGCACAAATAGGCCTGCAATACAGCAGCCAACATTTAAATGTAGGCCGATGTCAAAGTTCTAGTTCAATGCAAGTAGGCCAAGTCCTACCATCCAGCAGCCAGGACTGCAGTAAGCCTATAGTAGAAATAATCTTCCACAAATAGGGCTAAGTCAGGGATTGAAAGTTTTTTAGTAAAATACAACATAACCAAGAGTGAAATTTTGTGGTCACCTTTTTGTGTCACTAATCGTATGTCAGCTCATGAAAAATATTGAGAGAGAACTAAAAAATGTTTTTAAAGTTTTAAATAGGAATTAGTTTTGTTTTCTCTGGTGTAGTTGGAGGATAGTTAAAAAAGTGATAAATGTTATTAGTATGCCTATGAAATATATTTCAATCAGTTTGTAATTAGGCCTAGTGTTTTTTATACCAACCAAGATTTATTATGCTTGAGTTTTTGTTCACAACATGGAACGGTTACATGTATGTGTAACGGTATGTGGGTCACTGGAGCATTAAGGAAGAACCACTGTAATGAAATATCCTTTAACTTTTTCCCTTGTAATTTTATACTTAGGGTAGACCCTAATATTGTTCTGCTGATTTCATATTAATGTTTACTAAAGTAGGCTTAGGCCTAAGCATCCAATACTGAATATATAATCACAGCAGTTGTTAATAGTAAGTTTGTACCATGGTGAGCTATATTCGATTTTTTGCATAAAACTAAACGGTACGGTTTAATTCCGAGGTCACTAATTTGTATGATAAAAGTCTCCAAAAAGTCCCCGATTTTTATTTTAGGGAGCTGGTAGACACCCTGTATAGGCTAAAACTAAAACCCACAAATAACATATAAGCTCACTTAAGTTTTAATTATGTTTATTCTAAACATTTAAGATCGTAATGTAAGTTTAAAAAATGGGATAGTATGCTCAAAAGATCAAATTGATTCAAAAGATTCACCCAATTTTGCAAAATAGTTTATATTGATAGTATTTGGAAATATTATTTTTCTCAAATGCACACTCATTATTGCACTGCAGTTACATAATTGTAGACCTAATTGATTGATTCGGTGTCTTCATCCACATTATTCTGAGTAGAGCGTGCAATAGACTAAGTCGTAATACTTAAGCCTGATACCATGATAACTTTTTGTTTGAGGTCCCCAGATGCCAAAAACACTATTCGTTCAAATTTATATATATGTCCATGAAGGCGATAACTTGAGTAAAAAACGTCCGATTTCGATGACATTTGGCTCAAATATGAAAAGTGACATTCATGACTTTAAGTTTGAAAACCATGGGACCATGGGAAGAAGGGGGGTTTATCGGGTTTCAAAATTTTCCAAAAATCAATTTTTTGCACTTTTCACCATGAAATTTTTAAAACACACAATTTTTGTTTTGATCATTTGATAGAGCTTAAAAACCAAATAATATAGTATTTTGAATCATTAACCTAGGTTAAGTGGTTGCGGAGAAAATCCAAGAAACGTGTTCATAAAGTCTCCCATGTTAATCTTATGGGAAAATGGTTTTTAGCTTTTCCTCAATTAATTTTACTGCAAACTTCACATTTGCTTTTACCAATCGGATTTTGATTGTAGAGACAAAACAATCAATTTGGTGCTTAAATTGTGACTCTACGTCTAACCGTTGCCGAGATATTCAAAGTGCTAAACACAGTACGTTGTCCAATTATAGAGAATATTACAAATTTTATATCTCGATTATTTATGAACGTATATTGATGAAACTTGGTATGAGGGAGGCTTCATCTAGTCAGTACTAGGTGAAGCCTCATACCAAGTTTCATCAATTTATGTTCATAAATAATCTAGATATAAAATTTGTAATATTCTCTATAACTAAAACATTGTACAACATACCAGTGTATATTGATAATTGCATAGCAAATTTATTTTTTGTTGATTATCCTCGTATCAGCAAACCTGCAAACTCAGCCAATGTTACTTTTATGGAAGTTTTATATCTCCCTTAATTATGAACATAAATTATTAAAACTTAGTATGTAGCTTCACCTGGTTGAGTTATATTGGTAATTGCTTAAAAACACATTTCTTATCTTTCTTGTTGCAGCAAACCTGAGTTGAATACTCAGCCCTAATGTTATTCTTCTGGAGAATAAATAAAATGCTATATATCACTTATTTATTTATGTATTTTTATGAAACTTGGTGAGTAGCTTATTACCACAGAAACATATGCATGCATTGGAAATTCGCTAAGTACGCAGGTTTGCTGCGACGGGGGTATTTATTTGTATGTACATGTGGTACAATATTTAGCATCAACACTTCTAAACACTAAAATATAAACTTAAATACAATTTTAATTGTACAGTTATTTTACTCATTGGATTAATAGTATAAAACAATAATCTCATTCTGATATCAATGCAAAAAAATAAAATAATTTACAGCTATCGATCAACTCCACCAAAGAAGACTTTTTTTAGAGACAGTAGATAGAATGATCTTTCTGATCTTCTGATAGTTTAATCAATTACTGATATTAGTCATTTCCCGTAGTTTAATCAATTACTGGTATTAGTCATTTCCCGTAGTTTAATCGATTACTGATATTAGTCATTTCCCGTAGTTTAATCAATTACTGATATTAGTCATTTCCCGTACACAGCTTCGGGAACTGACTAATAAACTGTGTGGAAGTGACTAAAAAGTTTAAACGTCTTTAAACTATATACACACATAAAATATAATATATCAAGGCTATCTTTAAATTTAAAATTGAGTGGTTTCTTCAAAACTACATGATAAAAACAGTTATCAAAAGTTGATTTGGTGCTGGTTATTAAACTGATCTGACCTTCACTGTCGTTAGGATAATTTTGTAATAAATTATAATTCCCAAGTTTTAGAAGTCAGTACTCTTAACATTTGTAAAGGTCAGCTAAAGCGGATCTGTAATTTATTGTTCCAGCAATTAATCACATATCCAATTACAGATATCAACACGTGACAAATTATCTGTTTTAAATTACGTTATTAACAATATTAAAAATGGTAGGCTACTGAAGGCGAAATATTTGTAAAAATTAAGTTTTTATACAGTTGCCTGATAAAATATGATCTTTATTATATTATAATTTAACGTCATTCTTCAAATAGAGAATATTTCTGTTCTGTAACATTTGTATAAATTAAATAATTACAGTAAATAAAAAAAAAAAAAACTATTGTTAAAGGAGAGAAACATGCAAAAAGAGAAAGGTAGACAAGCATATTAATAAGAGATAAAAAGAGATGAATGTTTTGTTTTTCCTGATTAAATATAAAGCCTCTTTTACCTAGGAACTTTGAGGAAACCATTTACCTCATGTCCCCCCCCACTTCTTCACAAAGGATAGTCAGAATACCTTGGTGACGCGCTTCCGCCACCAGATGACGTCACACTACGATGTGCAACAGCACACCTAACTTAAATGCACCGCTGTAACTAAGCCTTGTCAGATCACCCTCGTCATCTAGGATTTAAACTAATTTTCACCCACTGCATGTTAAATGTACAGTGTAAATGTAGAGGTAAGTACAGTCAACTCCCGAATATCCAGGTTAATGACCGGTTGGAGGGTCACGGATAACCCGAAACCACGTTTAAAACAAAGGGATTCAATTAATTGAATATTACGAATATAATAAAGGCATATACACATTTTTATATCACAATAATGTGTTTTAATTTAATTTAAAACGTATTTATGTAAATTAAATTCTTTTGAAAACTTGAAAATGTGATGAAATCTAAAAAAAGTCAAGGTAATAATAGTTAATACTAGCGATGGTTGGTAGGTCAACAAGTTAAACTTCAGGGTTTCCACAGGTTTTTCAAAGCGAAGTTCCAGGACATTTTCAGGGCGAAATCAAGATTTTCCAGGACACTCAAGACATTAAAAAAACATAATCGAACTGTTTGTTTATTACTTTTGCTTTGAGTTTATTTGTATACAATTTGACGAATCAGATATATTATAAATGATCCCCAACCATGAGAGGCCATGAGATGTACATAAGAACCTGGAATAGTTGTATTGTGCTTATGAGTGTTTAGTTTCTATGTACTGGTCAAGGTAATAAATTAAATTGGTTTGTAATTTTTCGTTACGATTTCATAATAATTATACAAATAATTGTTTTATATATTTATCACTGATTTTTAATACAAGCCAATTTAAGGAAAAATTTATATTTCAGGAACCCTGAACTTGTTTTCATTTCTGAATACCAATACACGGTGACCCCGAACAGTATGCTAATTAATTCCGCACTGAGGGCAAAAACACATGAGGGTTAACAACGCGGGAAGGGTAATTGTTTTGATTGGTTTCTATTTTTAGATATCAACTTCCGTCCGTTGCTCCGCTCAGAGCAGTGTCAAGGTCATCCCTCCCTAGCGCGTGACCTCGGCTCATTAGCGAGATAACAGATTCTCAGATTACGTTGTATTTACTAAATCATTTTTATAGTGTTTATTCTGACAACTAAAGTAAATTTTATGATTCTGGAGATATTTTAACTAAACAAATTGTTATTATTGCTCTATTTATGTTTAGAAGGGGATAATTATAAACCTTTCATGACCCGATTAAATGGCAACCCGATTAACCTGCTCCTGGATAATCGGGAGTTGACTGTAATGAGCATTATTACAGACCGGGAGGTAACATTACGATTACACTCCCTATCGGAGGTAATGACCAAGGCCACACTAGATGTCCAGGCCCTGCTGCTACTTGCGTTTGAGGCGATCCCACTGCCGCTACCCGGTTGCCTGCATGTTTTTACAACTGCAATTTGTACCCGCCGTGATTTGAACAATTAAATAAAGTTATGGTAATGTAATTACATTTTGTGGTAATGTTCTATATTAGTGCAGCATAGTGATTGGCTAGTTTTTATTTGTTTAAGATTGATCGTTTATTGTTACAAAGGTATTTGTTTCTATTTCTTCGGTGTAAATGCTTTAGTATAATTGTTCACGCTATTGGCAGATAAGTTAATTCTATGTTATAGTGTTATATAGTTGACAAAAAGGGAAATAATTTGGAAACCCAATTTCAACCTTAATTTACATTTAATCAGAAACTAGTAGAATGTGTATCCATTCTTCGCATGGGTAACAGCTGTAATAAAAACAGATGTATCAGCTGTTGGAAATTAAAGTGTGTTTAAACTCATCCCTTTTCTTTATATTTGTGCCCTTAGGCAAATTCGATCAAAAAACTAATATTTTTCCTCCAATTTGCTCACCGAGACCTTTCATTCAAGTACAGGGTTGATGGGTGTCAGACTTATTCAGAATACTTCGGTGACACGCTTTTTTAGGATCTAGTTTGCAACCAATGGTAAACTTCATCACTGGCGGCTATAGCTTTTCCAAAAATTCAGGTCGGGATCAGAACGTCTAGCCTCCCTCCATCCCCACCACAACTTAAATCTTAAGAGTAACGTCATATATTTAGTTTACATATACATTGTTAGCGAATTTAGTCGTGGCCGCGGTGGTGGGGATGGAGGAAGGGTAGACGTTCTGATCCCGACCTGGGTTTTTGGATAGGCTCCAGCCGAAAGTAACTTCAGCTGATGAAATAAACCAGCTGATGAAATAAACTTCGTGGCTTCACCTGGTGGCTGCGCAGAGCGTGCTCAGATTCGTACTTCTGCATAGCACACATTACTTAAATGCACCTAGAGTTACAGTGTTACAAGCGTGCGTGTTGCAGGTGTCGGCGTTCGGCGGCCAGGCCCACGGAGAGCCGCTCCCCCACCTGCTCCACTCCGGCAACGCCTCCCAGCTAGACATCACCCTGGACGGCCTCTCCCCCCAGTACAAGAGCCCGCGGTTCGGCCTGGAACTCATCTCCATCAGCTCCGACGCCCCCAACGCCTCCCTCCCCGCCGTCCACCATAGGAAGACCCTGGACGACGAACACGCCCCGGGAGTCTTCACCGTGAGTAGACGTTCCACCCTTCCTCACCTGTTGTTTCAAAATTTAATTAATGGGGCAAGTAAAAATCCTTCACTTTCCACTCTGATTTATTAGGATGGCCTATTCCTATCCAGCTGCATTTAAAATCACAGCTGGTCGCTTACCGTGTAATTTTTTCTGTTTTCTTTGTGATGTTAAAAAAAACAGACGTTTTTGTTTTGATACAGTTGAATAGGGGACAAAAAATCCAAAAAAGGAAATAAAAAAACAGTTGCAGTCAGGCCCGACAACATAGCTAAATGCGGCGGGCAGGGCTGCCCCAACATACGAGCATAAAGGGTAAAGGAATTCAGATTACGAAAGAGGTAAAATCGTTAGTGAAATGATATTTTGTTATGATTACCAAATTCCAAAAAGACATATTAACACGTTCGCTGCGGCCCACCAATGGCGGGCGTACGCCGAGCACGGCAGCGAACTAGATTGGCACAGACGAATTCAATTATTTCGGTCTGATGAATCACAAAACAGCGGTGCGGTGATGTGCTGCATTTCCACGAGACTGGACGTAGTTCGCTGAAACACCCACAGGTAGCAGCACTGCCTGGGTACTAGCCATTTCCCTTCTAATGTCAATTACAGGGAGAATATCCCAGAAATATGGGGCAAAAACTGGTTTTTTGTCCCTTATGAACGGGAATTTTACGGGGAAATTTACTACCAACCTACACCAAAATAAAGCTCGCATTCCTAGCTAAAACGCTGACATAAAATACCCGTCCTCACCAAAGTGCTGCCAGCACGAGACCAAATGGAACTTGCATGTAGACAGAGCGCCTTGTGGCGCTCTCAGAGCGCGACGTTGTTCTGCCGAGCGCCACATGGCGCTCGCCGCAGCGAACGTGTTAACACAGAGCTGGATTGTTTACATATTATTTCCGGATCACACACCAGGTTAGCCCTTCCAGAATGAAACAGTAGTACAGATTATGCGGATTATGGGAGAAAAAAATACAGTCCAGGATATATTGTGGGGAAACGTGAAACTGCTGGAAACCAAAGATTTCTAATATATGCACTCGAGGCTTGTCGACAACATACAGTCAAAACTTCATGTAACGATCCTGAATGTAAAAAATTACTTGATTAATCAAATTTCTTGAAATCCCCTTGAAATAGGCATAAGAGACAATGTAAATTTATTACTACCCCAACAAAAATAAATTGTCCTCTGTAGGCTATAACAAGTTGTTGAATGTAGAACGTCTATAAACAGCGAATTTAACATTCATATTACGAACTGCCCATGTCTCAATCCCAGTGTAACGAACATAAACAAACATAAGTTCAATAAATCAATCGTGTCTTAACTTGAATTCTCAGCCAGTGCGTCAGTTGCCTTGGGAAATGTGTACAAAAAACTAGTGCAATACCAATGACAGGTAAAGAAAAACATTGCATGTTAATCGTTGATATAAAACGTATTAACCAACTAACGTAAAACGTTCCATACTATGTATAGTAAATCACAGCGTTTTACAAGGTTAAATTAAATTCAGTTTGTTAATAAGAGGTTAATAACTAAGTTTGTGAACCTCTTATTAAGGTTCCTATCTTGCAAAATCTTAGCAAATCTAACCTCGATTAAGCGAACCTCATTTACAAATTCCGTGTTATAGCCTAACAAATGTTGTTATTCAGCCCTTCAGATTCATTGTCACGTTTTACTGTATGAAGAAATTAGTCCAATGGGTTATATTGCTCAATCTCCAGACAAAATTAAGTTCTCAGTTGGTGTTTTGCCCGACAGATCGTCGAGTTGCTGACCCCCGCTGTGTCCAAGGGAGGGAGCGGTGGCTACGCGCAGTGGCGGCCCACGGTCTACACCTCTGCCTCGCGCGACATGACCGCCAGCACCGAGACGGCGCAGTACGGCGTGGTCGCGCCCTCGGACCCTCGCACCGCCCTCAACAACACGCTGGTGTCATCGACCTTCGGCCCACACATCGCAGATATGCTCACCTTTGCCACCAACATCACCTTCGGCGTGGGCGGCGACGGATTCTACCGCAAGAACCAGTACATCGCTTGGTGAGTCTTGCCTCGTCGTAACACTTGAACCATTTTTTAACCAGTTTTCAGGTGTTAAAAAGTTTGTCTTATTTGGTAAAATGATGTTCAGGTTATTAGCAGTAAAAGATATTACACATCCAGAATATAATAAGACTACTGGAATTGCAACACAGACTATTTGAACAAAAAGCCGAATTACTGACATACCTTATAAACACCTTGACTAATAATAAGCTCTTTGCCATTTTACAAAGTCAATAAACACTTCTTAATATCCTAGCGACACACCTCTTGAAGTATCTTAATCTCTCTTTAAGACGCCGATGCAACTACGGCGTATTTTAAGGCAAATATGACTGAATGTTGATTGCAGAATGGGTGAGATGCCTTGTGTAGTCTTGTTACGGACTAAGACCGACTGATTCTTTAGCCAGGATCATCATTAATTAATAGCCAGTGACCAATGGCAGCTGATTCCAGTATCGAACTTTCGCAAAATTTTCTCAGGATTTTGTTCAGGATCGATCTGGCGAAAGTACACCACTAGAACTAGCCACCTTCTCAGGAAACAAATATCCAGAACCGTACCAACAGGGATCGGATCTATATGGCTTGGGACTTTAGGCCCATTGAGAAAATATAAGATAAAAAATTGTGTCAGAGGGCATCACTGCCTGTTTGAAAGCCAATTGTTTTGAGGTTATTGTGCAATATTTTTAGTTGTATGTACACTAACCGATTAAAATAAACTTCGGTTTTTATCTGAGTCTTAGGGAATAATATCGCCTAGCTAATATCATGGCAGTTAAAAGTCGAGGTACTGATGTAGTGACCTCCCATCGAACAGCGGAACCTAAACACTTCTTGATTGACCTAGCCCTTGTGGATCACTTACAACTAATATCACACATTGGGCTATTTTGAGAACAAATGAGGTACATTGGGCTATTTTGAGAACAAATTAGATTAGGCTTGGGTTTTTAAGTACCGGTATATCAATACAGTAGAACCTCGCTAATTCAAACCTCGATAATTCGTAACTTGTCTGTTCCCTTCAGAAAACCTCTAATACTAAAAAAATAATATAGGTACCAATAGTTCAAAGTGTTTTAACGCATAATGTAGCCTCTAAAATTCAAATATGTTTATACTCGAGTCTCTAGAATTTAAATGTTGTTGCTGTAATTCAAAACGTTACATCTAAAATTTGAAGTCAACCTCTACATGACGAACTGTGATACCATAAGCCTCTGAAATTTGAATTAAGCGCAAAAAACATGAACTAATGCGTATACTCAGTTTCCTCCAGATCTGAATTCATAGACGTTTGTTTTCTTTGTTTCTATAATTTGAATTTTATTCACATTAACCTCTATAATTCAAACTCTCGATATCTCAAACTTCCTTTAATTCAAAATAAATTTGAATAAGCGAGGTTCTACTGTATTATGCATGCATATGAAGCTGAGCTCTAATTAGTGACAAGGGGCTGAATGTGTTGGAATACAGTCTGGTTACTGTTTATGAATTATAAAAATGCCCTAAATCACACTTTTAGGCCAATGAGGCATTCCAGTCTTTTCTTCGACACATAAAACAAAACTGTTGAACTGATTGGGAAAAATGTGAATTACCAGCAGGAAATATACGACAGGGATTCTGAAAAAATTCTTACTAAATAACCTAAATGTTGCACAGTCAGAAATTGAACTGGTACAGTGTGGCTATTTATTAGGGGTAGAAATTTAAGGTCGGTACAGTAAATATTTTTGTACCTCGGTTCTCGGGACAAAATCGGTACGGTGCGCGGTAATAAAATAGCCTTAATTTATCATAGCCTAAATGTATTCGGAAACCAAACAGAACAAATATTGTTAAAGAAAAACATACTAGCAGACATAAAAAAGTATCTAGGTAAGCTTTTGATTATAATTTGTAATAGTTCACAAATATTTATAACCCAATAACAATAAATAAAGGAAGAAAGTCCATTTTATATATATATATATATATATATATATATATATATATAACCCGAACAGTAATAATTCCCTTTATGTTAAATAATTATATTAATTTAGTTATGTAGGCTTATTTCATCTATAAGATTTTGTTGTTTGTATCTGTAATAATTTCACATAGATACCATTTATTCAAGTTTCCCCATATTCACTAGTTATGTTAGAGGTAATTTCCTTGTTAATTTAAATTGTAAAGCTATCTCAGATACATTTCATGTGTATAGATAATCAAAATTTATCTCATACAAGATAATACAAATTACAGTCACATAATACACAAATAAGACAAATATATTTCTTTATAAACTTTTATTCACAAGTAAGATGTGACGCTAAGCGTCACGCTATTTTTATATAGTGTAGGCGACCTGCATAACCGCACCAAACGCCAGCATAACCGGCGTTGAGCCAGCTGATTCTAAAACCGTTAGTGGCGGTTCGCGGCGGCGTCTCTCCCTCTCTTCCCTCTACACCAGCGACCGGAAAGGACCCCTCCCGCTCAACTGGTTCTGAAAATATCTCCAGTTTACTTAAGTATCGTAATTTTAACTAGTTCTTAGTTTCAGAAATGGTAGGCTAGCCAGCAATCGGAGGGGCAATCCCTTTTGGGACCCCCCAACCATCTGATTATGCAGGAATTGTAAATTGGTCGAGGTTTCGGCTCGACCACATGTCAGGTTTCAGATTGCCTTTTTAGATTCAGGCCTTTCCTCTACTCAGAAGACAATTATTAATTAACTATCATTGCTTGGATTCAGGAACTTAGTTAATCATATTTTATCCAATACAGTTATCAGTTTACCAGGTTTAGGCACTTGTAACAATTTCACTATTAGGTCTGGAAGGATATTTATTAATTATTAATAGTTTAACCCATCATCAGAGCTGGCTGGTATAGCATACTGGTTTGGTAAAGATCCATAGGTCTCTGGTCACCCAGTCACGTTTTCCAACCCCCAATTAGTTTTTTAGTACTTATTAGCACCA
This sequence comes from Allygus modestus, assembly GCA_963675035.1. Classification (NCBI taxonomy): domain Eukaryota; kingdom Metazoa; phylum Arthropoda; class Insecta; order Hemiptera; family Cicadellidae; genus Allygus; species Allygus modestus. The sequence goes on from OY776115.1 coordinate 135,652,511, forward strand.
CATGGCTTGGCCAGACCTTGGCCTGCCTAATTGGTTGGCTAGTCCTAAATTAGCCAAGCCAGTAGCAGAGTCAGCACGCCAAGATCCCGGTTGTAGTTAACACAGTTATATTACCCAATTATTACCCCAGATTAGTACGCCCCTCCTTCCCCGGTATAGTATGCCAATTCCAATTAGCAGCCCAATTAGCCACACCAAGTAGCATAACATTCCTAACCCCGACTACATATAATACACCTCCCCGTAACTACCTTTATCTTTTACCCTCCCCACGCTACATATGATAGCAGACACCCCAGACCATTTTTTGTTTCAGTCAGCTCTGTAAGGTCTAAAATGAATTTGTTTTTTGCTAGGGTGTTTGTCTTCTGAGTAGAGGACAATTTAAAATTTGCACCGCCGACACTAGGGGTTTGCTAGCACTTTAGCTTTAAGCAAATTTTTTTCCAAATTAAATTCTAGGATGGCCAATTTTGTAGGTACAATTTGTTTTTGTTTATATTTGTTGCAGCGTAGGTACAAGGGCATCCATCTAGTTTCCAGCCTGCAGTGTTCCAGTGTATGGTGTTTCAGTGTTTTTATTAATTAAAGTGTAAGCCTCAAGCAAGTGGCATATATGGTCTTAAAAATTTACTGCGGAGAGTCCCAGGTATAGTGGATTAAAGGCTCCCCAGTGTCTTAGTAAAACTAATGCATTTGGCTATACAAGGTGTATTTTCTTTGCCAATACTGACCATTGTTATTTTAATGTTAAACCACACCTTGTAAGTGTTAAATTCAGTGATTGTTTATTATAATACCCTAAATAAAGTATATTTCCATCTCACCAGTGATTATTACCAACACTATTGCTGTGCCTGTGCTGTGCATTGTCTCAATGTTAATTTATTTTGTGCTGTAAATTTTGTGTTTTTAAGTTTAAATAGGTGTTTAGTATAATATATTGGCCATCCCTAGAAACATTAACTTCAAAACCTAATTGGCAAAACAATACTCAGGCAGGAAAGCTTTAATAGGGAAACCCATTTATAGGCCCTAGTGGTCATTGTACAGCAGTCAGTTTTTAACCTGTATTGAGGTATTAAGTGGTTTTAGGCTACTATTTTAGGATGTAGGAATACTTGATAGGGTCATATTTAAGTAACGGAGTAGTTTTTTGTAGGAAAGTCAGACCCATTTATATTTTTTGAGAGGTTTTAAAGTCAGTTTTTCCGCCCAGCCAAATACCAGCCATGGGTCTTACAGCAAGCTGTTAAATGGCCAGCAGTGAAATAGATTTTGTTTTTTTGGCTAATACTATAACACATTAGGGATTTACATTGCATTTTGCCTAATTTTACATAGTTAAATCCAAGTAACCTTCACTACCACTATTAAAGCAGCGCTATAATTCAAGGCTTGTTTTAGCCAATAGCTGTGAATTAGCCAATACCTGGCCTGGTGCAGCAAGCTGTATTTTGGAACATTTTGGAGGTTTAGATGACTTTAGCCTATTGTTTTTCATTAAAAAAATACAGAATGAGGTTATGTATGAGTACAAATGTAGTTCTTTGGTAGCGATAAAAGCCTCAGTTATAGCCTTCAGCCACTGTTAGTCAGTTTATCTGAAATGAAATACCATCCGGCTTTCTGGGTTTATTTACAGTCATAAAGTAGTTCTAGTTTTTATTTTTGCTAGTAATACTTTGGATTTTAATGAAGCAGGCCAGTTATAACGTTTTTTGTCCATTGGGCTTTTATTCGTGCATTGTTGCTCGGGCCTTGATTCTGCCAATAGAAATTCCATAGCGCCACGTCACAGCTGACGTCACACGGTTGGCGAGCATGCATTTGCCACTTCTTGGTTAGCTAACCTAAAGTTAACGGTTTTGTTCGACGCTCGATGCATCTACATAGCCTTTGCTAGTTAAACAGTGAGTTTAAATTAACTGCAGTTTTTCATTTTTGAAACTTAGTCTTGTTTTTTTTTACTTGAGTACTACCTAGGGTTTTCTTGTGCTACGCTTAAATGCATTAAATACTCGACTTAGTGGGTTTTGTTTAGTGTACAGATTCTTTTGACTTAAGAGTGACCCACATTTAGATTGAATTTTTATTTTAGTTTAGATTAAGTGTGACCCTGTCTGTTATTCAAATTTTTTGTTAGGTATAGGATTAGGGGGACCGACCTCAATTTTATTTTCCCAATAGACACTTCTGGTGTCGGTCGGCCTTTTTCTCCATTTCCCCTTCAGTTTAATTTAAATATGAGCCAGCCAAGCAAATTAATAGATGTCCAGGTCCTTGGCGACTCTTACGCCAGGAGATTTTTCAATTTTTCACGAGCAAATCCGGCATTAACCGGGACTTTACGGCCAATTTTAGTTAAGAGCATCTCTGGGGCGACGATGAGTGACCTCAAGGTTTTTGTGAAGTTAAATATTTCTGCAATACAGTCACGTATTCCCTTACTGTTTTTCTTAGGTACCAACGATTTTTTAGCCAATGTAGATGTAGCAGTATTTAAGAATTCCTTTCTGTCATTTTTGAGGATATTACGTCGAACTTATCCTGGAATGGCAATCGTTTTCACGACTCTCCCGCTTTATCCGAGGATAAGTAACTCTTTGCCAGCACTTGCCCGTTTGCACAAAGTTAATAGATTTTTGCTTACTCTACGTTCTGATTCAGTAAGAGTGATAGAACTCCCCAACGAATTAAATCAGATGAAGTTTTTTCATGTATATTATGGGAACACTATGCGTCGTGATTGCATCCATTTCAACAACGACGCATTTAGAAAGTTAATTCCTGTAATAGAAAATACCCTTTCACAGTTACCGGCGTAGTTTTTTTTCGCACCCTTGTCTTACGCAACGACTGTTTATGCTCCAGAGAAGTCATTTCTTGGTAAATCTCATCCGAATGCTTGGCCTAGGTCAAATTTTTTGCTTTTCTTTCCTCTAGCACAATGAAATTTTGCATTTACAGAAATTTTGTAAAATCTTTTTTAGGACAATTCCTCATTTTCTGTGTTGGGCGCGTTACCTCAGGTGCATCTTTACAATACTCACAACTCAAAAGATTTTTCAACACAGTTTTTAAATAATTACCTCTTACCAGACCAGAACCGCTATACCGAAGTGATATTAGGTTAAGTTTCTCTCTCTGCCGCTGTCCCCGCCAACGACCGGGGGACTGTGAGTCTCAGGGTATCCTTCGCTGATGGGCTGCCCTACACGTTCTCCCCCGTGCGTTGTCGGCAAACTCTGTTTCCCCTCCCTTTTCGTCTCCGACACCCACACTGGGTTTTGTAAAGAATTTTTTTTGTGATTTGAAAATAACTTTTCTGCGGTTGGTTACCTTTTTTTTTATTATTATTTCTTTTGCCTCCGCAGGAAAGGGCCCAGTGGTGGCACCTTCTGTGTCGACTTAGCTCAATCGAGTGTCGAGAGACAAAACTCTTCTCAATTTCTTTCCTATCGTAACCTTGTTTCATTTTCAGCCTTCTTAGCTTGATTAGTCACTAAGGTAGTAGTAGTTAGGTTTAGGGAAAACTCAGATTATTTTAAAGAAATGCTAGTTATATTTAAATCCTCAGATTATGTTAACAAGGTGATACAATTTATTAAGTTTCAGAATTTTATAATATTTACATATATTAAGTAGGCACCGAACTAGACCACCTACCAAAAATGGTTGAACCCGACAAGTTGTCAGGAAAGGAAAGTGCACTCTCTTTAGACCCAAGCACCCTTTCCTGAAATTTAACCGCTCAACACAGCTACCAAATGCGCCATTCTCCCTGCGCACGCAATCGCCTGCCCAAAAAGTCTCGCATGCGAATTCTCAAAAAAAAAACAAAAAACGACAAAAAATGTTTCTTTTCAAGATTAAATCAATTACATCCTTCCAACCTCCTTACTTCACAGTTTTCTTACGGCTTCCGCGAGCCCCACCAGTCTAACCTTGGTTACCCGGCGCCACTCATGGAACAATCCCTCGGTTTCCCTTTAGGAACCGACCAACCCGTCAGTGATCGGACCGCCGCCTTGCAAACCACCGTGAAACACCTCCAACACGACAGTTCCCTTTTACAAGAACGCCAATAATCTTAAATCAATCTTTTCAGCTACATCTTTCTCCCCAAGTATTTTTTACATAGTAAGACACCTGCACAATCAAAAAAAAAAAAAAAAAAAAAAAAAAAAAATCTAAATTTAAATACAACCAATCAAATCCGTAGCAAACCTTTTAAATCAACAATCCAATAGCCCGAATGAACTCAGTGACTCAGGACAGCACCCAGTGAATTTTAGTGAGCAAAAAGTGATTACCCAAAGACAGCTACTACACCTCAAGACCGCAGTTTAACTATACCGAGAGGATGGCGACGAACACCCTGAGGTCCATCAGTGCCGCAACTCTATCCTCACCAACAGCGCACCACCTTCAACCACAGCGCGGTGATCCGGACGGGTTGCGAGCCATCAACGCTGCTGCCCACACCGAACCAGAGCCCACCTGCTCCACCAGCTCAACCACATCAAGTCCTCCTCTCGGTCATCACAACAACCTCAACATTTTGGATTTACTTCACCCCACACCTCCAACTCAATTCTCCGAAGAAGTAGCCATAGTGCAAAAAGACTCTAATCCATCTAACAACTAAAATTAACTTAAAAAAAAAAAAAACAAAAAAAAAAACAATTTTTGTGCGTGCAGATGTCCGTCCCTTTTACACCAATTAACTCAATCTTTTTCACTCAGTTTTCAATTTTGTTCTCAATTAAAGTCAGGTACGTTAGGCCAAATTCAACTGTCGTTCCCCTACAACCCATCCTCCTTTTGCAGGGGGGGGTGGATCCCGATCCCTGCCGTGGTTGGTCAAAATAAACAATAGCAATCTTCCCCCCAAAAAAAAAAGAAACGCGGCGACCGAGGTTCCAAGACGAAGTCGGACTGGTGCTGGCTTTTGAGCTTTCCTCGTCTGCTCGCGGCTTCCCCTGAATCAAAACCGGAAACATGATATCTCGGGACCACGAGCATGGCAGAGGGAGCAAAACCGAGCGAATTTCTCAAACTCCAACATCAAACCCACACCTTCACCCACCTTCCAACAAACTTTTTTCGTTTTCACTTTGGCCTTAGGGGGGGTGGTTGTGACGCTAAGCGTCACGCTATTTTTATATAGTGTAGGCGACCTGCATAACCGCACCAAACGCCAGCATAACCGGCGTTGAGCCAGCTGATTCTAAAACCGTTAGTGGCGGTTCGCGGCGGCGTCTCTCCCTCTCTTCCCTCTACACCAGCGACCGGAAAGGACCCCTCCCGCTCAACTGGTTCTGAAAATATCTCCAGTTTACTTAAGTATCGTAATTTTAACTAGTTCTTAGTTTCAGAAATGGTAGGCTAGCCAGCAATCGGAGGGGCAATCCCTTTTGGGACCCCCCAACCATCTGATTATGCAGGAATTGTAAATTGGTCGAGGTTTCGGCTCGACCACATGTCAGGTTTCAGATTGCCTTTTTAGATTCAGGCCTTTCCTCTACTCAGAAGACAATTATTAATTAACTATCATTGCTTGGATTCAGGAACTTAGTTAATCATATTTTATCCAATACAGTTATCAGTTTACCAGGTTTAGGCACTTGTAACAATTTCACTATTAGGTCTGGAAGGATATTTATTAATTATTAATAGTTTAACCCATCATCAGAGCTGGCTGGTATAGCATACTGGTTTGGTAAAGATCCATAGGTCTCTGGTCACCCAGTCACGTTTTCCAACCCCCAATTAGTTTTTTAGTACTTATTAGCACCACATGGCTTGGCCAGACCTTGGCCTGCCTAATTGGTTGGCTAGTCCTAAATTAGCCAAGCCAGTAGCAGAGTCAGCACGCCAAGATCCCGGTTGTAGTTAACACAGTTATATTACCCAATTATTACCCCAGATTAGTACGCCCCTCCTTCCCCGGTATAGTATGCCAATTCCAATTAGCAGCCCAATTAGCCACACCAAGTAGCATAACATTCCTAACCCCGACTACATATAATACACCTCCCCGTAACTACCTTTATCTTTTACCCTCCCCACGCTACAAAGACGATAAAATAATAATAAAAGAAAGGAAGGTATGTGTGTGTGTTTTCAAATTAAATACAGGTTGTATGAATTATAAATTATAGCCTCCAACAAATTTTAAATCCCATAACCAAGTAACGCAATAGAATAAGAATTTGTATTGCAATCAGATGACACATACTCAGCAGACGTCAAAGTTGTAGCCGACTTGTTGTAACAGAAGTCGATGGCGATGGCGGTTCATCAAGAATCCATCACAATTACTCATTGTTTGTTTTAAATAGTCTAACTATAAAGGCTATCACAAAACTTGTTATCAAGGCTTGTTCAAACCATTTTATCAACAATGACGACGCGCGATCAGTGGAAGTGACGATTACGTCCAAAAGTCTTCGTCACACAAAGAGTATACCTAGAAAGTGGATATCAGAGAAAGAAATACACAGTTTCCAAAATTATGATATACGCCATAAAATTATGAACCAATGTAGACTAACCTTTTTTATTTGTTACAACAGTAGTGTGTGTACAACTTTTTTTGACGTTTTAGCAATGAAACTAATATTGAACCTAATCACTCTTCTAAACCGTTCTCGGCATATTTAATATTGAATTAAAACAGTTTCTTTCGGTTGGTTTAATTTCTATCCACAAAACGTTAGGAAGTGTCATAATGCCTATTAGGAAAATGTTATGACAAGCCCGATTTGTGTTTTTGAATTGGTGTGCATGTTATTACGTTTGTATATCAAAATACTCGCTTCGCTCGCTGGGGGCTCTGCCCCCAGACCCCTGTGGGGGCTTCGCCCCCAGGTCGTTGTTTGGCCACAGTTTAATGTAAACTGGTCCAAATTCTACTTAGGACCTAAATTCTACAACTATTCCAAGGCTTTGATTATTTTAAGGGTTTAACCTATAAAATCCGGTCCTGTGGCTGTTGCTGAGTACGACTTGGCATGGAGACGTAGTATGTTAAATTTTAACCCTCAATGTATTACCTAAGTGCTCGAAAAAAAATGAATACCCTTAACTGATGTATAATGTAGCCTTTATAAGGCTTCTTTTGAACTTTATAAAGAATACGACCACCGTTAACAACCTGAAATATTATGACTTTGGGTTTCTACAATCCTTCTGCAGCAAATATGACATGATTTATATGAGATTTTACCTTCGACAAAGCGCAATATAGAAAATATACCCGAAATACACGAATAAATCTACAAAAGCTCAAAGACTTTGATTTTTTTTGGTGTATAAGATATATAATCTGGGCGTGTGAGTATTGCTTGGTACTAATTGTAATGTAGGAATACTGTGTCATAAATATTAGGCCTCTAAGTTCTATATTAGAGCGAAAAACCATAAAAAATTTTAGAAAAAAGCTTAAATTTAAAAAAATCTAGCGCTAACTAAGGATGAAGGGGGTGAGATACGGTAAAATGTCACAGAACTAAAGTTGTAGTTCGTCTAAAATCCGTGGCACACAGTGGTCTTCGTTTTTCGATAGGACAACCCGTTTGGCCGCTAGAGCTCAAATAAAAAATACTACATTTTGATTTTGTATTCCCAAATTTTCTTTTTGAGATAGGCCAAACAAAAAATAGTAGGATTTGGGAAGAAAAGGAGCAACGCACACGCAAGCCATATATCACGATCCTAGTTAAAGTATAAATGGTGATAAGTGCATTCTAATTAATAACAATTGGTCCGGAACCGGCATTTCCTTACTACTTATACTTAGAAAACGGTCAAATATATAAAATTTAAGAGTTTTTTTATTTTCCGACAGGTTTAAGTAATAAAAACTGGTCATATTTCTGCTGTTATTTACTAAGTGTGATGTAGACATACTGCGTGCCCAATATTAGGCCTTCATCATGTATATTAACGTGATAGGAAATAAAAAACCGCCACAAAATCTCAAAATTTGAAAAAATCTAGAGCTATCTAAGGGTGAAGGAGACGAGATACGACAAAAAGTCATAGGACCAAAGTTGTAGATCTTGCAAAATCCGTGGCACATGGTGGTGTCCGTTTTTTGATAGGACCATCCGTTCGCGCGCTAGAGCTCAAAAACTGGAATTTTAAAATAAGCCTTTTTTGGGGGTTTTAAATATTTTTTTTAGGGGGGTTAAAATAAAATATTGTTGGTTTTGGCGATTTTCCTGGGGGTTACAAGCTATAAGCTACCTGCATGCAAAATTTCAGGTTTCTAGCTCATCTAGAAGTGGTCTAGAATTCGTATACCTCAGTCAGTCAGTCAGTCAGTCAGTCAGTGAGTTACACATGCGGCTGTATATATTATAGAAGTGTCAACCTTCTGCATGTTATTACTCTCTGTACCACACTATCGTAGATCAGAATGTGTTTGCCAAATGTTTGGCGATTTTAACTAGTATCAAGTACTCATTTGAGATTAGGGTGTTTATACAATCGGCAATGTATAACACAAAACGGTGTTATAATTTCGTTGATATAAAAAACAAACAGATATTTATGTGTTTATCTACTCAGTTTGATTTAAAAATGATCAAATGTCATGCAAATTCGGTTGTAGGTTTTTGTTTACGTTTATACCGCCTCCATCCATTGGCCAAGTCTAGGCGAGCAAAGACGAGCGAGACAGTGTAAATGCGTAGTAGTTTGTTATTAACCTCTGTTACTTTCGATGTTCATGTACATTGTTTCATTACTCGCCGAGTCTTATGTAACTCAACGAAACATTCGGCCAGTCTGTGGAGACAGCTTTATCTGTGGAGAGAGTGCTGTAAAGACATCTCGTCATCATTCGTGATCCGATTGTGAACTTATAAACTTGCGAATGCCGGTCAAAGTTGAAAGTTGCTGTCTTGAGCAAAGGCATGTCAATAGAATGGCAACGGACGAAAAAGATGTTATGAATAAAACTGAAGGAAAAATGTGGTTGATAAACAGTGATTACTGATTTTTTGTAGTTCTAGGTTGTACCGTACCGACTTAGTACCGGCGCCGTTAGTGGTACCAAACTGAAATCGGTAATTCGTTTTGTACCAAGCCGGTACTGATTTTCGGTGCACCACAGACCCCTACTATTTATTTAATGGTGAACCGAAACACGACTATCCAAAAAAAATGGCACGATGTGAAAAATGGTTTATTTATTTATAGGTAAATATGGTTAGTTAGTTATTTATGTAATAAGTCGTATTTCCAGCTTATTCGCATATACTGCAAAGCCTTTAAAAAAATGGTCGCGAACAAGCAAAACAAAGATAAACTATATGTATAATTCTGTAAGCAACATTTATAATTGGAAATTGTGGGCTTTTGGCAAATTGCAGGGTGAAGGTCAGAAAATTAAAGGTTTTGATCCCAGGGACTCGGGAGAAAAAATAGCAGTATTTCCAAAAAGCTACCAATGGGAAATAATGTAAAACATTCCCCATAAGAAAAGTATGGGGATAATGTTTGCCTTGTGTACATTAAAACATATGATTAACTGTCTTCTTTGTTTACGAAACTGACATGTGTTGCCGATATTGTTTTATTTTCCTCAACATATAAAGAGTAAAATCAGATGTGGCTGAGTATTGGAGCAAGGTTAGAGGCTATGACCCCTTCAGGCCACTGGTATTTACACATACATTTTTCTTATTTTACATTCTATGCCAGTGGCATTTTTTTAACGTTTTGATAGGGAACGGTCCAAACCCGGGTCTTGTTACTATCTACGGTCGACCTGTTCTTAGAAAGCATCATTGATTAATAGTCCAATGACAAATGGCAGCTGGGTCCAGTTACGAACCTTCTCAAAATTTTGTGATTTCTATTAGGATCAATCTGGCGAACCTTGGATTACAAGGCTTTTGTGATATAAATGGGTCTTTGTGATAGCTATTAAAGTTTAAACGGAATTTTTAAACTTAAGTTTTTCCGAAATTGAATTAGTAATCTGAAATGTCATTAAATACCATGTTGGTTGCAGGACCATGGTGGTCGGCTACGGCCAGCCAGTGGAGGAGCACTTCTCCATGCTAGTGACCCTGGTGCTGGTGATTGGCCTCGGCCTCCCCGCCATCCTTATAATCATCGGCACCGTCTGCATCGTCGTGCGCCGTCTGCAACGCAACAAGGACGACCTCTTCCTCAGCCGATAACTCCCTTCTGTTAGTATTTAATGTCCACCACCGGTTTATGTCCAGTGATTCTGATGAATTTAATTTCTTGCCCTTTCTGATCTCGATGTTGGTTTTGAGTAGTCACCAGATTTAAGTTTTGTTAATTGTTAGGTTAGGTAGTTTAGCTTGTTATATTTAAAAGACCTATAGTGAGTTTTTATCAGTCTCGAGTGAAGTGGAAGATATATCTTGCCTAAGAAGTTTCTAATTACAAGACTGAAAAGTTGTACTTAATAGGAGAGAATAGGAGAGATTTATAGTAACATATATTATACTCGATATAATTATTTAAGTTTTGCCTTTGTATTAAAATTATTTTTTATCAGTTAAAAACAAAACGTAGTAACTGCCGTTTATTTATTGCTGGTACTTCAATTTCTGTTAGCCTGTTTTAATGCTACCAGTAATACTAAATCAGTTTGTACTTTTACATAAGTTTATTGATTTTTCCTGGTATCATAGTTTGTTTTTTACTGTAAAATTTCGTTACCCCAGAAAAGGCAAGGAAGAAATTCATCGTACTTTGTTTTCAATTTATATACCAAAGCTAATTCCCTAAATACTAACGTTTAGTTTAATTTAGCTGTAAGACAAAGGTTTCTCTGATAAGTGTAATGGTTGTCTGATCGGCCGATAACTAAATGTTGGCTGATTTCTGTATTATTGTAAGCATTTATACTACATTCCATCGGTACTCTGAGGTCTGAAACTTAGAAGGGACTCAGAAAGCCAATAAATATATTCATATTCCAGCTGTTTTGCAGTTTAGAGCAGCTATTTTACTGTGGTTTTATATTTATTTTATAACTTTTAATTATATTTAAATTGCTCATTTATTTGAATCAATATGTGATTTACAAGGAGTTCAGTATAGGCAGATACATTTCTGATACGTTGCGCCATATTTTAAGTATTTGACTTAGTTTTTCTATACAAAGAAATATCCATGCAATACAAGATTTGTATAAAAAACTATAGGCTAGAGTTAATGTTGAATTTCTTGTATATGAGCACTCAAGCACATTTTAGTATTACTTATCATATTTTTAGTCTTAAGATTTTGCTATAAATCAGGAGAATTTTTCACTCGTTTAATTTCTGAAAGTGAGAAAATGTAACATATGGGTCTAGTTATTTTAACATAACTAAGGATTAAACTTTTCACAAAATGTTTAAACTGAAATATTGGGTTAATTACCGGAATTGATTTGTACGGTACGATGCAAATAAACTTGTGTTTCTTTTTAAGTGTTCAGTTTAACATTATTGAATAACCACAGAATCTCGTTCTACTGATTTATAACAATTGTTTGATTTTATTTTCACTATTTTGTTCCACAAAATATAGGTTATATTATGTTTAATTTATTTTCACATATAACCTCTTGATATTTGTAAACTTGATTTTTATATCCACAGTTTCAGTTTTAAAGGAATAAAAGAGTGCTTATTATGTATATTTTATAAGCAATATAGTTGCACACAAAAAAATAATATCAAAATAGATTTTCTTTATATTCGTGTCTTGGCCTTTGTTAAAATATGCTTCTCTCATTGTTTATTATGTCAAGTGATTTTGTGCAATTTAGTGACGATTGGTTAAATAATTTTACATTTTGAATTTGCATCAGACTTGATTGTATTACTTCTACCTAATCCGACAAGGGGGACTGTTTAAACCCTGTTCATTCCACACAACCAAACAGTTTTGTTTTCCTAGATTTTGTTGGTAAACTGGTCTTATTTATCTATTTGTCCCCCAAAGAGAAGATCTAACATAGTTTTGAATGTTCCTATTTCACAGTCTGTAAGGTTAACAGCATGCACGCCGCTAGCGTATCACATCGCTCATGTGTCACTTTTGCTCAAGTCAGTGTTAGCTGGAGCCGTGCTATGCTTAATCGTCCTGTTGTTGAATGTCAATTAAGTGTTAAAACTGTTTACATGGTTAGTGTTATCTTGCACAATACCATTACTTCGTTATAGTGAATGTTGAGCAATTAAAAATATAAATGTTAGATTCTCGTGGAATTTTACTTTTTTGTTATGAGGATTTGTTCCAGTACCTATACATTTATAAAAAATATGTTATAAAAATAATAAATGATCTCATTATTTCCAATTTGAAAGTTTTGCAAAATCTTTGACTAATTTTGATCTCACCACGCTCTGTGATCTCAAGTCAATTCACTCTTGCACATCTGACATTCGACTTATTTTTAAAAATGTTGTCGCATCATTAGGCTAAAATTACAAAGACAATGTAATAAGTCAATTAATTCAAATGGATCTTTTATTTTTGTAAGTTTTAGCCATGACAATGACGCTTTTAACATAGGCAATGTACACGTATCGACTTAAGTCTGAATTTGTTATTAGACAGACACAATAAAGAATTTCCTTTGAATTTAATGTGTTTTATTCCCTAGCTAATTTTCATTAGTGTACTTGCACTTTCTTTTAAGCTAAAATATTTATTTGAAGGTAATGTGGCAAACCAAGCCTTGGTAGTAATTTTTGGTCTATTTTTTCATTTTGGGCTCCTATCACGAAATAATTTCACTGCTTTTAACTACTGTTTGCAAGAAACTAGGGGTGGGCGAGTGCTCAAATTTTCTAATACTCGAAGACCGAGCTAGTATTAGAGACAACTTGAAAATTTGAACTGAATAGTTTAAAAATGGCGCAGGTACTCCCACCGTTTACCCACATTCACGCCACTAACCAATGTTTATAAAAATAAGTGACTGAAATAAAGAAAAATAAGCCTAAAATCTATTTTAGCGAATTTCCCCTATGGGGAAGAAGCTATTACCGTAGGTCTCATGGTAAGACTTAAGCCCGAGACCATGATCATTTTTTGTTTTGAGTTCCCCAGATGACAAAAACACTATTCGTTCAAATTTATATATATCTATATATATAGGGTGAAAAATGCAAAAAACTGATTTTTGGAAAATTTAAAACCCCCATAAACCCCCCTTCCCATTGTCCAATTTTTCTGGTTTTCGAATTTAAAGTCATGAATGTCATTTTACACATTTGAGCCAAATTTCATCGAAATCGGACGTTTTTTACTCAAGTTATCGCATTCACGGACTATATCTATATATGTGTCCGTGAATGCGATAACTTGAGTAAAAAACGTCCGTCTTCAAAGAAATTTGGCTCAAATGTGTAAAATGACATTCATGATTTTAAGTTCGAAAACCAGAAAAATTGGACAATGGGAAGGGGGGTTTATGGGGGTTTTAAATTTTCCAAAAATCAGTTTTTTGCATTTTTCACCCTACAATTTTTTAAAAACTTAATTTTGGTTTTGACCATGTTATTGAGCTTAAAAAAATAAATAATATAATATTTTGAATTATTAACCTAGGTTAAGTGGTTGCGGAGAAAATCCAAAAAAACCTACTCATAAAATCTCCCATGTGGGAAAAAGGTTTTTGGCATTTCCCCAGTTTATTTTAATGTAAACTTCACATTTGCTTTTAACAATCTGTTCAGTTCCACAACAAAATCATTTTGGTGTTTAAATTGTGATTCTACGCCCAACCGTTGCTGAGATATTCAAAGTACTAAACACAGTACGTTGTCCAATGTTATCCTTATGGAGAATAAATAAAATTTGATATCTCGATTATTTATGAATGTATGTTGATGAAACTTGGTATGTGGCTTCACGTAGTACTGGTATATTGATATTTGCACAAAAAATTGATTTTTCGTTAATTATTCCCGTAGCAGCATACCTGCGTACTCAGCCCCCATGTTATTCTTATGGAGAATAAGTAAAATGTAATGACTCCCTTAATTTTGAACATAAATTAATAAAACTAGGTATGTAGCTTCACTTGGTTGAGTTATATTGATAATTGCATAAAAACCCATTTTTTTTGTTCCTTGTTGCAGCAAACCTGCTTACTCAGCCCCTATGTTATTCTTATGGAGAATAACTAAAATGTTATATAGCGCTTATTTATGATTGAATATTGATGAAACTTGGTATGTGGCTTCGCCTAGTTAAATTATATTTATATTAACATAAAAATCAATTGTTTGTGTTCCTTGTTTCAGCAAACCTACATACTCATTACCAATATTATTCTTATGGATAATAATTAAAATTGCTTATATGTGAATATATTTTTATGAAACTTGGTACGCGGCTTTATGTGGAATTCAGACAAATATTATGCATTGGAAATTCGCTGAGTGCACAGGTTTGCTGCGACGGGGGTATTTAGCTCATATGAGAGGAGACAATGACATGTTAGTTATTTATGGATACCTGTGAAGTAAGTAACGGGGAGTGTTTAATTATTTTAAATTTGAGTTATCTATAACTAACACGATATTTATGTACTTTAATTACTCTTATTTATTCAAATTTTAGTTTTATATGGAATATTTAAAAAATGTACCACAGTATTATTTTGAATGGATTAAAATTTTCATTTTTATTTTTTATTTCAACAGATTATAGTTGTAATCCATAGTATTAAAGGTCGCATTTTTAATTTCCTTTATCTTCATATGTTTATAATTAAAGTTTAATATGTAAAAAAAACATTGTTTTAGATAAAAAAAATAAGATAAGTTTACTAACTTTTTAACCCTCCGCCTGGCATTCGTCTCTTACAGATAAATGCAAAGTGTTTTCTGTACTGGCATTCGTCTCCCCGAGACGATTTGGGCCCCTTTTTTTTAACTGCGCAAAAAGCATTGTCCCCACTCCGCAGGGTCCGAGTAGTGGCGCACTCACCCGGGGATGGGATGGCACCATTGCACCGCGCTAGGTGTCTAGCCAATGCGGCGTCAAATAAAAACATTAATGATTTTTTTGTCTGTTTCATGTACTGCCTCCGTCGATGATGAGTTCCGTGCTGACCACGAGCCAAATGGAAGGAGGAACATTGGTTAAAAACAAATCGGGAGGTCCCTGGTTTCTCACAACGCTAAGTATAATTAGGTTAAGAAAGGGAAACGGTGGAGGGATCAATCTTGTAACCCAGGTGAGAACCCCAAAAGTTCCTCCATTCCAGGAGTATGTGGACGGTGCGGAGCTAGCATCAGGTAATGGAATGCAATTAGGTAATGAATGGTAACAATTTTCAAACATTTCAGTTGTAACCCCCCCTTCCTATCCCCAAGGTGTTTGAAGCTTCTAGGTTTCAACCAGCAAAGCACCTCCCTTTCCCATAATACAGTAGCTGGGTTCGCCCAGGCGTCTGTATCAATATCAATATCAACTGTGCAAAAAGCATTGAAAAAGCGCCTTGAATCGGATAATTGTTATACCAATCGAAAGATAACATTCTGAACTTTCATTTTATTACATAGATGAACCTTATAGCAGCAGTGGTTCAATGATTGAAAAGTGCACCGAATATATAGAAAGAACATATTTTGACTGTCTGCCTGGTCATATTAAATCGGAAAAAAACAAATAAATTTTTGAAATTAATAAAACCTATCTGTCTGATTTGGCATTCTATTCCAGTAAAGATTTCATGAAAAAAAAAGTTAAATCCGGAAAATCGCTGAAATGTAATGAGTAATTGTAATGTAATACCATGATTTAGTCTTTATGATGTAATGTAGAGAGAGAGAGAGAGAATTATTTATTTCGAGATCATGAAATGAGACCTGAAATAACGTCAGATAAAATCTTAACAAACAAAATTAAAATAGTAAGTCACTAAGAGATATTATATATAGGTTGTAGATGTCCCTTTCAATTTTGCTTGTCCTCCCAATCTAAGAACTCATCTGTACTGTAAAAGGGTCTTGAAATAAGCCACATAAATCATTTCTTTTTTAAGGAGTTCCCTACACAACCTTTCACAGTATGAGGAAGGACGTTAAAAAATGTTGACCCAACATAAGTTGGTTTACCCTCATAGTATTTTTGCTTTTGAGCAGACAAGTTGAAATCTGTTGCATTTCTTGTATCATATTTGTGAACATTCTGATTCCGAGAAAGTTCACTAAAAGAGGCTAGGAGAATTACTTCATAAATGTAAATGTTTACTTCATAAATGTAAATGTTTACAGCTGTTAGTACTTCCAAAGCTATAAAATGTTCTCTACAACTGTCATGCCAATCTATTCCAGAGATAATTCGAACTGCTTTTTCTATAAGATCAGCACTCGACAAAGATTGTTCTTAGAAGTTGCACCCCAAGTAGCAATGCCATAACGTAGCTTACTTTCAAAATGAGTATGGTAAGCTGTTTTTAATTCTTCATGTGTGCTTATTGGTTTTATTCTTTTTAAGGCATAGAGGGAACTACTGAGTTGCTTGCAGAATATATCAGTGTGGTCGTCCCACGATAATGATTTGTCAATTGTGACCCCAAGGTGTCTGGTGGATTCAACAGTTTGAAGTTCCGGAAGACCATACGTCTCATGATCCCTTTTTATAAAATTGTATTTACTTGGATAAATTATTAACATGACTATTCTTTGTATGCTGAAACAAAAGTTTTGAATAAAGATGATTTTGATTTGAATGTAATCGAGAGTTTTACATTCGAATGAAAATTTCGCGCAAAGTCGATTCCGCCATGTACGTATTGAAAAATCTCCAAACATGGTAAGTTTCCAAAAATCATAGTAAGGTCAATTTCGTTTCTAGCCAGAAACAAGTGGTAACACGGGAATCAAGGAGAAATTCCCGTTCTGGTGGTATTCAGTATAATGTAAAGTTATATTCATATATACTGTGGAAAGTTATTAAATCGTCATATTTTACGTTGCAACAACTGGCAACTTCATCTCTCCGAGACGATATGCAAAACACATATTATACGTAATATGAATATTCTTAAATCAATTTGAAGAATCAGAAATCATTTATTTCGTTAATAAGAAATTTTTATGTGAAACAAGTCAGATTTAAAACTAATACTTAATAATAAATTGACAATTTTTTTTCTCTAGCAAAAAAGTGCACATTTCCTTCACATATTTGTGCAGTCTGACAGGAATTCATCCACCGAGTACGGACACCTTTCAATCAGAATATTTTTCACCTTTTTAAGAAAAATGCTTGCACTAGCTATGTTTTTCAGGTGCCGGGGCAGAGCATTGTATAGTCGTAGAACAGAGTAGTGGATGCCCCCTTCAATTAGTGCCAATCTATGGATAGGGTAGACCATGTTACACTTATGACGTGTATTATAGGGATGTCTAGCAATATTCTCTTCAAAGAGATGGAAGTTGCAGTTAAAAAAGGATAAAACCTCCAGGATATAAATACTTGGGAGAGTGAAAGATGCAGTTGTTGAAAAAAAGGCTTACAATGCGCTCGGTAGCCAGCTCCACACACAGTACGAACAATCCTTTTTTGAAAGTTATTAAATCGTCATATTTTAAGTCTGCAACAACTGGCAACTTCACATATTATACATAGTGTAAATTCATATTAAATGTATGTTCTTAAATCAATTTGAAGAGAAAAGAACACTGAATATTTTCCATAAGATTGGCAGCCTGTCTCACCAAAATCGGAAAAACTTGCATGACGTAAGATGCCTGTTATTGTTTGGCTCCAACAGCTGTTCGATGGGTTTGTTTATTCATTGTAGGTAACTTTTTAATCCATGTTTTTGTTGTAAGTCCACGGTGTTTCTGTGAAATATGTGCAGTGAAGTGTAATGTGTGTCTGAATACTAGTAGTATTTATTGGTAAAAATTACTAAAAGTGATAAATTGTGCAATGTGAATCATAGGCCTAGGCCTGTAACTGCTGTCTCACGAATACAACTTGTCTCAAAAACGCGATAACAATTTTATTTGTATACCTTTTTATTCATAACTATATATTTTCTTGTAGGGAAATAACTACTGAATCATATTACATCGCTCATTTGAAAGCATTAGGTGTTATAAAAATATTATCCCACTTTGTATAGCAAAAATTTAGTTTTCAACAAAATAATTTTGTAATTTTATATATAGTAATGTTTTGAAAAAGAACTTTAGACTATTCATTCTTATATTATTGTCTTTATAACTTAATGACCTTAAAATAAAATAAGGTTTTATTATATTTATCGACTGTTTGAGGTTTTCTTTTGGCATACAAAACTGGGTATGTACAAATAGCCGTTTCGCAATTTTTCAAAATTGTTCAATGCAATTCACATATACATTTGTTTTATATGTATTACAATTAATACAAATTTTTTTAATTAGCATGCAAAATCGCCAGAATGGTTCTGCCACTACAGAAAACGCTGCAAAAAATTTGGCTGCCATGCGGAGGGTTAAAGAACTACTCAACTCGATTGAAAAAAAAAACAATCATCGCCCACCCCTACAAGAAACTCACTTAACTCCATAGGTAGTGCAGTAAATGGGCGGGCATGTTGGGCATATGCCCACTTTTACCAAAGCTCCGGTCTCACAGGCTCAGTTTGAAATTAAAACATGTGTACTGGCAACACTGTTTGTACAAAACTGCTCTTTCCGTTAGTACCGTCCAGTCGCCTAGTCTTAAATTTATATACATACAAAATAGTCGGGATAGTCCTCTAACTTACAATGCTAGTTCGTGTACTAATCATGAAAATTCAAATAAAAGCACACCACAACACATAGGTCCATGCACAAAAGTATGAAAAAAAAGAAATCACAATTTAGAAGACGGCATACCTTAAAAAAATTAACTACTTATGCAAGATGACCAAGTAAGTAATAATTCCGGAATGGTGAGTGGTAAGCTTAAAGCAGGAAACCCACTATGACGGCACGGCACGGCACAGCACAGCGCAGCACGGCACCGTCCACCACCGGCAACTATGCTATACATTGTTTTAAATAGATCGTAATCCATTACGATGGCACGGCACGGCACAGGTCTGGTCAGGTGAATGGTCTGAAGAGCATTCTTGCCGGTGGCCGTCACCAGCGTTTTGGCGCATTGGTCCAATGAATCGATATTATGAACTTGAATTTGGCACAGTTGCATAGTTTAATACGTAAAATAGTCACGTATAAAGGTTATGTGCTTAGACTACTGTCGCATTTAAAAATGGTGATGAACTTCCACTTATTTTTAACGTTTAATTTAATCAAAATCGTCTGGTTTCCTTAGTTTAAACACAGATTTTGTAAATGTTTTTGGAAAAATTTAAATTGGAACATATTTATTTTATTTACACGTAGATTTCAGCTCTTTTTTTAATAGTTTGGGTGCATAACTTTTGCAAGTTATCAATTACATTACGGTAGGTTAAATTTATAAATAATCATGTTACTTGGGCGCTGAAACTTTTTTGGAGTTTGTTGAGCTTGTCGTTGTAAGGTACAGTAGTTATATTGAATTGTACTTTTATACTTTTTAAAGAACAGAGAATAAAGACTCAAATAAATTTGTAAAATAATACATCGTACAAAAGCAAAAAGTGTATCAAAGTCAATAAATTAAAGACATTCCAAGGGCCATCGTTACTAAATTATGAACCTATTTGTTTTACATTTTCTGTTTCAGTTCATGCAATTAATCTATTGCCATTGCTAATGCTGAGGCCGCTAGGTTGCAGAGACGGGACAGGACGTTACTGGGCGGTCGTGGCCGTTTCTGATGGGTTAACCCCTGTGTAAAGTGTGCCCGTGCTGCGCTGCGCTGTGCCGTGCCATCATAATGGGTTTATTGCTTTATGATACACTGCAAGGCTGTATAAAGGATTGTCCAGAAGCCATGCTTTGAGCGTGTTCACAAATTTACATGCCAAGACTGTGACTACGTGACTATGAAGCCATTAACCAGTGTCAAGCTGAAATATGTGCTAACATTAGGGAAAAATGAAGATGATAAAATCAAAGAGGAAGAAAACCCCATTACCCAGATAGGTGAAATATAGTACTTAAGCAACAACAAATTTAATTTGTTATTGCCTTTGCATATCTTATTGATGGCAGTAACTATCTTGAAAGGATATGCCTAAACCTGGCTTTTGCTGGGTAAGGTCTTTAGAGGATGTAAAAAAGAAAGACTGTAATTAATACATTTATTAAAAAATCATTGAGAAATTGAATAAACCCCGATGATTATAATGACATAAAATGGCAGTATATAGTCACAATACACTTGACTTACAAAGAATCTGCAGTTACAAAAATTTAAGTTAGATACATTTTTTAGTACACAGGGTGTTTATATTGCAGGATAACATATTTCATTTAGGCTACCACAAATCTTCTGCAAAAAAAACATTCAAGAGTAGAAAAATACACATTTAGTAAAACATTAAAACAACAAATAATATCATGATGTAAATTTTGTGATTGCAGATGTGCGTGGTTTGAGTTTATGCTGCGAACCACCAAATAATTATCTCGTCCGTTTTCTTAAATAAGCACAATTCCCTTATAAATAATAAGGGGTTTCCCCTTGAAACTGAGCATTTGCTACATTTCACGCTAACACACCCCACACTGATTTTTACAAAATAAAATGTACTATAAGATGACTTGATGGCAGCTAGTCAATAAAGGGTTGAGGGGAAGTAACCCCCTCCACAGTACACACACTGTTTAATGTCACAGCCAACCAAGAAACTGACAATGAAATTTAGTGGAATTTAACGATTGGCTGTGATGAATTAAAAAATACCACCGTTACAGCAAACCTGCATACTCAGTGAATTTCCAATGCATGTATATGTTTCTAGATAAAAAGCCACTGACCAAGTTTCATAAAACATAAATAAATAAGTGATATATAGCACTTATTTATTCTCCATAAGAATAACATTAGGACTGAGTATGCAAGTTTGCTGCTACGGGGACAATCAACAACTAGGTGAAGTCACCTACCAAGTTTCTACAATATACATTCATGAATAATCTATATATCAGATTGTATTTATTCTCCTTAAGGAAAACACTGGCAACACACTGTGTTTATCACTTTGAATATCTCTGCAACAGCTCAGATCTAAACCTCAAAATTATTATTTTTTAGAGCTGAAGTTGTTGGTAAAAACAAATGTGCAGTTTTCAGTAAAATTTACTGAGTAAAAGCTATAAACCTTTTTTAGTGAGGTACAACTATAACCTCATGTTCGTATAATTTTAATTTATGATTACAATAAAGACCCTCAAGATTTCCTCTTTAGAACATCTTTTGGTGATATCTAACACTTAAAATTGTTGTCAATAATTAGAGACACAACTTTAGCCTGGCCTTGGGTGCGTCTTTTCTGCAATTTACCTTTTTAAAAAGATTTTCAGTAAGAAAGCTGTAAAACTGCATATTCATTATGTTCAAAAAAGAAAAAGAGAATTTGAAAATGGTGGTTAATATATTGAGAGAGGACATTTCCAAGGTAATTGTCATATCATTACAGATTTGTGTATGGAAAAATAAAGATATACAAAATATATAAAGTTTTTTCCCTACGGTACGTAGAATTATATGACTTTGTCCAACATGTATCAACCATTCAGTATTTTAACATTTCAGGTGGCATGAATGGCAGAATTGTCTTTCTGTGCAAATTTAATGGAAATTGTAAGTTTGATGACATTGACCTACTGCTGTTACAAGTTTCATTCATGTAATAGAGGTTAGAATGTTTAAATTGATACAAATTAACTAGAGATGTGCGAGTACTCGAAATTTCGAGTTCGGCAATGAAACTCGAGGTTTTACTGAAACTCGAAAGTTTCTAGCGAGTTTACTCCTGCCGTTTACCCGCGCTACCGCGGTCGAGCGTCGTGTGGAAATTCAAATTGAGTGTGAACGCATTTGAAGTGTTAAGTGTTGTAATGTGGATTTTAGTGTTTTATTCTTAAATAAGTAAGTTGTGGCTTATAAATTTGTGTTACTCTTTATACCAAAATGGAGGATTTACCAGGACCTTGTCATTTTTCAAAGTAAAATACAAAAACATATCTATAATGAGATCTAATAGGTAAGCATAAAAGATTTGTGCTTGTTTTTTGTTCCATGATAAAATTGAAATCGAGTCAATCCAAAATTCAAAATCCAAATTTTAGGCTCTACTGTCCTTTGGTATTGACCTGTTTTTAAAGAAGTGATTTTTTTGGCCATGCTTAAGTTTCATTAATGATTTTTTAAATAATTTGTAATATTTTAAAACTCTATTTAAGACATGGCTTCAATTTCATCAGTTGATTTGCCAGGCACTTTCAAACATATCTTCATGTTGTTACTAACTGATTGTTCTTATTAGGACTATTAGTGTTAAAATTAATGCTGAGATATGTTAGTAAATACATTTTGTATGGTAAGTAAGTAGGCTAATTTTTTACGATGTAATAGGCCTTTTAAATATTAAAATAAAGTTTATTTTAACTTATAGGTCTAAATGTAATTTTATTTTCTCCATTCGTAGAAAGATGCAGCTTAGGCCTAAACATAATATACGAAACATAGGATAAATAAATACCCCCGTAGCAGCAAACCTGCGTACTCAGCGAATTTCCAATGCATATATATGTATATTAATACCACATACCAAGTTTCATCAATATACATTCATAAATAAACGATTTGTGACATTTTAATTATTCTCCATAAGAATAACATGGCGGATGAGTATGCAGGTTTGCTGAAGGAAGGAAAACAAAAAATGGGGTTTTATACAAATATCAATATAACTCATTTAGGTAAAGCCACATACCAAATTTCATTAATTTATTTTCATAATTAAGGGAGATAACACGTTACTTATTCTCCATAAGAATAACATGGGGCTGAGTACGCAGGTTTGCTGCTACGGGAGCCTTTGGCAAAAAATTGTTTTTTTTAGCAAATATCAATGGTTCACAACCAGATGAAGCCGTATACCAAGTTTTGTCAGTATATGTTCATAAATAAGCGAGATATAAAATTTTTCTTTTCCTCCATAAGAATAACATTAGACAACGTACTGTGTTTAGCACTTTCAATATCTCGGTAACCAATTGACGTAGAGAAATGATCAAAATACCGAATTGTGTGTTTTTTTAAGCTGAATCAAATGGTAAAAACTAAAATTTGACTATTTTGAAAATTATATGTAAAAAATTCAAAAAACCCATTTTTGGGGTACAAAACCCCCCCAAAATACCCCTTCGGATAAAGCGATCTGGCTGGTTTTCGAACTTAAAGTCATAAATGTTGCTTTACACGTTTATACCAAATTTCATCAAAATCGGATAATTTTTACGAGAGTTATCGTGCTCACGGACACATATATATATATATATATATATACAGTTTTGAACGAATGGTGTTTTTGGGGTCTGGGGACCTCAAAACGAAAAGTTATCATGGTCCCGGGCCTAGGTCTTACCATGCCGACTACGGTAATAGCTTCTTCCCTATAGGGGAAATTCGCTAAAAGGAGGAAATCAAATAAAAACTGAGATTATTTTTAATGAAACTATTAATTAATACCATATAGGCTATAACAACCTTAACCCTTAGCGGTCGGAAGGCCTCTACGTGTGGCCACAAGATCCGTAACGGGACAAGGTGTAATATATATACGAAGTGACGCGCCTACAGCTCGGAAGGGCCACTCGTAGTGGCCCCGCGTCACTGCGTAGTTTGGCCGCCATTACTACTTCTCTTGTTTACGTCTTACGCTTGAATTAAATACCGTGTGGCGAGCCTTTTAACTCCAAAACACTGATGTTTAACCTAACATTTGACTGTAAACTCGGTCATCATTAGGATTCAATTATGTACACTCGTATTTAATAACAACTTTATTACTCAAATATTAAAACGTTTATAACAATTAAATTATTAATACTCTTAAATAAAATAAAAAAGTAAAGTATCTTTTACGGTTAAAAAAGTATCTTTTACGGTTACAACTGATTAAAAAACAATGAAAATGGTTCATTTGCAATAAAATATTTAAAAAAAACTACAAATCTAAATATATTTGACAAGTTATATAATTATCATACAGTATTATTCAAATTACCAGCTTTATTATGAGTTTACTGAAAAGTAGAAAGAACATAGATAATATATAATATTAATTTAAAATCTTGGTACTGAAACAAAATAATATTAAGAAGTATATTGTATATAAAACCATTAAAAGAACTGCAAAAAGCTTTACAAAACTAAATTGAAATCATTATTGCCTAAAATTTACACATGAAGAGTATTATAAAGAGTATTATAAATCCCGTATAGTATCGGATGTTAAGTCACTATTTGAGGCCATTTATTAATCATAAATATCAATTTATTAAAAATTAAAAGCCTTTAAAAGGACTGGTGCACAACACAAGCAGATAACTCACCAATGACAAACGTGATAATATTGTGATCAGCTAAAAATATACTGTCTTGTTGTTGTCTCCAGATAGTTCCGATGATTGCCGAGGGAGCGCAGCACCTCCCAAGCAGAGAGAATTGAAAACAAAATTACAATGTTAAATAATATGAAGAGAAACAGGGGGCCACTACGGGGTGGACAGCCGAGCTGAACAGGAAACGCGTAGAGGGCCACTACGCGTGGCCGGCCCGAGCTGTGGGGCTACCTTCAGCGCTGACAATGTCGCGTCATTAGACAGAATGAGAGGGCCACTAAGTGTGGCCTTCCCGATCTGTAGGGAAGGAAAAGAGAACGATGAATACGACCGCTAAGGGTTAATACCAACAGATTAAAATTATTTTATCTTCATGGCAAAATGTTATGCATTTACTTTGGTATGATTTATTTTCAGATAAATGTTCTTACCTTTTTCCAATGAAGCAGGAACCCATTTGTTTTACTTACTATTGTTATTTTCAGGTCATAGTGACTAGAAAAGTATATTTTAATAAAAACATTTATAAATGGAACCCTATACACTGTTTTGATCCGATTCAACTCGACCTATGTGTTTTTTTTTTTATTTGTACACTCGACTTGAACTCGAGATTAGAATATTTTGCCATTTACTCAACTTAAAAAACCTGTACTCGAACATCTCTAGAATTAACCAATTTCATGTTTGTTTTAAATGAATTTTGCTGATATGACTTGTGGTGGGCATGTCGCCTTCTGTAGGGCTAGAGTTGCGCTGATATTAAGTAGAGTCTCCCAAACTTGACTCCCAATAACTCTACATTCCGTGAAACTTGACGCCTCCATTTTGCCATACGTATCCAACACGCTGACACTCGGCTGTACCTCACGCACCTCTGTTGTTTTGGTTGATCTTGAAAATGTTGAATTTCCTCAATCTGCCTCGTGAGTTTTAATACATCAATGTAAGGCATGTTTCATAATAGCATATACAGTACTGTAATGTGTTAAAAAATTATCTAATAAACAATTAATTTAAAGCTAAAGCTTGGGTTTTTCTCCCCTACATGTCACTCCGGGAAACTCGACAGTGTCTAAGTATACGTTGTGATGTGTTTGTGAGACTCTACTGTATGTTGATTCAGAAAAAAAAACCAGCCTGTATTGAATAAACACTTACTCATTTTTTATAAACAAATAAAATTAAAAAATATAAACAAAAACTGTCCATCAGCATAGGCTATTGACCTGTATTGACTTGAGCAGTGAACTAAAGACAGCGAGGTACCGTAACGGCATTAGTCACATGGGCAAGCCAGAGGTAAGCTCATGATCTTACAGGAGTTGGTCGGGACCGGGATCGAACCGGCCACATCTGACTTTCTAGTTAGGCACTTTACCTCCGAGCTACCGCGTACCATGGGTCTCTTGTAAAATCCTCCTTTTTTTAAATCCGACTGAAAGATTAATCGTCTAACCGGGAAGGAGTGATATATTCTCTTTGTTCAACCACATACAACATACTGCTTTATTTCTACGATGTAAAATTGGATTATTGCTACACTACATTAAAGAACTTATAAAAATATAAAATAATTTGTGATCATTATTCCTTAATCCTAGCAAACAAAACGATACAATACTGGCACAGCCTTTGAAAATAATTTAATTAGCCTACAAATAAACCGGTACAAAACTATACACATTACACATATAAATTAATGTTATACGTGTTAACTGACACGGCATCTCACTCCCCATCGCTGTCGGACGCTGGGTCATCTTTGTTGTCGTCATCGCCGCCGTCTTCACTGCCACTGTCGACGGCCACTAGCGATGTCGACGGCTCCTCAGTCTGAGCCACTAGTGACAGGTCGCCATCGCAGGAGAACAGCTCCAACAGCTGCTGCAGTGTGACACAGTCGTCGGCCCACTGCTCCGCCCCACTGGCCGCCACCGCCGCCACGATCCTCTCCTCTATCGTCTCCCGCACAATGAACCGATGGACGACCGTGGGCCTGCAACAGTCACCGTATCACTGGAGATAGCTTAGACATTTCAATGATAGAAAATAACACGACTAACTTCACCTACTAAAAGTAGTGGTGAGTGGCTGTAGAGAGAATGCAAAAACTATACTAATTTTGGTTTGTTGGTATTAGCAGTAGTCTAACATGCTGACCAACATAACCTACTGTTTGATGACTGCTTGAAAACAGAGGCCTTAAAGGTTAAAAAAAAACTCCAACAGCTCCCTCCGCAGGACAGTAGGTATTGTATTGCCCTTTTAATATGTTACACCCTAAATATAAATTTATATCGAGCTAGCTATTTAACTGGGTTTTATATGTAAGTATGGTTCTCAAATAAGTAACACATTAAGAACAGATTTGTAGTGTTCCTTTCACGCTTTTGATATTTCATTTAGCACAATGACCTCAGTTTTTGTGATTGAAAAGGTGTTCAATGAAAAGCTTTCTCTCTTGAAAAGTGTAGAACTCTCAACAATGGACTTCCATTTATAAAAGCAAACCTGAAGACAAATACAAATATGAAATTGCCATTGGCAAGAACCATGGGTATTTTACAAGAACTGAGTTAAAATTTAGCGATCCCTGTATAATATACTACTAGCTGTTACCGTCGCGACTTTGCCCGCGATCAGTACGTAGCATTAGTAAAGTACAAGTTAGTTGACTAAGAGTCGCGTCGTATTCGAAGGCAGTATTTTCAAAGACACCCCACGTAGTTTCTGGTGACCATTTGCCGCCGCTGGGCAGCCCTTATTCGGCAATAGCTCGTCTGCGAGCTTCAGCTTCCTCAACAGTTTCTGTAGATCAATGTTCTGGCATTTTAGTTGCTCTCAAACTGGCCTGCCGCTGAGCTTCCTCTTCACGTCAAAGTTGCTGTTATTCTGGAGTTTCTCCTGCTCTGTGTGTTGCCTGCCATAGAGCTTGTTGAAGCCTTCTAATTTCCATCTGTGCTGAAGTTTCCTGACTTCTAGCCACTTTATTAAATCAAGCTTTTTTCAAATTTTGAGACTTTTTTTACATTTTCCCGGCATTATTATGATACATGTACCTTCGTGGTTAAACGTGAAATAAAAGTGTAAACAAATAAATAAACTAAAAATATTGTTAAAAATCTCAAATGAATAACACACCTGTTAAGGTTATCATCTGATACAGTACATGTTAGTGCCTGTAAGATTAACGTGGAAAGTTTAGAGGCCACTAGGGCAAACCCCCCTAAAGGAATTTAAAAACTTCAATAGACCTAAGTGTTGCTTGAGGATAATAACTATTTTCCAACCAAATATCAGCCTAATTGGTCAGTAGTCGGAGCGTGATTAGACCAAACCTGATCAAACCACAAATAAACTCAGTTTCATTGGAAAAAAGGTTGGATACACAGCTAACTCACCTGAAGAAACTGGTTCAAAAAGCACAGCAACAATAAGAAAGTATATTACACACATATATAATATTTCGTCTCCATTTGAGACTTCTTCAGACAACGAGTAGGGAGTATAAAATACGGTCAGTTAAAATGCGGAAATGCACTGTCTCTGAACTCTTCATCTGAAGAAGTCTCAAATGGAGATGAAATATTACGTAATATGTGTATAAAATACTTTCTTTTTGATGCTGTGCTCTTTTGAACCAGTTTCTACAGGTAAGTTAGGTGTGTAGCCTACCATTTTTCCAATGAAACTCCTAAGCCGAGTGTTTTCCTTTGTAAATCAAATAAACAAACTCAAAAATTCACAACTCAAAAAGCATGATATCAGTATGACCTGTGTACCTGGTCTGTCCTATCCTGTGCACTCGGCCCACGGCCTGCAGTTCGTCTGCTGGATTCAGGATGGGCTCCACCAGGAACACGTGAGTGGCCTCCACCAGGTTCAGCCCCTTGCCACCGGACCGCAGTGGCAGCAGCAGCACTGTCACCCCTTCCGTCTGGGCAATGCAACACAGTACAGTGATCAGTAAGGATCAGGTAGTCCTTACAGTAAATTCAGACTACAATCAGGAGCAAGAACGATGACAGTTGGGCTTCGACCGATAATATGGCTCTACACTGTCATACATTTGCTATTTGCTACTGAAGTTGGATAATTGTATAGTTTTAGCACATGATACTTGCATAAATGCAACTTTGTAATAAGAACAAATATATATATATAAAACATAAATAACTCAAAACATTTGGTTTAGTTATACAATAAACTTATAACAGGTACTGCTAAATTTAAGGAGTGGTAACACAGACATCTAGAACAAACCGAAGTACACCAATAACTTACAGCAAGCCGGGAATTTTGATGATGCTATTCAGAAACACTGCAGTAAGATGACTGCAGATAATTTTGCCGGCTTAACACACAGGGCAACGTTGTTGGCTAATTTTTAGCGAATTTCCCCTATAGGGAAGAAGCTATTACCGTAGGTCTCATGGTAAGACTTAAGCCCGAGACCATTATAACTTTTTGTTTTGAGGTCCCCAGATGTCAAAAACACTATTCGTTCAAATTTACATATATGTCTATATATATATATATATACATATATATACATATATATATATATATATACATCTATATATATATATATATATATATATATATCTATATATGTGTCTGTGAATGTGATAACTTGAGTAAAAACGTCTGATTTTGATGAAATTTGGCTCAAATGTGTAAATTGACATTTATGACTTTAAATTCAAAAACCGGAAAAATCGGACCATGGGAAGGGGGGTTTAAAGGGGTTTTAAATTTTCCAAAAATCAGTTTTTTGCATTTTTCACCCTAAAACTTTTAAAATACTTAATTTTGGTTTTGACCATGTAATAGAGCTTAAAAAAACAAATAATATGGTATTTTGAATTATTAACCTAGGTTAAGTGGTTGCGGAGAAAATCCAAAAAAACATGCTCATAAAATCTCCCATATTGATCTTATGGGAAAAAGTTTTTTGGCTTTTACTCAGTTAATTTTACTTTAAACTTCACATTTGCTTTTACCAATCACTTCAGCTCCACAAAACAATCATTTTGGTGTTTAAATTGTGATTCTACGTCCAACCGTTGCAGAGATATTCAAAGTGCTAAACACAGTACGTTGTCCAATGTTATCCTTATGGAGAATAAATCAAATTTGAAATCTCGATTATTTATGAATGTATATTGATGAAACTTGGTTTGTGGCTTCACGTTGTACTTGTATATTGATATTTGCCCAACAAATAAATGTTTTGTTGGTTATACCCATAGCAGCTTACCTGCATAATCAGCCCTAATGTTATTCTTATGGAGAATAAGTAAAGTTTTATATCTCCCTTAATTATGAACATAAATTAATAAAACTTGCTAAGTAGCTTCACCTGGTTCAGTTATATTGGTAATTGCATAAAAACTCATTTCTTATCTTCCTTGTTGCAGCAAACCGGCGTACTCATTCCTAATGTTATTCTTATGGGGAATAAATAAAATGTTATAAATCACTTATTTATGAATGTATTTTCGTCAAACTTGGTAAGTGGCTTTATGTAGTAGTGAGAAACATATAAATGCATTGGGAATTCGCTGAGTACGCAGGTTTGCTGCGACGGGGGGTATAGTTACTTTACAAAGCTTGCGTACATCAGCTAGCTCATCCAGGAAATCCGGGATATGGATAGAATGGGTCCAGAAAAACCACGATTACTGTTAATGATTCAATCTACAACAATCTGCTCATGTATGGGATACACCAAGGTTTACAGGTGTAAAATTATCTGTAGTAAAACATTGTTCACTCAGATGGGATAAAAACATATTACACTCACAGGATGGCCAAGGAGTAGAATAATTCACCTTCCAGGGTGTCTCACCGAGACCTAATCAAGACTAATGTGGCAAGATTGCTTCAACTAAAACTACAGACAACTTTTTTGATTGAGAAAGTAGCACACTGTACCAAAAACAGTTTGTTGTACTAATGTGCCAATGATCCACACTTCTCCATGGATAAGTTCTCTTGCACCTTTTTTCTTTCATAAGTTGTCTTATTCCACAGTATTAAAAATGTAATAATTTAGTACGTACCTTGAATTCCTTGATAGACTGTCGACGGCTAACTTTGCTAGACTTCAGCCGCCGATAGGTGATGTTGTTTTCCTTGAAAGCTTCAGCCAAAAGGTCCAATACTTTTTCCCACTGAAAAAGGGTCAATATATTATATAAGATAGAATAAAATATAGCTTTATATAACCATCCCTTATTAATTATGTGCAATTTGTTATGCTCTTTTTAGTAGTGATAGTTATATAATACAAAATAGAAAATTGTTAAGGGAATATCTTAAAACTAGAATAATATCTCATAATGACTTTCAGACCCAAATATTTAAGGACAATACCTCATCCATAATTTAAATTTTTAGAGCCAATTATCAGAAATTTATATTTGTTCTGGATGTGTTCTAGCAGTGTTTGTAGGATGGTAACCTTAAAAATAAAAGAATTTATATATGTGTTTTAAATCTATCTTCAGTACAGAAGAATCAGAATCAGTCTTCTTTATTCACATTGTAAAAACATACAAGAATAGTGACACGGTAAAAGCCTGCTCATCTGGCATCTGGTGGTCTGGCACTTTCATCGGTCAAAGGGTTAAACAAAATTTGTTTAAACTGTATGCCTTTCGGGAGCGTTCACTGGAGTTCAGGCACAATCAGCAGAGTTTGCGGGCAATCGGCAGGAGCGACTACACTGTATGTATTTGTATTAAAATACAATTCTGTAAATCTATTTTCTGGTTGAAATATTGTTTGGTTTTTAACATTCTCCATCATTACTGAAATCAGAGAAAGCACAGAAAAACCTGAGTGTTTTAATGGCCTGCTAACCAATGATTTTCGCGCAGTAATTCAGTATTTTCGCTCATCCGCCACTACCAAGGTCCTGAACATGCCGGATTAGCGAGCGTCTACTGTAGTTATCACATGCTGACATTGCCTTTGGATCATTAAAAATTAAAATGTTACTAATCATTGTTCAGTGGCATTCTTCAGTCAAGTGGTATGAAAAATAAAATAGCCCTGATGAATCTTAGGATTCTATTACACTACTGTCGTAATGCAAAAGTCGCGTGAGCAACTTTCTTACCACGGTTTCAAGTGTGAAATATTATACAGAGAGCAATTGCGGCATTCAGCTTGTATGGTGTAAACATGTCTTACTGATATGAAGTAAAAAAAAAATGGTCAAAAACACTATAATTACCGCTGAAAAAATGAGTATTTTGACATCGGGCTGTTGACAAGTGAGAGCGAGAGTGCAGCCAACAATGGCCTCCACCTTGGTGGAGTGGGAGCCCTTCACAGAGCTCGTGGTGGCAGCACTGGTCTGACTGTCAGACTGGCTCATAATGGCAGTACTGGCCGAAGCGTCGGACTGGCTCGTAATGGCAGCATCGGGTGCAGTCTCCGTCTGGCTCGCGGTGGCAGCACTGTTTGGACTGTCAGTCTGGCTTTCCACGTATGACACCTCCGAGACGGTGCAAGGTTGGCGGCATTGCGGGCACTGCAGATTCACCATCAGAGGCTTGATGATGAGGGAGAGACATTCGAGACAGAGACAGTGTCCACACTGCAGCACTGACCACTGAAACACAAACGTTTATTAGTGAGATGTGCCGACCTAATCAACCAACGCAATGGTGCTACTTTGTCTACGCTCAATCACATCAAGTGGACATGTCACACTATTCACTATTCTCTTTGCAGCGCAGTGTTGCCGTTGCCTAGTTGAGTTGTGCAATATTTCACGGGTAATAATAAATAATACAACAATCGTACTGCGTACTGCTCCAGAAAATGTATCCCAGCAAAAAACTAAAATCCATGAAAACACTTTTTCTAACTATTGCATCGGTACAGTCTTTTCTACAACTTACAACTTTGTACATTACACAATAATTTTATATTCCCTGGAGTCTGAAATTACGTCTGGCAACACTGTTGGCGTACCCACTTTGCGAACTGCCTTTGAGTGAAGATAGTTATAATGTAATAATGATAGCTAGGGACAAGGTTGTAGGTAATGAACATGACGGCGTTTTAGTGTGCAGCCGAAATAGTACTATCCAAAAATTGCATTGCTAAAAAATCTTCAGTTCACGGTAGAATCTAAAGTACTTTGAGATAAAGCGAATAGAAATACAACTGTAATCATACTGTAGTTGTTAAAGTTAACAATAATTTAGTGTCACATCAAGGTTGTAATAATTTACATCTTAAAATCACTTATTGCGAGGTTCACAAGATCTAAGGATTTTATAAAAATTGTGAATGGTTACGTAACGCATGTTTATAATACCGGTGGTCATATTATTTTAGAAGGTTGATTATATTCTATGCCGTAATTAAAGGCAAGACGTAATCAAAATGGCGCAGTGTTTTGTGACGCTACAGCTTAACAGCTGTGGGATTAAAATTGTTAACTCCGCGGGATTGTTTGAGTCAGTAGAAAGAGAAAGCATATCATTTTGTAATTGTATGCTATCAAATTTTTAAAGCAATGATGGAAGAAGAATGCATTGACGATCCTCTTCCACCTTCTGCTTCTGACATATTCTGTTTCAGAAGCAGATATAATAGGTTAAGTCTATTAGGTAACAGGTTAGATACAACATAAGCTAAGCCAACGATTATTGGATAACTTATTTCTGTGAGTACGATAAGATATAAAGACTGGTTAAACTAACTTATATTTACAATGATAACCTAAAATTTACTATTTACAAACAGTTGAATGAGAGATAGGCTACTGGGTTTTGGCAATTCCCTAGACTAGGGCCTAAGTGTTTGGTTACATGGAGAAAACATATTGACATATAGTCCGTTTATTTTATTTATATTTTTTTTTTACGTAGGAGGAACGCTTAATGCGCGAACCTAAAGGAACAGTGTGGGACTCCCTCTTACGAGGTATACCCACTAAACCTCCTACGGAGCCGCGGGGAAAAACCAGGCCGGAACCCTTATCGGACAACTTCGGCACTGGCCCGCGTGTCTTGCGCCCAGACGGGTCACGTCACCGTTTCGGGAAACTTAGAGGTCACCTAAGCATCCCTCGTCTCGCTTTCCCCGAAGAACGGATTGCACGAATAGCGCAACCGCTCTCCAGGAGTCTTCATTTCGAAGCATCGCCCCCACCACGACGTCCGGGGACAGATCGCCGACAGCAGAGACGAGCCTCCTCCTGTCTTCAGCGAAACGACTGCACCGGAAGAAAGTATGATGAGCATCATCCACCTCCTCCGGGCAGTAACTACACTAAGGCGACCTCACCTTTCCCATGCGGAAAAGGTATTCCCTGAAGTACCCGTGGCCCGTCAGGAATTGACACAAGAAAAAGTCAATTTCCCCAAATGCACGGCTCAACCACGGGCTTATGTCTCTGATGAGACGAAACGTCCATCGCCCTTCCAGTCCACCGTTCCACCGCTCTTGCCAAACTCGCAGAGTTTCGAGTCTGGCTTCCACAGCAGCTTGGTCTCTTCCGAGATCAGGGGCACGGCGAAAGATGTTCTGCCTCTCAGCGGCGAGCAGATCAAGGGGAAACACTCCAGCCACAACCATTACAGCCAGTCCAGACACAGTGCGATACGCACAGGCAACCCTAAGAGCCGCCCTGCGCTGAACGGAGAGAATTCTCTTGCTGTGTTTTTTGACTCTCATGGCACCCGTCCACACTTCTGCGCCGTACAGGAGAGTGGCGTTGACGGTGGACATGAGAAGTCGCCTCTTGCTGGACCTCGGGCCTCCGACGTTCCCCATCAATCTGCTGAGCGACAGAACAACCCTCGTCGCCTTGTTGCAAACCGCCTGGATGTGCTCCCACCATGTGAGGCGGCGGTCGAGCACCACTCCCAGATACTTCGCCGCAGTCTTCGTCTGGACCTCCACGTTACCAACAGTTATAGGGATTACTGTTTGGAGTCCGTTTATTATGGCTATTGATAAATACGTTAATAACTGCATTAGTGCCTGTGAGCTTATCAGTCTAGTTAACA
Source organism: Allygus modestus (assembly GCA_963675035.1). NCBI lineage: Eukaryota > Metazoa > Arthropoda > Insecta > Hemiptera > Cicadellidae > Allygus > Allygus modestus. Next base: position 135,687,066 of record OY776115.1, read on the forward strand.
TTTTTTGGTATCCTCCTTTACGTTATTTTTTCCTATGTGGGCTTCCTACATACTTTATATATTGAAGGCCTACTTTATATTGAAAGAAAAATTGTTCGTTACTATCAACAAGTGGTATCAATAAACCTTCTTTTTTAGTATCCTACTTATTTTGTTATTTTCTTATTGTAGGCCTTTATTTATTGAACGTATGCATAATGAATATAGAAGAAGTGAATGAAAAATGACAAATATTGAATGTTATAAATTATTTTACATTACCATAATGAATAAAATGTTTGTTCTTTTAAACATAGTATTAATAAAGAATACATATTATATAGGCCTAATCAAAAATGCTCAAAGTTCGAGAACTTTGAAAAAATTCTGCCTGGCTTGGCTCGAGTCAGCAAATTACTACTGGTATATTGCACACCCCTAGAGAAAGTTCCCATCAAAAAGCTCGGCTCTAGAAAGCTCGAAGCTCGAGAACTTAGAAAAAATCTCTGCTTGGCTCGGCTCGAGCCAGGATCACTATTCGCACACCCCTACTTTTCAACTAGCCACTAAAGTAGATACATCCCAGTGGGATCCTAACTGGTTCCTGCCGGTGGGTACCAATATTAGGTACAGCAAATGGATGTTATCACAATGAAAGGTAATGAAGGAAGGAATGAACAGCTTCAGTTCCCCACCAGAGGAGGTTGGGCTTGAAAGCAGGATGGGCAGGGGTGTACTGAAAGCCACGATGGCTAAGGGTAGGCATCATCCCTCATTCTATTAGCTAAGGTTAATTTCCTGCCCATCTGGTCACAGCTTGGCCGAACCAATCTTACCTCTCTTACCCATTCTCATCGTCCTTCTTCTTTCTCTATATTAACAATTAATCACAGCAAAGGAGTGTAACAGCCCTCTGGGTGGTATAGGGAGAGCTTCTACTCCTTTCCGGTAGCCGGCTGTGGGCATGGGATAACCCAGGCTTCCCAATCCTTTTAAAATGTCAGCAACAACTAAGTAGCAAATAGCAATCAGATGCAAATAGTAGAAAATTAAGTTGACAGTTGGGCTGTAGCCAACAGCATGTTTGCCATAGACAAATTTACACGAATGTTATTCCGATCAGCTGGTGTGGAGTTTTGGCAAGCAGCTCGCCTACTATTGGCTGATCTTGGTTGACAGCCAGGCAAACCACGCCCTCAATTGGCAACATAATTGTCCGCTATTATAGAAACTGAATGAAATATCAGCTATAGTTTGTGTAGTTGCTGCCAACCTTGTCGGTGAGATCGTTCCGACAGACGGGACATATCGCCGCCGGAGCCCCCTCCTTCTGCAGAGTCTCCAGGTAACACAGAGTGCCAATCTTCTTCTTCAGCTGGGCCTCATACTGAACCTTCTCTGCCTTCAGCTTGGCCAACTCTGGCTCCACCTACAAAATGACACCATTAATATAACAAATTCCATGTAAATGTAATGGCAGATTTTCCCTCTGAAGGAAATAAGCATCATTCCAGAAATCATTTTAGTTTTATTTAAGGAATTACGGGTTAAACTGCTTCAGATATGCCTTAAAAAAGTTTTTAAGAATGATTTTTAGAACAATTTATGTTTTAATAGAAGACAGATCTATAAACTGAAATAGTAGAATTCATCCTAGTTCAGTTTACAAGTAATGAAGATTTAAGTTCTAGGAACGTCGAGATCACTGTACAACTAACATATATTTAATCAAATTAAGATTTGTTTTAAATTTTGTCTGGCAGATGGTGACAGTGTTTTGACAGTATATTGTCTAGGATTAGAAAGTCTAGGAATGTGTCTGTGGTGGCTACATAGTCGTGTCTACGTCCAGCAAGCCTTTAGATTTTAAATATTAAATTGACGTTTAAATCGTTTAATACCGATACCATGTTAAACCAGAGATTTAGAGCTGTATTTGATACCATATTCATTGAAATTATGATTGTTGATATTTATGTAAACTTATGTTGAAATCAGGACTATTTAAGTCAACAGACTTGTGCAACAAATAAAATATTTTGGAGTCTTATTATATTTTAATAACTTTATAAACCATTACACTTTCTATTTGTATACTCAAATTACAAAATATCGCTATTTTAGATGCTTCAAAATTTGCATACAATTGCAATGTTCCCCTGAATTTATACATTTTTAGCGAACCTCCCCTATAGGGAAAAAGCTATTACCGTAGGTCTCATGGTAAGACTTATGCCCGAGACCATGATAACTTTTCGTTTTCAGGTCCCCAGATGTCAAAAACACCATTCGTTCAAATTTTTATATATGTATGTATATATGTATATATATATATATGTGTGTGTCCGTAAGCATGATAACTATCGTAAAAAAGGTCCGATCCTTAATGAAATTTGGCACAAATGTGTAAAGTACCATTTATTTGAACGAGTTCGAAAACCAGACGAAACGCACTATCCAAAGGGGGGTTTTGTACCCCAAAAATGTTTTTTTTGGGATTTTCACATGTAATTTTTATTTAAATACAATTTTAATTTTCACCATTGTCTTCAGCTTAAAAAAACAAACAATTTGATACTTTGACCATTGCTCTACGTCAATTGGTTACTGAGATATTGGAAGTGCTAAACAGAGTACGTTGTCTAATGTTATTCTTATGGAGAAAAAGGAAAAATTTTACATCACGCTTATATATGAACATAAACTGATGAAACTTGGTATATGGCTTCATCTGGTTGTGGTTTATTGTTGTTTGCACAAAAAAAAAACATTTTTCCCCTATGGTTCCCGTAGCAGCAAACCTAGGTTACTCAGTCTCCATGTTATTCTTATGGAAAATAATTAAAATGTTATATATCGCTTATTTATATTTGTATATGGATGAAACTTGGTATGTGACTTCACTTAGATGAGTTCTATTGATATTTGCATAAAAATACATTATTTTGTGTTCCATGTTGCAGCAAACCTGTGTACTCATCCTCAATATTATTCTTATGGAGAATAATTAATATTTTAAATATCACTTGTTTTTTAATATATATCTTATGAATCCTGTTAAGTGGCTTAATGTGTTATATCTTTATTGGAAATTCGCTGAGTATGCAGGTTTGCTGCGACGGGGGTATTAAATGTTACAACAAATAACATTTTATGATTATAAATTAACATAAAATTTTTAACAATACATAAATAAATAGTAATAATAACATAGTAACATAATAACATTTTTGTTATAAATTATTGCATGTCTAATACAGGGTTTTCATAAAAGAACGGTGTGGTTTGACATTAGATACCAAACAAACCAAAGAAGGTATAAACGAAATATTTATTTGATTGAAATTCCCATAAGAAACAGTTTAACATAGATGACTAGAAAATTTCAATATGTCCGCCATTTGTATCTCTGCAGACGTCTAAACGATGGTGTAATTCAACCCATAAACATTTCAAACTCCCTTTTTACTGAGGGATACTGCCTCATATTCTTTTTTTCTCTTAAATGAGCCACATTAACATTTTTTGTGATTAAAGTATGTTTTTCCCACATCCCCCAAAAATCACACGGAGTCAAGTGCAGCCTACTGGTAACCTAGAATATGGGACCACCTCTACCTATTCACCTTGAAAATGAAACCTAAATATAAATTTTGTTCAACAAAATTATATTAACAATCAAAGATATATTCTTACGGTTAATTAAACAAAACTATTTGAGCTGTAGAATCCAGTGCTACAAACCTGGATTTTCCAGTTTTCCTAGTATTTCTTTTTATTAGCAGTCAAAACTGCACCACTCTTTTATGACAACCCTGTACATTCGCTTGACTCAGTTCCACTCCGTAGTTACCCGGTAGTGCTGTATGACGTGGTGGGTCTCCCCCGCCCGCCGCCGCCCCTCCTCCTCCCCCGCCATTGGCAGCCGCAGCCTCGTCTTGCACATGTGCAGCTCGTCTGTAGCATCCACCAGGTCGCAGGTCTGCCGCCACAACAGGTTCAGCTCCAGGAATTCCTTCTTGACCTTGTCCAGCAACACCAGGTGTTGGCCGGCCTCCCTGGTCCACTCGGAGGGCACCTGCTTCTGTCTCCCGTACGTAGCCAGAGCTGGATATCATCCGGTTGGAGTTACATAAGTATGTTACAAATATAAAATAATAAACATGATTTTCTACAAAATAATCCTTTACCATTCACCTTTTAAGTTAAAGGATAGGTGAATAGGGAAGGCCAGCTGCCATTGGTTACTGAGCTGTTAATTAATTATCCTGGCTAACGAATAAGTAACTATAATATTATAAATAAGAGATGGTTTCTGCCTGTCTATCTTTCTGTCTGCTGTTCCGGGTAAACGCAAAAACTACTGAACCAACTGGGCTGAAACTTAACACAAAGGTAGATCTTGAACCCGTGCAACACATAGGCCTATTCACTTCCTTAAAATCCTCTCGAGCTATGCCCCATGAACGTTCTTAGTTTCAATGTTTACATTTCAGAAGAAAGTAAACATTCAGAAACTGCAATGCGAACAGCTGTGGATACTTCCATTTGACAGCTTAAAGAATAGAAGCAAGAACAGCTGTTTTTAAGATCTCAACCTTTCTAACATAGCTAGTTTTACAATAATGGAGCCTTGGTAATTAAAATTGTCTTACTACAACAGTTGAAATACGAGGGCGGTTCAGAAAGTAAGTTCCATTTAGGTATAAAAAAAACTCAATGGATCTAAAAAATGTTATTATATACATCTTAAAGAGCGTGTTTTGAACTATTTTTCCACAAAATTCCCACCAACATTTAAGCACTTATCATACCGGTACCTAGGAACAAGCTTTTCAATTCCCACTGAAAATAATTCTGCCACCTGTGCACGTAGCCACCCATTGACGCCATCTTTCAGCTCGTCATCGTTCACAAAGTGCTGTGACCCAAGCCATTTTTTCATGTTGGGGAGCAAGTGAAAATCACTTGGCGCTAAATCAGGACTGTAAGGTGGGTGGTCAAAAACATCCCAACCAAAATGGTCCAGAAGCTCACGAGTTTTCGCTGCAGTGTGAGGAGGTGCATTGTCGTGAATGAAAACGCCACCGGTCAACATGCCCCGCCTTTTGTTCTGGATTGCTCGCCTCAGTTTCTTTAGCGTTTCACGGTACACTGTTGAGTGAATTGTAGTGCCCCTGTCCAAATACTCAACCAATAGAACCTCTCTTGTATCCCAAAAAACAGTTGCCATGAGTTTTTTCTTTGAGAATGTTTGTCAGCATTTGATGGGCCTACGCGGCGATGCAGTGTGACCCCACTCCATTGATAGTTTTTTATGTTCAACATTCACATAAGAAACCCATGTTTCGTCACCTGTCACTATGTGGTCAAGAAGTTCATCGCCTTCTTTGTCGTATCGCTCAAGAAATGTTAGGGCAGCGCCCATTCTGTTCATTTTGTGATCAGTTGCAAGAAATTTTAGAACCACCGAGGACAAAATTTGTGGTAACCAAGACTTTGAGTCACAATGTTGCAAAAGAGTGCGAAAGATTTGAGGGAAACACTCCGAGAGGTCTGTAATACTGAACTTCCTGTTCTCTCTAACCTTTTCATTAATTTTGTCCACAAGATCGTCGGTTACCACGGATGGCCGGCCACTTTTCTCATCATGAACATTAGTGCGTCCTTCCTTAAACAAACAACACCATTTCCGAACTGCACTGTCACTCATTATGTTATTTCCATAAACATAACAGAGTTCATGATGGATCTCAGCAGGTTTAATTATTTTTGCTAGGGATGTGTCGGTTGTTAAATTCAGTTATTGGGTTTACCATTTTTTTTCCAAAAAAACTGAAACCGAGAACCGATGGTCTAATGTCGGTTTCGGTTTTTCACTGTCAGTTAGTGCTTGTATTGGAAATAAGCATTATAATGTTGTACAAATATCGAATGACAAACTAAACAACGTTTAACAAAATAAGTGGTTGAAATAAGACTCCTCCCGACAACTAATCACTTCCTTTCCAGTCCCAAAATAACTCTCAACTAATACAAAAGGAGAATTGACAGAGTTATATTTATGAAAGTAGTGAATGAGGAAAACAGATAAGGAAACAAAGCTAGTGGCCCGAGTCACCCAGCGACCCTATATTTTTTTCCCATTCTTAATTTCTGGTCTATTGTTCGACTTCCAGTCCAGGGTCCCGGTAATTTATTCAAGAGATAAGGAATTTCTAGTTCAAAATGCTAAAACCAAAACTAATTGTCGTACTAAGACAAATGACGGCTCATTTTTTTTGTATGATTACCACAAATAAAATAAAATGTCAATCAAAGTTGTACGACTTTTGGTTCAAGATATAATGGATAATACAATCACTGTTTACCAGAACTTCTACTTATGGATGTACGTGAATGGAGACAACAGATAGGAAGCAAGGCAAGGGGAGTGGGGAGGGTTTGGTTGCGACAAAAAATTTGACCTTGACAGGTCCCGAGCGCAATTATCAGTCACTGTTAAACATCTTTCTCTCTGAATATAGAAATTTATATTGTTTTATAATCGTGCTCTTTTCCCATTGTAAATTTAAACTAAACTGATTTTGTTTATTTTTTATTATGGCATGATACTGGTGAAATCAATATTAAATTGCAATTGATAAGGTTCTAAATTAGGTTAAAAATTAACCTACTAAATAATTGTAAAATGTCTTCATATGATTTAAAATTATATACGTTATTTAAAATAATATCACTTAAAACAGGATGGAGCCAATTGGGAATTTAGTATTCTTCTGCTTCAACGGGATTCATTGTTTTCAGAAACTATCAGAGGCATTAAATGACAGAGGTAAAGATAAGTGATTTATTGCTCTCTATTCATGTAAGGAGCTAATGGAAGACGTCTGAAAGCGAGCAAAAACCTACCTGGAGCGTGGACACAACAAAATGCCGGTCTGTCTGTCTGTCTAGGAGTATTATTTGTGATCACTCCCTTGTTCAAAATGTTCTGGTTTGGTTTTTATAAACTAATATGAAATCTATAAACTGTATTTACGATTAGATTCTAGGTTTCCAAAGTCTGCAAAACTAAAATATCAGCAAAAACAGGTAAACTTATTTTGTTTTTAAGGTTAGGCCTACAGTAAGCAAAACTTAAACCTTAACATCTTAACAAAGTTTAAGTTAAAGATTATTTAGACCACGTTATTACCCTAGGCTAACTTGTTATTATTAGGCTAAACAAGGTTTTAAGCCTAGGTGATTAATTAATTTTGTAATGGCCCATAATATTTCATTTAAATTTATTTGATTTGTCTTTTATTGATTACTTATGACTTTTTAACCAACTCTCCTGCATAGTGTCTCTGCAGCAGTATTTATATATACCAGTGAAACAAAGTATGAAATAGGGATTTATAGGTATCGGTATATAATCAATTAAAGGTTTTTTTTAGGCAGGATTTCAGAATCTAGGTAGAAACTAAAAGTATGGACGAGACAGTTATTAGGTAAGTTCTTTGAAAAATAACCGAAACCGACAACCGTTTTTTGTAAAAAACCGAACCAAAACCGAACAGATAAAAAATGCAACCGACCCATCCCTAATTTTTGCCCAAAGAAACTGGATAACGGAACACACTTCACAGTCAGCAGGGTTGTTAATTACGGCGGCTGGATTAACGCTCGCAGCCTCGCCAGAGCCCAGGGCACTGGCACTTGCGGCAGCCATTTTGAATCTAAATTGCAGTGTGCAGAGCAGTCCGATTGACCTTCTTGGCGTACGGAAAGGTGAAGCCTTCTGAGCCAGACTACCCAACGCCGCCGTGGCCACACCTTTATCCCCACTCCTGTACTGGCTAGCCAACAATGGAACTTACTTTCTGAACAGCCCTCGTATTATTCAATAATTAAAAAGATTTTGCTAATTTTTTAGTCGCTACCAACTGTAAAATAGATATGACTGGTTAGTTAAACAAATTCATACATAGTTATGCAAGCTTTTACGTTTTATAAACAGTAATCTATAAATAAATCCAAACTTACCCATGTAATTTAATTTTCCAATGAAATAAACAGAATTTGTTATAAAGAGGAAGCAAAACGAGTTAATGTAAATTTTGATAAGTTTAGATAGTTGATTTACTCAGAAATTACACTTTAACAAAAACAATACAATTGTTAAAGTAACTTGAACTTTGGACAGTTGTAGAACTAATATTTTCCAAGTTAAATTATACTTACATTATATACAAATATCAGTCAAGCTACCCCTGCCCAGCAATTATATAGGTGAGCACTGTCTAGATTGGACAAATCTTGGTTGCTAACCCTACAAGCCATGCCCTTAACTATCTTATCTGTTCGCAGAAATAATACAAAAGATAGTGTCTTTGTATGCATCCATGTAAACAACAAACAACCATAAATAAAAGAATTACTTGAACTTGTTTGGAAATCGTAAAAAAATAAGAACAATTCAATTATTTAAGTTTATTTTTAAATTTTTCCTATGGATGGATTTATCCTACTATGTCCAGACAATTTAAATTTGGAGCTTTTCATTACATTGTACAGCTGGAAGCACACAATATACTAAAAATCGTTTTAAGTACTCAGACCAACTCATAACACATGGATATACTGTAGATCAGATCGACAAGAATTTACAACACATTATACACTAAATTTACCTTTAAGTATCCTTTCAAATGGAGACGCTTTAAAACCGCCTTTGAAATTGATCTCAAACGTGTTGACATTGACGTCCACCAAGTCAGATATCTCCTTGTTGTCCAGGTCCTTATCCTCAGTCCAGTCACTGCTCCCAGGCAGATTCCTTTTGTTCAAACGCTTTTTGATTACCCTCTCTTCAAAAAGAAGGGCTTCATAACTTTTTAAAACGGTCTCGGCATTGCATAAACTACATCTGTAAAAAACACTTATGGTTAAATATATGATATTACAAAACCATGAAGCACTAACCTTAAAAACTAAAAATCTCAGCGGCAAACCAAGAAAGAATGGAACTTTCAACACTTAAATGGAGATATTGATTTGGGAGACTGGTTCACATTTAAGGGTGCGCCGTACCTCCCTTCCGCACGCTCAAGTAAGGGGTTTGCATCTCCCTCATTGTAGGCTAAATTGTTAACCAATTAAAAATAATTTGATGTTATTTAATTCATTAAATGTTCATCGAGAGATCATACGATTTATAAATTGTGATTTTAATTCAAAATAAGTGGTGGGCCATTAGTAATGTTCTCAAATTAAGCGTTTTTCTAAAGATTCCTAACGTATGAAGGAAAATTATTTTGGAGAAAAGGAACCGTATGATCCCTAGATTGGAATCTGAAAAGTGTGAAACTGCAAATAGTTTGGTAGAAATCTGTAAAATAACAGTGCGATCGAGAACAAAATGGTCTTCAAGCGTAAATATGCATGGCCCTGCTTGCTGGCGGCGCCGGCGCGGCGCTAAACAACAATGAATTCAATCTGGGTAGGGCGCACCCTTAATTACTTTTGTTTGGTGTCAATTCTAATCAAGTACAAACTATCAACTCCACTATAGACACTTTTATAAAACCCTCTTGTAAACCCAAACAACTTCCTCAAGTTGTTTTTTATAGAAAATATTACTTAATATTGTTACTTTCAGAGTCCAATGTTTCAGTGTATCGGTTTTCGTAGCTCTAGGCTTTATTATTATTTTTTCGATCTTATATAAATCAATATTTATAATGGTATTAAGACATAAGTAACATATTTTAATAATGAATTGCTTTCCTAAAATAGTCAAATCAAGTGGCGAAATATTAAGGATCTGACAGGCCAAGTGATTCCATTGAGGTTAAAAAAATTGATAGATAAGTGGCCAAACTAAAATTCAAATTGAGTGTGAATGCATTTGAGGTGGTTAAGAGTTGTGATGTGGATTTTAGTGTTTTATTAATAAATAAGTAAGTTTTGGCTTATAAATTTATGTTATCCTTTATATATAAATATATATATATATATATATATATAAACCTATATATTTATATAAACATATATATAAATTTGAAAAATAGTGTTTTTGGTATCTGGGGACCTCAAAACAAAAAGTTTCATGGTCTCGGGCTCAAGTCTTACCATGAGACCTGCGGTAATAGCTTCTTCCCTATAGGGGAAATTCGCTAAAAGGAGGAAATAAAATATAAAAAAACTGAGATTATTTTTTAACGAAACTTTTAATTAATACCACATAGGCTATTAACAACCTTAATACCAAAAAAGTAATGTATTTTTTCTTCATGGCTAAATGTTATACAATAACTTTGGTATGACTTATTTTCAGATAAATGTACTTATCTTTTTCCAATGAATCAGAAATCCATTTATTTGACTTACTATTGTTATTTTAAGGTCAGATTGACTAGAAAAGTATATCTTAATAACAACATTTATAAATGGAACCCTATACACTGTTTTGATCCAATCCAACTCGACCTATGTATTTTTTTTATTTGTGTACCCGACTCAAACTCGACTCGACTTAAAAAATCTGTACTCGCACATCTCTAATTTTAACATTTGTATTAATATTAATAACATTAACATTTTTACTAAAATATTCATGATAGATTAATTCAAAAATTACTTGAACATCAATTAATTAAATAAGTTGCTTAGCTGATTAATTATATTGTTTTCAATATAAATAAAAACTATTTATTTAAAACATACAAATAGCAAAAACCAAAGATTTATAAATACTATTCTTGGCGCATTGGGAGAATATTGTATCATTAATACAAAGTAAAATAAGATAACTTAAAAAAAAAAAAAAAAACTATGTATGATGTGAAACTAAACAAAATTATAAATTAGACTTTTAAATAGCATACTGAAGATTAAAATCAAAATACTTTAAAATTACTTAATTAGGCTACTAAATTCAAAATTGAAGTCCATAAAAAAATATTACAGTACATTTATTTGAACGTAAGTACCATATAAAACTGGAAGATTAAGAAAGAAAGTAAAAAAGTACAGTGATATTCTGTTAATTTGGCTATTTCACCTTTGAAATAATTAGCTAACCTCATCAAAAAATAAATTTAGTTTGTTGTTATAATTAGTTTTCAAGCATTTTTGAAACCTTTTTTTATATAATTTAAAATTAATTTCACTAGTGTACTTCAATAACAATAATTATTAATACAAAAATAAAAGCAGTTTAATTTGAAATCATAATGGAGAAAGAACCTGGTTAAAAGAATCTTTTTCTCAATCAAGGAATTATGTTGGACAAACAACTGATTTATAGCTAATTACCTGACCCCTTCCCCCACACCCCTCACGCTTTCCTAGTCTAAACCTTTCTTAAAGGACAGATTTTTTGCCGACCCTACCCAGGCCCTCCCCACTCCCCTTGCCCACCTTTCTTATCTCCATTCTCGTTCAGCTATAAATAACACCTGTCAATGCCTCTTTTTGTAGAGTTTTGGGACTTGTTTTCCTTAAAGGAAATGACTAGTGTTATCAACAGGAGTCTGTCTTAGTTCAAAAACTTATTTTGTTAATGTTTACCTTATCTTTGTTTATTGTTTGAAGCAGTAAAATGTACCGTACCGAATTTGTACCAGGGTTATATTCTGTACCGAAATGACGACAGTAATTAGTTGTGTACCGTACCGGTACCGGTTTTTCGGTGCACCGCAGACCCCTATCTAACACCATCTATTAAAGTACCTGGTGCGGTTTTTCATCGTGGTGGCCTGTGGCAGGTGACAGCACAGCGCCTCGGACGCCATGACGTCAATGTCAGCCGTACGCAGGTTCCTCAGCCACTTACATACCTCCTGCCTCACACGATCCAACTCGGCCAGCCACCGCGCCAACTCCAGTCTCACCAAGTACAGTGACTTGAGTCTGCCGAACATCACAATCGTTACTTTCTCCCAGTATTCTAATATACAAAATATTGGGGTTGTTTAAATATTTTTAAAATTTATCATCTGGAATAGATGCGATTCAAAGAATAACTAAAACTTAAATTTAAAAACCATAATTTTGCACTTAGAGCCTGTCACAAATCTTGTTGATTTAGTCTTTATGATGCACTTACAAAACTGAAAAACTGTTTACAAAAATGAAAATAATACCATTTAGTATTTCTTGAGATAGACCAATAGAGATTTATTATTGGTCCTGATCAGTTAGATAACAAGACTCTCCGCTGTAACATTTTAAATTCAAACAAAACATGCAAGTGTTTTGGCAAGCATTTCATTTTCTAAAATAACTTCAAAACAAAAATGTTAAAACCAACTGGCGGAATTGCCTTGTAGTCATTGATCTTTGACCCTGCCACCTGAGATGCAATCTCAAGATAATTGCAATGCAAACAATTAATAACCAATGAATAATTAATTAATAACTAATGCTGGGGTTACTTTGCTTCAACATGCTCTTTTTCGGATCAGTGACTAGAATTACAGATAATAATAATTGTTACTATTTATCTCTTGATCGTTGAAATTCATACAACTGCCTGATTGTATAAGCTTGTGTTTGGGTGATTGTAGAATTTTTTTAACAGTTTGGCAGCCTCTTTTTTTGCCTTACTTTGCTCTTCACCAAGACTACAGATCATTGCATGGAATGTATCCAGCGAAGCGAGGGGTGAGCAGTTACAGTATGAGTTGTACAGTAATAATAAAATTTACATGCCAGGACTGGGGTTCCAACCCACGACAGAGCTGCTGCCACTCACTTGTTGGCCAGGTTGTTGCACTGGTTCCTCTGGCGCACGTCCGTGTGCTGTATGGCGCCGCGGAGCCGGTCCAGTAGCTCGTCCCTGTCCCTAGTCCACTCCAGCGTTCGCAGCCACCACTCCGAGTAGCCCATCGTCGCGCCGCCGAGGTGAGCCGCGATACTGCCCGCGTGGGTGTCTACCCTGGCTTCAGTGGCCTTGATCTGTGGAGCAACACTGAGTAAGATACTGTCCAGCAACCAGGCGGCTAGTGAACTAAGTAAACTGTGCGCCATTTAGGATCTCTAACTTGTGGGCGTTTCAATCCCAACCAAAACTTGGTTAGATTAAAACATTAATTATGTACTGGAAATAGCTAAAAAATGTATATACTTCGTTTTTTTAGACTATAGATCTGTACATATCCAGAACTACTATATGTATATACGATAGAACGTATCCAGCAACGCAATTGGTGAGTCGTTGTTACAGTACGAGTTGTACAGTACTGAAAAAAGATTACATGCCTGGACTGGGATTTGAACACACGACAGGGCCGCTGACAGGGTTCCGGAGCCCGTAGCTTTGACTCACTATGCCAACGACTTCACTGCATACATTTAACTCACGTAGTTATTAGCTTATTTATGAAATACTGCAATTCAGTTATAAAAAAAGAAGACAAAAAAATAACAGACAACAAATGGCAAAAAACTATAACATAAGGTTGTTAATCAAATCTGTGTTCGATTTACAAAGCTGATTTGGATTTACAAAGCTGATAAGTGCCTATTTACGGCATTTTCGAACATACAAGCCGTTCCAGGACTTCTCAAACCCACTGAACACGTCAGTTCCTCACTGTCCTACTCACCGGAGCCTCTCGTTTCCCCAGGTATCGCAGTTCCAGCGCCCTGATGTCGGGCCGCAGCGTGGCGTCGCGCAGGGTCGGGGGGATGCCGTCGTAGCCACCGTCCAACACCTCAGCCAGGTTGTGCATCGTGTGGATCCTCTGGACAACAAAGTATGCTGTACAACGTGGAGAAAAATGGCAGGGTATTGATAAGACACCCACAAGTCATTAGGGAAATGATATGTGGAGAGACCATTGATCAATTATCAGAGTTTTGTTCATTCCCACCTCTTCTATTGGAACATCCTATGGGTAAATAATGTAGGACCTGGCAGGATCTTCATTTTACAAAAAAAATTGCGAATCATGTTTAAAATTCCAAGCAGAAGCACCCTTTAAGGTAGTAATTTTATTCTATTCGCGATAGCCTATGACAGGCTACGATTGGTGATGCACTCTAGTAGCAAAATTTGTAACTATAATAGCAGACAATTACATTGACAGTTGGGGTGTAACCAATAGCATGGTTGTACGCTGTCACTGTTGCCATTTTGCCACAGAAAAATAACACTCTAATGTTATTCCGATCAGCTGGTGTGGAGTTTTGGCAATGCAGCACGTCAACTATAGGCTAAAATTGGTTAATAGCCCGGCAAATCAACCCTCAACTGGCAATTTAATTGTCCGCAATTATAATGAATGCAGGCAGCTATGGTTCAGAACGAGGGGCGCGGAGACTGTTAACCTCTATATAACTCCTCTAGGCAACTGGTTGTGATAACCGAATGGGCTAAATTTAGGGGTGTGCGAGTACTCGAAACTTCGAGTTTTCTGCCGAGTATTTTAATACTCGAACTTGACTCGAAGTTTTGAAAACTACTCGAAAGTTCGAGCGAGTATTTCCCGCCGATAACCGAACGATCGCTAACGATTGCGAGCAGCCAAAACATGTAATAACGGTCGCAAAAGGCGATCGCATCACGTAAAATAGGCCGAAAATGACGACTGCGAACGATTGCAACCGGCCAAAACGCGTAGTAACGGCCGTAAAAGGCGATCGCATCACGTAAAATCGGCCGAAAATGACGATTGGATCGCACATTCGGCCGTGACTGAAGATTTTGTCATTTAATATTGATTATAAGCGATGTCTAGACCAGGTGAAATTGGCCAAATGACAACAGGTTCCTGTTTCATCGGCTGGAAACGAATATCAAACCTTGTTTTTTTCGTCAATACGTAGTCGTTTGATTGTACTGGACAAAACTTTGTATTAATACTCATGTATTAGTTAGAAACCATGTTTAGATGATCAAATCTAGGGTGGTATCCAAATCCCATTACACTATTTTAAACTACCAATTGATGACAAATACTCGCTCGAAAATACTCGAAACTCGAAAATAATTGGCACTACTCGACTCGACTCAACTCGATTAATAAAATCACTACTCGCACACCCCTAGCTAAATTGTAGAAACACCTTGGCCAGGTTTTTACCAAGTTCACGAGATTCCTGCTCACGACTAAAACTGACCAGTCGTGCAATTCTCAATGAGTTAACCGATCTGTCGCAACGTTGGTGGGAGGGCCAAAGTACAATAAATAGTGGCAGGCTTGGTTGGAAGTTGATGGGATTGTTACATATAGTCAACACTGATTTTGCTACTTTTTACTTATGTTTACTGTGTGTCCTAATACAACTCTTTAAAATTAAAGAAAACAATTTGTTATGAAATACACCATTAACCCATTAAAAAAACACAATTTTTCTATTCCATTTCATAGTTTTAAAAATGACAAGTTATCACCTAACCAGCTCGTGACTCTACGCCAATGGGTTGAACCATATTTTATTAAACATCAAATCATGATATTACTTTGTATTTTTATTCATATTTATTGTTTGTGAAAAAAATGAATTAAGTTTTAATAAGAGTAATACTTTACATAATTAGGCTTATAGTATAAGAAAATATAACAACTTGGATATTCTCTAACTCTCATAATCAATATGAAACTTCTATAAGCATATTTGGTTGGTTCGTTCCTATCCGACAGAGTAATGCCTTTATTTGCAAGTGGTGCCTTGTTGTAAGGATTATCACTCAAGAGTATTTTAATCGTGATATACAACAGTTACCTGTAACGAGTCTATCTTCAGTCTCCCGCTATGCTCCTGTTCCAAGTGCAGTACCGCCCGGTAGGCAGCCACGGCCTCCGCCCACTCCTGGCGTATGATGTGCAGCGCCCCTGCAACAGCGGGGCAACGTTAGACAACAACATGACATCGAGTTGAGCAATAACAAGTCCTAGTCAGAACTGTACTGCATATGAATGTTTATATGTTTTTGTATAAACAGAATAAAGAAACATTAAAATAAAAAATGTTTCAGTTTAATTTCATAAATAAAACAGCATTTAATGTAAGGTAATGAATATATTTATCCTAAAAACAAAATTTGCTCGAACCGCCGCAATTATTTACGATCTTAACTCAATTTGTTAACCCATTGGAGACTTAGTATTCTGTTTAATAGCAGAGCAATTAGAATCCAATTTAACCCTAGCAGTGGCCTAATGTTGAAGTGGGAAATGGCCAGCAGATTTGGCGATTTTGCAGACCTTTTTTTAAAAATACGTATAAATTACAATTTTGGAGTAAACCTATCAATATGCATACTCATTTTATTCAGAAAGACCAGGGGAATCTGAATATATATAAAACAAATGAATCTGGAAATTTATCTTTTTTATAAAATAAAAAAAAATAAAAAATTCAAAAATTTTCGATTGAAATTTCAAAAGTAAAGTTTTGTAATTTGTACATTAGATTTTTTAGGTAAAAACCATTATATACATTTTGTAGTAAATCCAATTCCCTACATAGAAATGTATAACACATGGGGAAAATATATTTTTGTACATGTGTTATGTAATAAAATACGAAAATTCGCAACTTTTGTCGAGTAAGACGAATAATTAGTGAATCGGAGATAACTGATGTAAGGTAATTATTTATAATAATATTGTATATATATTTCTTTAGGTTATGAACTAAGGAAAACAAATATGTAATATTGTGGGGAGTAAAAAAATTATTATTACCCGTTTACTATACAAATAACTAGAAAATTAGCATTTACGTAAAAAAGATTTCCGACACATTGAAGTACAAAAATCTTGTCAAGATTTTTTTAGGCCAAATATATTATAAACATGTTGTAGTACATTCAATTCCCTACATAGAAATGTATAACACATGGGGAAAATATTTTTTGTACATGTGTTATGTAATAAAATACGAAAAATCGCAACTTTCGTCGAGTAAGACGAATAATTAGTGAATCGGAGATAACTCATGTAAGGTAATTTTTTATAATAATATTGTACATAAATCTTTTTAGGTTATGAACTAAGGAAAACAAATATGTAATATTGTGGGGAGTAAAAAAAATATTATTACCCGTTTACTATACAAATAACTAGAAAATTAGCATTTACGTAAAAAAGATTTCCGACACATTGAAGTACAAAAATCTTGTCAAGATTTTTTTAGGCCAAATATATTATAAACATGTTGTAGTACATTCAATTCCCTACATAGAAATGTATAACACATGGGGAAAATATTTTTTTGTACATGTGTTATGTAATAAAGTTTGAAAAATCGCAACTTTTGTCGAGTAAGACGAATAATTAGTGAATCGGAGATAACTCATGTAAGGTAAATATTTATAATAATATTGTACATATATTTCTTTAGGTTATGAACTAAGGAAAACAAATCTGTAATATTGTGGGGAGTAAACAAATATTATTACCCGTTTACTATAAAATAACTAGAAAATTAGCATTTACGTAAAAACATTTCCGAGCCACTGAAGTACAAAAATCTTGTACAGATTTTCTTAGGCCAAAAATATTATAAACATGTTGTAGTAAATTCAATTCCCTACAAAGTAAAGTATAACACATGGGAAAAACATTTTTATTTATATGTCTTATGTATATAAACAAATATACACGCGATACTATGAATGATAGGCCTAACAATCGTCTAACATTATGCTACAACACACAAAAACATTACTCACTTTCACTTCACCAATTGACTAATTTATCCCTTTCCAGTAATATTTATGCATAAAGATTACTGTTATAAACACACAACCACTACACTGTCACTATAAACTCCGAATTTAGAACAATTTCTGAAATAATCGCGGATAAAAATTCACTTACAAAGATGTAGGTTATACTTGAGGTTCATCTGACAACAGCAAGAATCGGCCAAACACCTGCCTAACTGATATTTACTTGCGTTGCTGAAGGTTGTGAGAGTGACCAGTGCTGCCATTTGTCAAAACAAAATTATTCTACCTTTCTTCCCCTACAATGTGACACAACTATTGACTAGTTATAAAACTGCCTACATATATATTTGCAGCGTTTCATAATGGTCGCTAGGCGACTTTTGGCCATTCGTTAGTTTTGGCAAAAACACCTGTTTTATAAAAATCATATGCTCTTTGTTATCAATGTATCGTTCAAATAATAAATACGATAATGTACAGCAACTCGTCTGCTGTCCAGTGGTACCACCCGCTACTCCATGCGACGAAATTTACCCCAGTTATGTTATCTTGTCCCAGGCCATGTTTGACGAATTTCGACGTGTCAGTTGCAGGTATTGATTTGCACTAAAAAAACCATTCACTTTATGTAGTTGTTACGTTCTTATACAACTGCTATACGGTTCATTTATATAATAAAATGAAAGTTCAGAATGTCATCTTTCAAATGGTATATAACTTGTCCACTTTCGAGTTAATTATAAATTACTTTTTAGCATTGGAAAATTGTTGGACCGTAATGGTCGCCCGGCGACTATGGCCATTTCAAGGGTACGATTTCGAACGTCGCCGGGCGACGTTTGGCCACGGCTAGGGTTAAAATGACTAATTTGCATTGTTTCAGTAAAAAAGTCATAACAACATTGTTTTTACACTTAAATAGATAAAATTTGTGTTTAAATTAATGTACACTAAATTTCCTATTGTAATAAACATATTTCAAGTAAAAAAATAAAATAAAAAATAAAAAAATCCTGTGTAAAAAATTTTTATTTGACAAATTTATTTTTAAAAAGCAAGGTCAAAAAATATAGCATAACACTTTTTTTAACAATTTCTTTGTTTATTCCTTTAGTGTATTAAATTACCAACATAAAAACCTTTAATTTATTAATTTATCTACAATAATAGTCTATATTTTACAGCTATTTATGTAAAACTCTGCATCATCAGAGCTAATTAAACAATCACACACAAAACAACACACTGACAACACAACAATCACTGACGCAAACACATAAACAACAATACACGAATTACCTGATACGCAGACGACAAACGTCACAGCTGAACTGCTAAACCAAACAAAGAATATTCCTTTGTTGCTAGAAAGCTGAGAGAAAACCAAAGCCATTCAAAATCAAACTCTTAGCCAGTTCGTAACTTTACTATATGAAACAATGATCACTTATACCTATTTTTCAGTTTGTTTGTCCTTTACTATCACTTAATTTTTAACTATTTTTTTCTAAACTTTAGCTCTTTAAAAACATTTTAACACATAAAACTTATCAATTATATGCAAAATGAATATATGAAAAATGAATAAACACGTCATGTTATCATCATGGAACGGCTTTTGGGTCACTATAATCGATCACGGAACCGTTTTGTGAAAAGTCGCCAAAGGGTTAACTAATAGTCTATACGTGTACGAAACCACTAGCTATGCCTAGGACGCTGTCTCTTGGTCTAATATTTTGTCTAGAATACTATAAGAAAAGTCTGTATTGACTCAGGTTAAATAAAATTATTAGGCCCTATCTCGTCCTATAAATATTTCATGAAGTCTTATACAATTAAAATGTCACGGCTCAATCTTGCTATTTGATCTGAATTTATTTAAGCATTCCAGAAAACATCAATTAAAAGAACAAAACACGATTAAAGCTATTTACAAAACACGACTGTTAGTTATTTTGATCCCATTTACATACAAATTCTTAAGGGCCTGCTACAGCTATAGAAAGAACTTGCTGCTGAAAATAAATACATTCTGTAACCCGGGCACTTAAAAAATGCAGGACATCTTTTCTTCAGGTATGTCCCAAAAGTTTTAGGTTTCTGGCAATCTTGAGGTTAAAACACCATAAAAATTAATTTTCAATACATAAATACATAATGTCTGATGTATCAGGCCTCCTGACTTTCGACTCTAAGTTTTTATGTTGGTAAAGAAGTATCTGAGAATCCATTCAAATCAAATTATTTTAATTGCAGTCAAGAAAATACAAATTGTACTGCAAACGACAACAATATAAAATTTGAAGTGGTTACAAGTGACAGTTTTCAGTATTCAGAGCTATTTTACAATTGGGTTCCCCACCACAAGATATCGACATCAGTGCTAGATTTATCTCACGGAAAACAAAATACTGAATTTAGTTTTCCTAGCGGCTTAACATGAATTCGTCAATTGAGTAAAGCGATTTAGACACTAAAAAGCATTTGAGTCGAGCATTGATTTGATTCTTGATTTCTTATTTCTTCAGGGAGCTTGCTGAGAAACTTTATACCAGAGTGTGACGGCAGGTTCTCATATGCTACAGGCCTGTGTTGTTGTATCAGTTGTTATGACAACTATTCGATTATTACTGCACTTAGAAACTTTATACCAGAGTGTGACGGCAGGTTCTCATATGCTACAGGCCTGCGTTGCTGTATCAGTTGTTATGACAACTATTTAATTATTACTGCACTTTTTCCTAACTGGACGTAGGCACTTTTAAATCTAATAGCTGTCCGGCAACCCGGTCATTGGCACTGAAAGACATAATACAAATAATGTAAACCTGTAAGCACCATCAGGGTCTTAAATGCGCTATGGGCTGATTGGATGGGGGTTTCCATCTCAGGGAAACCTACACATACTGGTCCTCCAGAAAAAGGCAATCAGAATTATGGCCCAACTGGGTTTTCGTGACTCTTGCCGGGGAATGTTCAAAAGGCTGAAGCTGCAGATGGTGGCCAATCTATACAATGGTGAGGTAAACCTATATAGTTAATAGAGGACTCACCCACTTCTCAGAGACTCATTCCTATAACACTAGGAACAGAATTAACTACAGACTTCCTGCACATTATCTGACTGAGCCTGGTACTGGCTGTACTTAATGTTCATGTCAAATAAAAACTTGTTGTCTTAGTCTTGAAATTATGAACACGACGTACCCATGCCGTTGAGTGTGGCCACCAGCTGGCGCAGAGCCTGCTCCGTGTCAAGTCTGGCGCTGGTCACCATCTGGGCCACCAGGTCATCCATCGTCATCGTCTTCTTGAGCGACACAAACTTGCCTCTCACCGCCTACAGTTGCAAACAAACGAAACAATTAGGCCTACCATCAACGTCTTACACCAAACTGTATTTAGCCACTAATCTTCATGTTGACCAAGAACAATTTTCTCTAACATAACTAACTTCATTGTTTTTAATGAAGGGGTATGTGATATTGACATTTGGTCTGAATATTTCTAAATTCTTCCACATTTTTTCAGATTATGAGTTTTTTTAGTTAGTTTAATGATATAATTCAGAGGTATAAAAGTCCAATTTTAATACAGTCAACTCCCGATTATCCAGTAGCAGGTTAATCGGATTGCGGTTTAACCGGGATCACGAAAGGTTTACTTTTATTTATCCCCTTCTAAACACAAATAGGGCAATAATAACAATTTATTATGCTTAATTATCTCCAGAATCGTATGTAATTTACTTTATTTATCAGAATAAATACAATACAAACAATTTAATAAACACAACATATTCTGAGAGTCTGTTATCTCGCTAATGAGCCTTGGGCGCGTGATGGGGAGCGATGACCTTGACACTGCTCTAGCCACGCTGGGCAGAGCGACAGATGGACGGATGGATGGACGGACGGACGGACGGACGGACGGTCAAAGGACTAAAAATAGAAACATCTCTAAACAATCACCCTTCCCGCCGCTGTTCACTCTCACGGGGTTTTTCCCCCAGTGCAGAAGTAATTAGCATACTGTTCGGTGTAGTTAAGAGAGCAGTGTTTAAGAGATCTTTAACCTATTAAATATCATTCAGTGTTTTGGATAGTATTTACTGCTATCAGCAACTGCTAGTATTAACTACTATTATCTTGATTGTTTGTAGATTTTATCACAATTTAAAGATTTTCAAAAGTATTTAATTTACATAAATATATCTTAAATGACATTAAAACACAATATTGTACTATAAAAATGTTAATAAACCTTTATTATATTTGTAATATTCAATTTATTGAATCCCTTTGTTTTAACCGTGGTTTTGGGTTATCCGTGACCCTCCAACCGGTCATTACCCCGGATAATAGGGAGTTGACTGTAGTATATTTTATTTAGGGGTGTGCGAGTAGTGATTTTTTTAATCGAGTCGAGTAGTGCCAATTATTTTTGAGTTTCGAGTATTTTCGAGCGAGTATTTGCCATCAGTTGGTAGTTTAAAATAGTGTAATGGGATTTGTATACCACCTTAGATTTGATAATCTAAACATGGTTTCTAACTAATACATGAGTAGCAATACAAACTTTTGGCCAGTACAATCAAACTGGATTACATACTGACAAACAAAATACAGTTTGACATTCGTTTCCGGCCGATGAAACCGGGCCCGGTTATCATTTGGCCAATTTCACCTGGTCCAGACATTGCTTATAATCAATATTAAATAACGAAGTCGTTAGTTACGGCCGTAATTACGCGGTCCAATCGTCATTTTCGGCCGATTTTACGTGATGCGGTCGTCTTTTGCGGCCGTTACTAAGCGTTTTGGCCGGTCGAAATCGTTCGCGGTCGTCATTTTCGGCCGATTTTACGTAAAACGATTACCTCGTGCGGCAGTTACTACACGTTTTAGCCGGTCGCAATCGTTCGCGGTTGTCATTTTCGGCCGATTTTACGTGATGCGCGATCGCTTTTTGCGGCCGGTACTACGCGTTTTGGCCGGTCGCAATCGTTCGTGGTCGTCATTCTCGGCCGATTTTACGCTATGCGATTGCCTTTTGCGGCCGTTACTACGCGTTTTGGCCGCTCGCAATCGTTAGCGATCGGCGGGAAATACTCGCTCGAACTTTTGAGTAGTTTTCAAAACTTTGAGTCGAGTTCGAGTATTAAAATACTCGGCCGAAAACTCGAAGTTTCGAGTACTCGCACACCCCTAATTTTATTACTAAGTGTTGAAAGTTTTCTTTTCAAGCACACGATCGAGTTTTCCATGCGAGGCATTTGCGAGCGTTGAATTTCGATCAAGTACCGGGAAAACACTTTAGGCACGAGTTATGAATGATATTTTTCATCACAATGTAAATAATAATGATAATAATTATAATGAAACATCTTTTTCAGACATTTTTATCAGGTTTTATGAGTAAAATTTCTCACAACATAATGACAACAATAGTCTTTTAAGAACAGCTGATTTCGAATGCAACACTGCCATTGTCATAATGTAGCAAGTCATAACTACAACACGAGACATCGTCTCAAAATTGAGAAACACAACCTAGAATTTTTTAAGAAAAAAAATTCGCATATGGGTTCTAAACTCTTAAAATATATTCCAGTAGAAATAAGAAACATAACAAATGACACAAAATTCAAGAAAGCACTAAAGGCATACCTCACAAGTCATCCTGTTTACTCAATTGAGGAGTTCTATTGTCTAGACGCAGCAGGGTAGTTTTGCTTAAATAAATATTTTTTTTCTATTTTCTCTCAGGTTTTATTTTTGTTTGTACTTTTCTTTGGTAAAACTGTTCTGTAGAATCAACTGTTATGTTGTAGCTTAGATTAGTTTCTTAGTTTTAGTTGCAGTACAGTGGTAGTAATTGTATGACACTATTCAATCTGTAAACTTGTACAGTTAATGAATAAAGATGTTTGAATTTAATTGAATTGAATTGAATTGGTAGACGCAACAAGCTACTATCGCTACTGGTGTCAGAATAACTAATAACAGTGTGGCAAATATCACCAGCTTTTTTCCGGCACTAGGGTGGAAAAGCATCACTTTAGGTACTCACAGCTGATATTGAAAATAGCTTCTTTCGGCACAGTGTGATAAAAATAGAATTTCAGTTTCTGGTCAATGTTACGAGGAGCGGTATACCTTTATAGCAATATTTCACCAAAATGTTGGATGTTTTCTACCAATACCCATTTATTAAATGCTTTTTGAATTGCCATTTACAAGCTTAAACATATGACTCCACCCAGCCCAGAAGTATTTTCGTCAAGCCATTTCTACAAGGTACACCGTATTTTAACAAGCACCCACCTGAGGATGTAAGCACGCCTGGCGCAGTTTCAGCAAGGGGTTCAGAACACTGGTGATGTGCTTTCTGTCCAGGCTCTTCAGTGGAATGTTGAGGTCCTCAAACCTGGAACAAAAAATTCAACAATGTCTGAATGTAATGACAATATGCAGATTATTACAGAAAAAACAATTTAAAAATAATCATGTACAAAACAAGTCAAACTAGATCGCATGATTTGTTAAATGTTGCACCTCATCTGGTCATGTGCACTACTTCGTTAATATAGAATAGTTATAAGTTATAATTAGGGGTGTGTGGTAGTGATTTTTTTAATCGAGTCAAGTAGTGCCAATTATTTTCAAGTTTTGAGTATTTGCCATCAGTTGGTATTTTAAAATAGTGTAATGGGATTTGTATACTACCCTAGATTTGATAATCTAAACATGGTTTGTAACTAATACATGAGTAGCAATACAAAGTTTTGGCTAGTACAATCAAACTGGATTGCATATTGACAAACAAAACACATTAATTCCAGCCGAAATTATGCGGTCCGATCGGCATTTTCAGCCGATTTTACATGATGCGATGGCCTTTACTACACATTTTGGTCAGTCGTAATTGTTCGCGGTTGTCATTTTCGGCCGATTTTACGTGATACGATTGCCTTTTATGGCCGTTACTATGCGTTTTGGCCAGTCGCAATCGTTCGCGGTCATCATTTTCGGCCGATTTTACGTGAAGCGATTACCTTTTGCGGCCGTTACTACTCGTTTTGGCCGGTCGCAATCGTTAGCGATCGTCCGGAAATCAGCGGGAAATACTCGCTTGAACATTCGAGTATTTTTCAAAACTTTGAGTCGATTTAAGAGTATTAAAATAGGCAGCCGAAAATTCGAAGTTTCAAGTACTCGCACACCCCTAGTTATAATATTTGCTTATATTATACAGTAAGACAATTAGCTAGATGAAAAAAGAACTAATGGAACTTAAACGTTTACTAGTTACATTTATTACAACTTTTTTTTCTGTGCTAATGATAATAAATGGCTGCGAAGAAGCGAATCCTGTGGATGTTGGCTAGATTTAGGCTGGGCCTGATTTATTATTGTGATAATGGTCCAAAGTTAGAATCCTAAAGAATAGAGGATCTTAGTAGGTATGCTAGGTGTTTGGAACTTGTTCAAAATGGAATGAAATTCTAGCCTATATCAATTACATTCCAACAATACACATTACACAATTTTTATATGTGATTGGAATGTTTCTGACATGGGAAAGCCTGAGTGTGAGGAACAAGCTCGAAAAAACATTAATTCTTTATGACCAAATACTTGGGATAAGATTCAAAATTCAAAATGTCTTTATTCGCAATATACAAGTCATGTACATGAATAGTGTCATAGACGAGCACTTCACTATTTCATAATAGTCTGTGTTCAGAAATCCACACGATAGGCAAACATTTTTCTTCATATCCCTCTAAAAAGAGTTTTTCAATAAACCTGTAATAAATTGCAGTTTTAATGTTTGTCCCCCTCAAAACCATATATATCTTCGGAAAAACACTGAGAAGCAGAAACAACCGATGTAATAAGGTTAAAAACCAGTTTTCCTTCCCGTTCTTTCTTGTCCTACGAGGATGACCCGGGTCTCGGCTTTTACCAAGCCATAGTCAGATCCCTTTCAGGGACCACTAATTAAAACAATCCATCTTGGAGATGTTGTTGAAAAACACAAAATTACACATTCGCACATAACAAACAAAAAACATAAAAACGAGACAACACATTACACGGTCTAGGCCTAGTTTTTCTGAACAAGAACGTGACAGGTTGAACGGTAACAGTGCACTGCCTGTCAAATGGGTATAACTATGGCTTAGTAAAAGCCGAAACCCGGGTCATCCTCATAGGACATACTACAGTTCTGGTGGCTATTCCGAGCGTAGAATTGGACACGTCAGAATGTGTCGCAGCGACGACTACAACCAGTCCTAAAGGTTTGGTGGGGGAATAAATGATGTTCACGCTCCCGGCCGCCAGCATTACTGTACCATTAGACCACGCCCTCTGACCAAGGTTGCTCCCTCCCTGTCAGTGATGCCAAAAGACATTACAGTTGAGGCTGACATTGGGTACAGCAAATGAAGTTGTCATTACATGTGGTAAGTCTTTTGGCTGTCCATTATGACTAACTTCCCTTTCACCTTTGGTCCCTCCATTTGCAGCGGCTGGGGACAGAGTCTCCGGGTTTGGTCCCTCCTGCCAACCTGAGAATGAATGGTCCCTGGCTGTTGTACATGGATACCCTGTCAGTTGGAGGGCAAAATGAGGGTCCCCTGTTGAGAGCCTCATCCCAGCTGTCACAGGGGCACGGGAATTGGCCCTCTGAGGGGTCGATTTGGCTGCCGTCCCTTCCCACCCTTTCCTTTCCTGCTATATCCTATCTTTCCGGTAACCGCAATATTCCCGCTTGTGGAAGAGGTGACTAGCAGCAAAGCTGGGGTTTCCTAATCCGCCAATAACAACAACAACAACAAGACATTACAGCAAAAATGTTGTACAATCATAAAATACGACAATTTTTAACCACAAATCTTGCCGATCTTTGTACACTTTGATCATAATTTGATACCTTTAATTAATTATGTCCTTGAAAGAGAACATTTAAATTGTTTTTATGACCTCGTAAACTGTAAAGCATTGCATGAATAGAAGTTTTCCCTTTGTATTATTTTTTCCTGTTAACTGCACGTAAATTGTTTAATTGTGTAACCGGACGCAAATAACATATTGAAATATATATGAAAATTAAACAATTACAATTTTATAGAGGACTAAAAACTTACACATCACACTGCAGTGGTTAGGTTAGGATACTCTAATTTCCGTACACAACACGATAGTTTCCAACGGTCCAATAATTTTACGCTGGATGATGATTTTGGCAGAACTGCTGTTCTAATGTACGGAGTGAGAACGAGGGCGTGGCTCCCTGGTGTAGAACTCCCAGCTGCAGGGTGGTGGGCTGCAACAATTTTCCCAAGAAACGTTTCCACTGAGCTTAGTTGTCGCTGCAACAATTTCTGACTAAGGGTTTTCTATCGTCTCTAGCAATTAAGAACAAATACCAACATCCGAGTTTATAACAGCCAATATCATACCTGGATATCCTGTTGACGAACTGCTGGGCACACTCCGTGTGCGTGCACCGGTAGAAGTACTGCTCTATCTTGGAAAATTCAAGCGCGTGTGTGACGACGGTCTGCGGCGGGACCCCCACCTCGGCCAGCACATCCTTCATCTGGGAGCGCCACAGCGTGCGGGGGACCAGCCTCAGCAGCGAGCGCCAGTCCTGGTGCAGCAGGGCCAGGAACTCGGGGCGCTCAGACCCGGCCAGGAACTCCAGCAGGCCCACCAGGTCTGGGACAAACAGTGATGTCAACCTGGGGGTTCCAACCGTCCCTTCATCTGCTAGCGCCACAGCGTGCGCTGTACCAGCCTCAGCGGCGAGCGCCAGTTCTGGTGCAGCAGGGCTAGGAACTCGGAGCACTCAGACCCGCCCAGGAACTCCAGTAGGCCAACCAGGTTTGGGATAGACGATGATGTCAACCTGGGGGTTCCAACCGTCCCTTCATCTGCGAGCGCCACAGCGTGCGCGGGACCAGCCTCAGCAGCGAGCGCCAGTCCTGGTGCATCAGGACCAGGAACTCGGGGCGCTCAGACCCGCCCAGGAACTCCAGTAGGCCGACCAGGTTTGGGACAGACGAAGATGTCAACCTGGAGGTTCCAACTGTCCCTTCATCTGCGAGCGCCACAGCGTGCGCGGGACCAGCCTCAGAAGCGAGCACCAGTCCTGGTGCATCAGGGCCAGGAACTCGGGGCGCTCAGACCCGCCCAGGAACTCCAGCAGGCCCACCAGGTCTGGGATAGACAATGGTGTTAACCTGGGGGATCCCACGGCCTCTCCAGTGGCCCAGGTTAGGCCTTCTGCAGTAACTAGTATCCAAGCTGTTAAAGCCCATTAATTAATTTATCGCCCACCACAAGTTAAATGTCCCTATCTTGAGAGGTAAGTAACGAGCTTTACTGCAGACCAGATAGGTGGTGACACATAAGTGTTTCGATTACAATCCCAGCAGAGCTCAATCAGCTGTCCCAATAGCATCAGTTTGCGTTTACAACAATCAAAGTTTTTCCATTTAATTATTTTATGTTTTGATGCTGATAAGTCTGCAGTGCCAGTTTCTAATCTAATTTTTTTATATTTAGTAGTTTATATATTGTGGGTTGGGGGGGCGACAAAATAGTGTACGCGCTTCAAGTAAAAAGAGCCATAACGCCTTTGGGCGTTTAACGCACTTGTGCTCACATCGTCCCCACACTGTAATGACGTTCTTCCGACCCTAGGTGTGTAAATAGCTATTATTAGTTCACGCAATACCCTACTTACTAAGATTTATGTGGTATTTCATAAAGTATGATGTTCAAATAAAAACGGTTACAGACAGGATCCAGCAGGTTAAAGGAATTGGGTTTGCAGAGTATAGACGAACAACAGTTAATAAAGGATAGATGCTTTCAAAACCTCAGGTTTTAATTTAGTGATGTAAATATAAGTTATTTATAATTCTGTGAGCAACACTTTAAGTCAAAATTGTGGGAGTTTGGCAAAGTGCAGGATGATGGGAGATGGCTCAAATTAAAGGTCTTGATCCCAGGGACTCAAGAACAATAGCAGTAAAAAGATACCAGCAAACGAGAAATAACGTCAAACATCCCCCATAAGAAAAGCATGGAGATTTAAAAACGCCTGCTTTGTTTACATAACTACACGTGACTCCTTTGTTTTCAAACTGACATTTGTTACTACTTATATATTTTTATTTTTCTCTGGAAGTAGGGCTAAAGAGTAAACAAATCTGATGAGGTAGAGTGTTTGAGCATGTTTTAGGGGCTATGGTCTCTTCAAGCCACTAGTTAGTTATATCTTGGTTCGTTACCGTTGACGGCCTTCTGTATCGGTGTGCCGGTGACAGCCCACCGGTTGACGGCGGTGAAGAGCTTGGCCATCTCGGCGGCGCGGCAGCTCGACCCCTCCACCATCTGGGCCTCGTCCAGGCACAGCCGCCACCACTCCACGAACAGCAGGGGCGAGGTGGGGGCGAAGAACCGCTTGGCGTGGCGCAGCGACCGGCTCACTGGCTTGGTATAGTTCAACTCCTTGCTTAATACCTACAACAGGAACAATTCCTTTACAGTATTTTTGAAACAACATAATATTTTGTGAGTAGCATAGTGGTTAACATGCTCACTTCATATAAGAAGTTTCCCAAAACAATTTGCGATTCAAAACTGGATCTAGCTGCCAAATAGGTAGGTAGGTAGGTCGCTGGTGCTGGCTGGTTTAATAGGTCTTGGGCTATTAATTGACGATCGTGGCTAAAGAAGCAGACACTATTAGTCAGTATCAAGAATCCGCAACGCATCTCACCTATACCAAACTCGTATTTAATTCATATTAAAATAAATCCTAGTTGTGTCACAATTTTATTCAGTGATTAAGTTATATAGGCCTAGTACACACTTGTTTATTTGAGGCCATCATGAAAATGATTACCTTAAAACCTTAGCTAGCAAACATCCCTTATATATGGAGTTACTATGCATTTGGAGGTTATTTTATAGCCTAATTAAATCTTTTAAAAAAAGCAAGTGAATTTAAAATTTAAAACATCTTTATTATGAACTATCAGTTACCAGCCAGCCTTACGGTATAATCATGAGTCAACAGCCTGCAGAAGAGTTTCCTACGGCAGAAAGGAGTCAACTTGTTTGTTTGGTTACCGGTCGTTATAGGCTGTAAAACCTTTTTCAGTTCAATTTACGGGTATTTCCGTTTCTTTGCTTGGTTCTTTAAACAATCTTAAAAGTTGATTTTTATGTACCATGTAAGGTATTATACCGCCAGTTTATTCAGCCATTTTGTAACCCGTCTGAGGAGGCCGGACCAGAAGGAGTCTAATGTAACTGCCTTCATCAACACATAATTATTTCACTATTTAAATTCCAAAACATGTCAATTATGAAAAGGTAAAAGTAAACGAGAGATGAAACACTGATACGGTATGTTTGTGGTTAACTCTGTGGGCGTAAAACATGTTTTACTTGTACAAAAGATGGCTGTTAGAGTTACTGTTTCAGCAGACTTTAGAGATCATTGTAGGCTTCTTTTTATAAACGAGAATATTCTATTCAGTTCAGTTCAGTTCTTTATTGAGCATGTTGACATATATACAATGCATATGGTAAGTCATACAAATATTTAATAAAAACAATGATCTCCTAAAAGTATTAACTATAATATACAATCATGCAACAATACTAAACAAATAATATATTATTCTTATTTCTATCAAAATGTAAAATCATTTAAACTGTAGCATGCCTTACTAATAAGTGTGCTCTTTAACTTTTTTCTAAACATGCCGTAATCATGCTCCTCTTTCAAACTCAGTGGCAGACTGTTAAACAATTTTACAGCTGAGTATTTTAAATGTTTTTGAAAAAACGATGTAGAGTGAGGAGGTATACGAAGAATACATCTGGGTTTACTTCTTGTTTCATAACAATGAGAAGGAAGAAAATTCTGGAATAGAGGGAAGTTCTTATGAAGAAATGACAGAGTTTCAAGAATATAGATAGAAGAAAAGGTGAGAATTTTGTTTCTTGACTTCCAGATGATTCCTAGAAGGACTAAAGAATATGAGGGAAGTATCGTCAGCATATAGGCAAATATTCGATTCTTCCACTCTTTTATGGATGTCATTGATGAACAAAAGAAACAACATAGGTCCGAGGATAGACCCTTGTAGTACGCCCCTTTTTACCACTCCTTCACCGGAAAGTATAGTACACATTGTACTTGAACGATTGATAGAGGAAACCTTCACAGCTGAGTTCTATTTGTGAGGAACGAACGAAACCATTCAAGGGCCCCACCTCTGATACCCATGCTGTACATCTTGATAAGCAAAAGCTCATGATCTACAAGGTCGAACGCTTTGCTGAGGTCGAAAAATTCTAACTGTTTATAGTGTTCATATAATCTGAGATGTAAGGAAAAAAGTTTACATTCTTTTAAAAAGAAGGTTTAATGTTCATGAGCACCACACAAGGGGGAAATTCAATATTCTTTCTGCAAATTGGCTAAAGTATCACATAGTTGTAAGGCAACTGAACTAAAACTCTAGAACTAGAACAAGCTTCCCCTTGGATTAAGAAATCTTGAACCCCTTACACGTTTACCCGATATAGCTCTGACTAATCGGCTACTCAAGCACCCAATATATTCAGTGAGTGAATTTTCGGATTAAGTGTTATCGATTTTAAAGATTTAAAATAACTTTAGAGTACATGAGTCTTATTGTGTGTTTTACTTAGTGTAGTTTATTTATTTTGTGTATTGTTTATTTTGTTTACTAGCTTGATTTTGTGTTTCATAAACCTTTTCATTTACCTAAGTACCCCACTCACCTTCAACCATATGTAAATTTTTCAAAATATGCTGGCAATGACTATTACACAGTCATATCTAATGGCAATACAGGATTGTTATTCTTATTCAAGAAGACTGGTATTTATGTGCCTGCAACTGAGGATCAACTCTACATTCAGTGGCTCTGCAGCGCTAACAGCCATTCTTGTTAGGATCTCCACATCAACCTCGTAGCTTACCTCGTAGGTTGTCACGACGATGTCGTATGAGGCCAAGTCGTGAGGCTGGATGTATCCGTTGACTCTCACGCCCTCGTACACTAGCACTTTTAAGTTCTTTTCTTTCTTGACGTGCTTTTCAATCTGTACAATCCCAATAACATTCATAAATTACAAAAATAGCATTGAGATGAGTAAAGATCAATTAAGTCACCTTAAGAATGATTTTGTTCTTACCATAGCTTATATTGTTGCTTGCCATCCCTGCAAGTTTGAAAATGGTATACGGCCAAAATGTTGGCTATTTAACATATTGGAAAACAGACAAACTTTTTACAGAGGTATTGTGGTTATATATCTTTATTTGTCTTGTTGCATTATCCGCATTAAAGACATACCATTTTTAAACAAGAGAAAATAAGCCTCAGGCCTACCCTAACTGATTAAGATTTTCCCGTAAATTAATCCTGTTAATTTCAATAAGTTGTATAATAATGACCCCAAACTGACTTTCATGTAGAGTCGTTAGAAAAACTACACTAACCCCGCCCCCTCCAAATATTATTCAAAGCTACTAACTGAAAAATAACCAATTTGAAGAGAAAGTATGCTTTATAAATAGGCCTAAGTCAAGTTTTGAGGGGTGAATGAAGATTATAGCCTATTTATAATAAGACCTTAGAAGGAAAAAAAACGGACTAGGCCTTGCAAAAAAAAATGTCTTTGCATAGCATTCATATATTTTCAATTTTTATTTGGTATACAAGCCATAATATGATTATCTATAATTATACACATTTCCCAGGTTATCGAGAAATATTTAATTTGTTTGATGAACCATTCAACTTACCTCACTGACCCATTGCTGAGATATCGCTTCAGGAGAGATCACAACAGTTCCTGCTGACGGAACAGGCGGCATGTTCGTCCAACATCGGAAACAACAATAGTCATAGTCGGCTCGGTCCTCATCGTATCCCACGCAATCACAGTGCTGCCAAGTCTTGCACATCGGACACTCCACGACTTTGTCGGAGTATATCTCGTTGATGCAGCAGCACTGGAACGATGACTCTTGCTGGAACGGTCTTGTGCGGTCCATTCTCACGCTGGTTTCAGACAAGCGTTCCTCGTACCAGGCTTGCAGACTCATCCGAAGTTCACCCTTCACAGCAGCTTGCCGCCTCCTTTTCGGCTTTGGAGCCACCCCGTCATAACAGTAGTCGGCAATTACACCATCGATAGTCGAGTCCACGGAGGATTTTATTTCTTTAACATTGGCTTTTCTTTTTCTAGGATTTTCACTGGGATTTGAGACCGGTATATCGAATCTGACACGCTTTTTGGGGGCAGACTCGTCATCTTCTGATTTTTTTGTGTCTGAACTTATACCAACAGATGTAGAAGCTAACTTTGTTCTTTTCCTTCCTCTTTTCCTCTTGCTTGAACTTTCTTCTACCCCATCTTCTTCTGTTTTCACACTTGGACCATTTGAGTTGCCAGCCACATCCCCTGTAGTACTGACCTGTGATAAGCTGCCCACACCATATTTCAAATCTTCTGTTTCCTTACCATTGCTACCAATTTCAATGATACCATCTTGTGTTGGGCATAGTTCATCATTATTGCTAACAATATTCAGTTCACTTTTTAAAAATTCTTCTTTTATCTTACCTTTTACATCAGAAGCAGATATTACCGCCATATTTTTATTTGACTGAAACCAAGAAATGACAAGTTTTAAAGGGTATCTCTATAAAGAACATAAGTTTAAATTTTGTCAATTTATATTGAACTTTTGGATTAGGTAATGTGTTTAATGACTAATAATTTTTTTTTTTTTAATTGAGTCGAGTCGAGTAGTGCCAATTATTCTCAAGTTTAGAGTATTTTTGAGCGAGAATTTGCCATCAGTTTATAGTTTTAAATAGTGTATGCTACTGGGATTTGGATACCACTCCAGATTTGATAATCTAAACATGGTTTCTAACTAGAGTTGTGCAAGTACTCAAAACTTCCGAGTTTTCGGCCGAAAATTTTAGTACTCGAACTCGACTCGAAGTTTTGAAAAATACTCAAAAGTTAGAGCGAGTTTTTCCCACCGATTTCTATCGATCGCTAACGATTGCGACCGGCCAAATCGCGTAGTAATAGTCAGAAAAGGCGATCGCATCACGTAAAATTGGCCAGAAATGACGACGGACAAAGTAATATCGGCCAAAGATGACAACTAGATCACGTAATAAAGGCCGAAAATTACGATGGTATTCATGATATCAGCGCTCAATACCGGCCGTAACTAACGATATCGTCTTCTAATATTGTTTATAAGTGATGGATGGACCAGGTGATATTGGCCAAATGACAACCGGACTGTGTTTTATCGGCCAAAAACAAATATCAAACCGTGTTTCATCATCTGGATGGGATGAAATATCATCTTTTATGTTAAAAATATGTTCACTTTTTATCTCAACACCAAGTGCCCATTTAATAAATACTTCTCTTTATATAGGTGTTTTTCCTGAACTATTGAAATTATCAAATACCATACCAGTTCTAAATAAACGGTATCAGGAAACTGACACACTTTCTCCCTTTTAGCCCAACTTTAATGAATAAATTACTTTTTATTCACTAAATATAGAATACAAAGCACGGAATCTTGTAAACAAGATTCAAAAAAATCCACCCAAATCCCTCTTTTGGAAGCACTACAGAATCCATTGCTACACACGTGATTTTAAGAGGGTAAATGCCCCCTATCCCCCCCAGGGTTATTAAGGGGCAACATATTTTGAATTTCCTCTGTTGGTCAATGCTAACTTGACAAGCATATCAAGTTTGAACGAAATTGATCAGTAAATAAGAGAGAAATAGTAATTTTTGTATTCCCCATAAGAATAACATTGGACGACGCAAAACCAAATCTACGTGTCTACCGCAAAACGAAAATTTCAATTTTCTCCGCAATCAGCAATTGTAGAATAGTAATTTAAAATAATAAATTATTTAGTTTTTTGAGCTATTTTTAATGGTGAATAGTAATATTTTTTATATTTATGTTTTTTAATGAAAAATCAAAAAACTGGATTTTTGATGTTTCAAGTCCTGTAGTTTCTGGACCCGAATTTTTACAGAAATGCGGGTGGTGACATTTGATTGGAAAACCAAAGCTATACAAAGGACTAAATTTGAATCAAAATCGTTAGAGCCGTTTTTGAGAAATTTTGATTTTTAATGTTTTTTGAGGGATAATTACCCTTAAAAATAAAAATTCAAAAAAATTAAAAACGCCTCGAGATATCGTGGATTAGTATCTACATACCAAATTTCATCGAAATCGGCCCATTGGTGTGGGCTCTAGCTCTGTACACATCCATACAGACAGACAGACAGATAGGCAGACAGACATACAGACATCACGTAAAAATCACTTTTTTGGGTTCAGGGAGCACCAAAATGAATATTTCCACTAACAACTCAAATTCAAAAATTTTGTCGAAAACAATACTTTCTCCATATACTGTGTATAAGGGGGAGAAAGTAAAAGAGGCGATCCCAAAGAAATAACTAACTATATCGCTGCCAACATTCTCTAAAATATTCAAAACGGTTGTTTTTTACAGGCTATGTGACCATTTTGAAAAATTTCAGTTATTTGATGGGAATCAGTATGGATTCAGGAAGGGTAAGAGCAGCACTGATGCCATATTTAACTTTGTATCTGAGGTTTCGGATGTTCTTGACGGGTCGCAGAATGTAGTTGGTCTCTTCTGTTACCTGTCAAGAGCGTTCGACTGTATCAACCATGATATTTTAATCAGGAAGATGCAATTGTATGGAGTGTCGGGCGGGGCTATTAAATGGGTGGTTTCATTTTCATCCAACAGAGAACATCGTATAAGTTTGCCGTCCTTAAATCTTAAATCCGATTATAAACTGATTACAGAATGTGTGCCTTAAGGGTCAATCCTTGGACCTTTGCTCTTTCTGGTATATGTAAATGATCTGCTGAGAATGTTAAATTCAAAATTAGTTACGTTTGCTGATGACACATCTGCTATTTTTACTCATCCTGATAAATTAATGCTGTCACAGGCAATAGAACATGATTTTCATAAACTGGAAAGATGGTTTGAGGTCAATGGGCTTTTGTTAAATCAAGACAAGTCCGTTTTTGTAAACTTCCAAAAAATGTACCAGAATCCATATTCATCATGCAACCAAAATACTAATCTGCCGTGTTGCTGCACTAATTTTACAAAATTTCTGGGAGTAACAATTGATCATAAATTAACCTGGAGAATTCACATTACAGAAGTTATTAAAAAATTGAATAGAGCTCATTTTGTAATTCTTATTTTATCAGTTGACGTTGCCACTCTCTGTTGATGGTTTACTATGGATATGTCTATCCTGTTCTTAACTACGGCATAATTTTTTGGGGTAATTCTGATAAGACGAACAAAGTTTTTAAATTGCAAATCAGGATAATGTATAGTCTCAAAACAAGGGATTCATGTCAAAATACTATCAAAAGTAGTAATATCCTTACATTTCCCAGTATATACATTTATAATTTAATTATATTTATCAAACAAAATATTTCAATTTTTTAAAATTAATTCAGACTACCACAATTATAACACAAGACACAAGGGTAGTTCGCATATCCAAGACATGAATTTTCTGGTTATGAATTCTCACCATATTATTCTGGAATTAAATTATATAATTGCCTGCCCGACTCTATAAAGCATGCGAATTCACTGAGGTTATTTAAAAAAGTTTATTTAAGTTTTTATGTAATAAATACAGTGGAACCTCGATAACTCGAACCTAAATATAATAAGTCGAATTCCTTAATAACTCGATTTTTTGTCATTCCCCTTGAACTTGCCTACCTCATGCTATGTTATTTTACCTCTATAAGTCGAAGGGTTAACAGGAAACACCTCGATAACTCAAATTTTTGCAGTATTCTTAGCCTGTTGCAGCACCTCTATAAGTCGACGTTTTCACTGTAGAACCTCTATAACTCGAATATGTACAACTGCCGTATCTCTACAAGTCAAAGTATTGACTATAGAACCTCTATAAGTCGAATTTGTTGATTCACCAAACCTCCAGTGACTTTGCAGCCGGAAATTTCAACCCTCCCTCCCCACTAAATCTCTTTCCCGGGTGCTCCTGGTGACAGTAAAAGAACTGACAAATTTATATTGATGAGCAACACGCATATCAAACACACTCATCCACACGCACGGGTTTCAACTATGTGAGGATTTCATTTCATAAATAAGGAACAGTCTCATATTGTTGTAAATTATATATATTTTTTAAGTAAAATGGTTTTGATTTGATTACATTTGTGTTCTTAGTCGTTAGTGTGAGTTCAGAGGTTCTGGATGTAGTACGTGAAATGAAGTTTCTAAGTTGTTTTTTACAAAGTGTTTGCAGTTTGGTAAAACGTGTTGGCAAAACTCTACCCATGAGGAGAAGTTCAAGACTATTTGAGGCTACTGACACCGGAAATAAACATTGACATCGGGAAGCAGTTTGGAACACCAGTGAACACTGTCGACAATTTTAAAACAAAAAAAGTGTCGTACTGCTTCACCCTAATTCCAAGAATGCTCTGCAATTTTACTTATTATCATGTTTTGTTCCCTTTTAGTTTTGCAAATTATTTTAATAGCCTACAGTACATTAATGTTCATCTAAATGAAATTGATACGTAGTTGGTCAGAACTAACTTCTGTAAGCGGGAGGGATTTGTTTGGGGCAGGTGATAAGAAGTGGGCAAAAAAGTCTAGAAAATAGACAGGAAGTGGTCGAACGAGGAAAACATCACCAAAATACCAAATTGTGAGTCATTATTTGTTTAATTTCCTCCTCTACAATATTTTCACTGAAGTAAGTA
This sequence comes from Allygus modestus, assembly GCA_963675035.1. NCBI lineage: Eukaryota > Metazoa > Arthropoda > Insecta > Hemiptera > Cicadellidae > Allygus > Allygus modestus. The sequence continues at coordinate 135,724,672 of OY776115.1, forward strand.
TTTCGCCCTCTACTATGTTAACCAAAGCAGCTTTACAATATATTCCCGGGCTTATTTTAGACATTTAAAATTGTTCAAATCTATTTTAATTTTAATAATTATTATTATACGGAATGATTATTTTTTATAAATAGCTCGAACCTATGTAAGGATTATAACCCTTCCATGATCCATCTATTGTTACCGTGACCCTCAATAAGTCGAAGTCTGTGAAAAATCACCTTGTTAAGTCAAACCTCAATATTTCGAAATACAGTGTAACTTGCTTATAACGTCATTGAAGGGACCACAAAATTAATGTCACTACATCAGAGTGACTATAAAAGGGGTTCCAAAATTTACAATTTTAAGCCGAGGAAAAATAAAATACCCCCGTAGCAGCAAACCTGCGTACTTAGCGAATTTCCAATGCATATATATTTATCTTAATGCCACATAGAGCTACATACCAAGTTTCATCAATATACATTCATAAATAAACAATTTATGACATTTTAATTATTCTCCATAAGAATAACATGGCGGATGAGTATGCAGGTTTGCTGAAGCAAGAAACACAAAAAAAATGGGGTTTTATGCTAATATCAATATAACTCAACTAGGTGAAGTCACTTACCAAATTTCATTAATTTATTTTCATAATTAAGGGAGATAACACGTTACTTATTCTCCATAAGAATAACATGGGGCTGAGTACGCAGGTTTGCTGCTACGGGAGCCTTTGTCAAAAAATTGTTTTTTTGAGGAAATATCAATGGTCCACAACCAGATAAAGCCGTATACCAAGTTTCGTCAGTATATGTTCATAAATAAGCGAGATATAAAATTTTTATTTTCCTCCATAAGAATAACATTAGACAACGTACTGTGTTTAGCACTTTCAATATCTCGGTAACCAATTGACGTAGAGAAATGATCAAAATACCAAATTGTGTGTTTTTTTAAGCTGAATCCAATGGGAAGAAATAAAATTTGACTATTTCCAAAATTATATGTAAAAAATTCAAAAAACCCATTTTTGGGGTACAAAACCCCCCCAAAATACCCCTTCCGATAGAGCGATCTGGCTGGTTTTCGAACTTAAAGTCATAAATGTTGCTTTACACGTTTATACCAAATTTCATCGAAATCGGATAAATTTTACGAGAATTATCGTGCTCACGGACACATATATATATATATATATATATATATATATATATATATATATATATATATACAGTTTCGAACGAATGGTGTTTTTGGGGTCTGGGGACCTCAAAACGAAAAGTTATCATGGTCCCGGGCCTAGGTCTTACCATGCCGACTACGGTAATAGCTTCTTCCCTATAGGGGAAATTCGCTAAAACCCAATTTTTACATGAAATACATACTTTTAATGAGAGTAATTGAGTAAATACCTAAAGATGTATGCATATGACTAATCTATCTAAATACTCAGTCAAAAATAATCAAAATAAAGTGCTTCTACGAAATAAACGAACATCATTGTGTTTAAGTACAAAATGTAGGCTAAATAAAAATGCACAACTTACAAGCACGTTCATATGAAGTCCTACTGCGCAAAGAAATCTGTAATTTTATTTTGAACAGTCCTTTCGGAAAAATAAATTGTCTCTGTCGTTTTGTGGAAATGTTGAGCTGCTTCAAGTGTGTTGGCAGATGTCTCTCTGAAGCGGAAAAATCGACAAAGTGTTTCAGCTGCTTTTAAAGCTTCTTGTGTTGTCGGATAGACAACATCTTCTTCCTCGCCTTCATCTTCTTCTTCTTCTTCGGCATTTTCTTCTGCTTCCATATTCTGTGCTTCGTTTACAATTTCTGCGTTACTCAGCATTTGAAATGTTTCTACCTGGTCGTCCACTGATGCATAACCATCGAGATCAAGTCCAATATCATTTTGATTGACATTGAAACCTTTTATCCATTCTGAGAGTGGCAGATCATCTTCTTTGTCGTCATCTGGGACTGCAGGTGACAGTTTTGCTTTTCTAAAGCATCTTGATATGGTCCTTGGTGTCACTTCTCTCCAAGCATTGACTAAGTATTGAATTGCATCCAAGACGGTTACGTTTACTGGCTGTGCAGTGTCCATGCAGACAATAATTTTTTTCAAAAGCTGCTAACGGTAGTGACACTTAAAGCTTCTAATGACACCTTGGTCCATAGGTTGTAAAACACTTGTGCAGTTGGCAGGGAAAAAACACTAGATTAATGTTTGTTAAATTTAACTTTGGGTGGGCAGTGCAGTTGTCAACAAAGAGAAGAATTTTCCTTTTTTTTAATGCCAATTCCTTATCCCATTTCCTTAGTTCAGCTTCAAAAATTACAGAAGTCATCCACGCTTTTTTGTTGGCAGCGTAATCCACTGGAAGTTTTTTTACGTTCTTAAAACATCTAGGTTTTGCACTTTTGCCAATAACTAAAAGCTTCCGTTTTAGCGAATTTCCCCTATAGGGAAGAAGCTATTACCGTAGTCGGCATGGTAAGACCTAGGCCCGGGACCATGATAACTTTTCGTTTTGAGGTCCCCAGACCCCAAAAACACCATTCGTTCGAAACTGTATATATATATATATATATATATATCTATATATATATCTATCTATATATCTATATATATATCTATATATATATATATATATATATATATATGTGTCCGTGGGTGCGATAACTCTCGTAAAAAAGGTCCGATTTTGATGAAATTTGGTACAAACATGTAATGCAGCATTTATGACTTTAAGTTCGAAAACCAGACGGATCGACCTATTCGAAGGGGTATTTTGGGGGGGTTTTGTACCCCAAAAATGGGTTTTTTGAGTTTTTTACATAACATTTTTGAAAAAGAAAAATTTTATTTTTCACCATGGGAATCAGCTTAAAAAGACACACAATTTGATGTTTTAATCATTGCTCTACTTCAATTGGTTACTGAGATATTGATTGTGCTAAACACAGTACGTTGTCCAATGTTATTCTTATGGAGGATAAGAAAAATTGTATATCTCGCTTATTTATCAACTTATCCTGACGAAACTTGGTATATTGCTTCATTTCATTGTGGTCTATTGATATTTGCACAAAAACCCATTTTTTGCCCGATAGTTCCCGTAGCAGCAAACCTGCATACTCAGCCCCATGTTATTCTTATGGAGAATAATTAACGTGTTATCTCCTTTAATTATGAACATAAATTAATAGAACTTGGTATGTGGCTCTACCTAGTTGAGTTATATTGATATTTGTATAAAAGCCCATTTTTAGTGTTCCTTATTTCAGCAAACCTGCATACTCAGCCGCCATGTTATTCTTATGGAGAATAATTAAAATGTCATAAATCGTTTATTTATGAATGTATATTGATGAAACTTGGTATGTGGCTTTATGTGGTATTAAGATAAATTAATATTCATTGGAAATTCGCTGAGTATGCAGGTTTGCTGCTACGGGGGTATTTCAGTTCCTGTCATGTTTGCACAAACCAAAACTGTCAATCTAACTTTGGACAATTTTCCGCCGACACATTTTTCATTTTTAAATTGGAGCGTTTTATCTGGAGTTAATTTGTAAAACAGCCCTGTTTCATCGCCGTTAAAAATGTCCTCATCTTTGTATGGTTGTCTGACAACTGGCCATGTTTCAGTCAACCAATCACTAGTGACACTCGGATCAACAGATTTTGCCTCACCACAAATCTTAGCAAACAAAATCGAATGCCTAGCCTTAAAACGATCTATTCAGCCGTTGGAACATGTAAAGTCAACTCCAAACATCTGTCCAAACTCCGCAGCTTTTTCCTTTAAAAGCGGACCACTCACAGGGATATTGGCACTGCGACATTGCTTGAACCATTTTAGCAGAGCAGCATCGATGTCGGTGCGTTCCCCTTATCCGTTTCACGTTTTCATCATCTTCTTTAAATGCCTTTAAAATTTTGTCCTTGTTTTTAGCGAATTTCCCCTATAGGGAAGAAGCTATTACCGTAGTCGGCATGGTAAGACCTAGGCCCGGGACCATAACTTTTCGTTTTGAGGTCCCCAGACCCCAAAAACACCATTCGTTCGAAATATATATATATATATGTGTCCGTGAGCACGATAACTCTCGTAAAAATTATCCGATTTTGATGAAATTTGGTATAAACGTGTAAAGCAACATTTATGACTTTAAGTTCGAAAACCAGCCAGATCGCTTTATCCGAAGGGGTTTTTGGGGGGGGTTTTGTACCCCAAAAATGGGTTTTTTGAATTTTTTACATATAATTTTGGAAATAGAAAAATTTTAGTTTTTACCATTGGATTCAGCTTAAAAAACACACAACTTGGTATTTTGATCATTTCTCTACGCCAATTGGTTACCGAGATATTGAAAGTGCTAAACACAGTACGTTGTCTAATGTTATTCTTATGGAGGAAAAGAAAAATTGTATATCTCGCTTATTTATGAACGTATACTGACGAAACTTGGTATACTGCTTCATCTGGTTGTGGACCATTGATATTTGCTCAAAAAAACAATTTTTTGCCAAAGGCTCCCGTAGCAGCAAACCTGCGTACTCAGCCATATGTTATTCTTATGGAGAATAAGTAACGTGTTATCTCTCTTAATTATGAAAATAAATTAATGAAATTTGGTATGTGGCTTTAACTAAATGAGTTATATTGATATTTGTATAAAACCCCATTTTTTGTTTTTCTTCCTTCAGCAAACCTGCATACTCAGCCGCCATGTTATTCTTATGGAGAATAATTAAAATGTCACAAATCGTTTATTTATGAATGTATATTGATGAAACTTGGTATGTGGCTTTATGTGATATTAAGATACATATATATGCATTGGAAATTCACTGAGTACGCAGGTTTGCTGCTACGGGGGTATTTAAAATTGAACCAACAGTGGAATTTACCAACCCCAACTCCCGACACACGTCTGCTATCTTACGTCCCTCCTCACACGCTCTTATAACTCGCACTTTTTCTTTAATCGGCAAAACATTTCTCTTAGCACTTGCCATGATTTTCGGATGCTCGTAAATTAAACTTACTGAATAAGAACAAAAAACCAAGAGTAAAATACATTCACATAACTGACGACAGCTAAGCGTACTGTAGACACGCACGTTATCGGAGTGTTTTGACGCAAAATGAGTCAAGATGTCACTGACCTACAGTGAGTGACAGGTAGGCGGGGGGACAGGGGAGGGAGACAGGATGCTGACGGCATGGCGGGGGTAGGGGAGGGCGAGTTAGCAGCGTAAGAGGAAAGGCCGTATCCAAAAATAGACTGGTACGTAGCTAAAAAATAGCCGCGTTGCACTTCCGACCAAATCTTTCCGTTTATCTACGATGGTTGCCTTCATTTCGGTCGGATTTTCTTGACGTTATACACGAGGTTTGGGAATTTATTGACGATAAATCCGAGGTTTTTACAATGCAAATACCTATAGCTTGGCGGAACTTATGAAGAAATGACGTTATATCCGTGTTGACGTTACGGCCGAGGTCGTAATAACCAAGTTGTATTCGATAACTCAAATTTTTTCCGTTCCCCCTGAGGTTCGAGTTATCGAGGTTCCACTGTATTGCTATAAGGTAAATGATTTTTTCAGCTGGTATATCTTAAATGTTTAGATTTTAGTATTAACTTAAGTGACAATATTCATGTATGAAATGTACAAAACGAATAATGATGTTCTGATTCTGTTTTGTTTGTCAATACGAAATCCAGTTTGATTGTACTGGCCAAAACTTTGTTTGGCAAATACTCGCTCGAAAATATTCAAAACTCAAAAATAATTGGCACTACTTGACTCGATTCAAAAGTTCACTATTCGCACACTCCTACTTCTAACTAATACACGAGTAGCAATACAAATTTTTGGCCAGAACAATCAAACTGGATTATGTATTGATAAACAAAACACGGTTTGACCTTCGTATCTGGCCTATAAAATAAGGTCTGGTTGTCATTTGGCCAAAATAACTTGGTCCTGACATCGCTTATAATCAATATTAGTTGACAAAATCGATATTAAGGCCGATATTAAATGGCTTGGTAGCCATTTCTGCCGATATTATATATACAGCCATCATTTTCAGCGTTTAATATTTTTTCCGTCACCATTTACGGCCAAAATTATGCGGTCCGATCAACAATTACTAGGGTTACCATATTATCTGGGTTGGAAAAGATGGCCCGTTGAGACGGGAATAATAAACAGCGAAAATATGAACCCCCTCCCCCAAGTTAAGTACAAAAGTCGCATAATTAGATGTTTTAAATTGAAAATCATGTGTTTTGATATTTCTTCAAATCACAACATCAATATTTGGGGGTTTAAACTGCCAATTTCACAAAATGTAAATTTTTGTAGGCACTGCAACTAATTAACATTATTTTGCGAATAATTAAACTATCTGCCGAATGCCGAACTTCTCTGGCATATCCGCATAACCTCACTCAGGACTCAGCTAAACATGCAGACAATAAGACTACAACAGCAGCGATAAACACAGCGATGTCAAAACGTAAACAACAAATACCAACTGATTTAATTGAATAAGAACTAAAAATGGCATTTTTATAACAAAGTAATAGGTTTTGGGCGAAAAAATTACGATTTTATACCTAACTATAAGAAATAAGACGTTGAATATTGAATTTACCTATATTTAGTTATTATAAATTGAAAACTGTGAGTTAAAAATAGCCAGCACCTAACTTAGACATAATTTGATCTTTCGCTCACTATTTTTCCACAGTTTCCTAAAATCTACATATTTTAAAAAATTACTGCTTTTTGTTCACCCACTTCCTGAAGTTAATACTTAACCGATTTCAGTGATTCTTTTTTATTTAAAAGATAATTTCAAGTTCCAAGTTATTGTCGAGCCAGAATTTCGATTAAGGCCCCAGGAATTGCCCCACGGGACTTCCAAGTTCTCATTTTATTCAAATGGAGGAGAGTTTTATTTGGTTTATGTCACATGTGTTTTTTCTTAATTCAATAAACAGCTGTCATAATGATTATATCTGCAAAGTTTTGCGGGGGAGCTACTCATGTCCATTAAGACATAAGGAGTAATTTGCTATTTTTACAGTTATTTTTAAGGAGTGAATCCTTCTTCATTTCAATGATTATATGGCTAAATATTCTAATGTCATCCATCTCCCTATGTGCTGTTTGCTTGGATAAACCCGGACTTTGCAGGGTCGGGTGTATCGAAAAATGCCACGAAAATAACTGGTAAAAACTGATAAAAGGGTGGTGGGTGGGGATATGTTAGTGTATAAAGATACTTTTTTAATTTTCTGTTATAGCCTATATTATTTTATATGTTAACAGTTCAAAAACTTTTGTGTCTTTTATATCATAAATATCAGTGTTTTTTACAATAAACAAAGAGTGTGCGTTTGTGAACCGGCACCAAGAGTGGGGTACTGGAATTCCAGTACCGGAAATGACATTAAAGAATTTTGACCAAGGTGTTCCTTGATGCTTTTCCTGACTACATTTTATGGTGAGTAAACAAATAAAATCTTCCCGCATTTCTACATGCACAATTAGGCCTAAAACTTTTCCCGCAGCGAACATATTAAAGTATATAGCGGACATTCAGATTATAACAGTTTGTAAGGCACTTCACCCTTTGAGAGCCAACTGCCGATATATCGGCTTTCGCCGCCAACGTGAATAAGGCCAACTGCCGATATATCGGCGATCGCGGCAGACGCGAAAAAGGCCAAGACCCGATAAATCGGCATATAGTCACAATCGAAAAGTCGCCATAGCAACCGAATGAAACTTCGGTACTTGAGTAATCTAAACCCATATATCAACATTGAGTTGAAAGTTCAACGATTCAATACATCCGATTGTTTATTATCAATATATCGATAATCGTTGTTTACGGTATTTTTAAGGGAAACTTTCCAAAAACGGTCTGGCACTTTTTGACATGCACGTGCATGGCACAGTCGGTCTTTTTGGATTCGGTAAATTAAAAGTCTGTGGCGCTCAAAGGGTTAAAGGGCTATATAACACTAAGTTTTAACTGTATAAATCAAAATCTTTACAAAAAATAAAAATAATATTTCTTATAGACCTATGTTACCATCTCCATTGAACTTAGGGGATGAAAACATATAGGACTAGGCCTTTTATCTGCATGACAAATAGAAATAAGTTTTTAGCTATTACTTACCGGTACGACGTCAGTGTGTCTAGGATTTGACAGGATGCAGGCTATCACTTCAACTGTCTTACCCAATCCCATTTCCTCAGCTAAAATGCCACCCTTTGGTAATAGGACTGCAGCTTCTGAAAAATGTAAGGTAATAAGCTTGTTATAGATGTTATAAGAGTGTTCTAAAGTGACGAAAAACAGTGGGAACATAGTAGTGAAGAGGTTAAAAGTAGGCCTACTTCAGAAAATTTTAAAACTGTATTATAGGGATTGGAATTATCGTTCACCTGACGAAGCCATGCACTCCGGAGTTACTGCCCTGTCGGGACTAGTTCCTTGGTGTAGTTCCAACTCCGAGCGATGGCTTTTAATATACCTACATTGTTTATGTTTTGCTATAAGAGAGTTAACTTACTTCAGAGTCGGAACTAGTTCCTTGGTGTAGTTCCAACTCCGAGCGATGGCTTTTAATATACCTACATTGTTTATGTTTTGCTGTAAGAGAGTTAACTTACTTCAGAGTCGGAACTAGTTCCTTGGTGTAGTTCCAACTCCGAGCGATGGCTTTTAATATACCTACATTGTTTATGTTTTGCTGTAAGAGAGTTAACTTACTTCAGAGTCGGAACTAGTTCCTTGGTGTAGTTCCAACTCCGAGCGATGGCTTTTAATATACCTACATTGTTTATGTTTTGCTGTAAGAGAGTTAACTTACTTCAGAGTCGGAACTAGTTCCTTGGTGTAGTTCCAACTCCGAGCGATGGCTTTTAATATACCTACATTGTTTATGTTTTGCTGTAAGAGAGTTAACTTACTTCAGAGTCGGAACTAGTTCCTTGGTGTAGTTCCAACTCCGAGCGATGGCTTTTAATATACCTACATTGTTTATGTTTTGCTGTAAGAGAGTTAACTTACTTCAGAGTCAGAACTAGTTCCTTGGTGTAGTTCCAACTCCGAGCGATGGCTTTTAATATACCTACATTGTTTATGTTTTGCTGTAAGAGAGTTAACTTACTTCAGAGTCGGAACTAGTTCCTTGGTGTAGTTCCAACTCCGAGCGATGGCTTTTAATATACCTACATTGTTTATGTTTTGCTATAAGAGAGTTAACTTACTTCATCCTATCAATTATTTTAGAAGCGATAAAAATGTTATTGTTTTACGTATACTAAAAAATTGTCCATTTATTTTATATTTACTATGAATTTATTTATTATGAATTTAGTGTATATTTTTAATTTGATACATATTTTATAAATGTATTATTTATTTGTTTATTTCCACTTTTGTTTTCTCAATGGCTCATCTATAAAAATATTGAAAATAGTAATACATCAGTAACTAATGACAAAACGCAACACGGGGACTCCTTATGTAGGTCTTTCAACACCTCTGAACTAAGCTGAGTTACTTAGTTCCTTTAGATACTGGGAGGAAGTGCGAATTAGCCATTCCGGTCATTCCGAGTCGGACTCGGAGTTGACAGAGTTGAGTTGGGGTATCGGGGTATTTAGTAGTAGACAAGTTAACATGGCATTATCATACTGATTTTATTTGTAATAAGCTCTCAAGAGTTGTTTATTTAATAAGGTCCTTAATCAGGAATGTGCCCAAGTCTTATCTTAAGCTTGCCTACAATAGTTTTTTTCAAGGGATATTATTGTACGGTATCTGCCTGTGGGGAAATTCTGCTGGGGCACAGGATGTCTTGTTAATACAAAAAAAGGCTGTGAGAATTGTAGCTGGTGCTGACTACAGAGATCATTGTAGGCCCATATTTATATGTGAAAGTATTTTGACTGTATATAGTTTGTATGTTCTATATGTCCTATTAGATGTTAAGAAAGAATCTGTTAATTTAGTAGAGGTTTAATATTCATGAACACAACACAAGACATAAAAATAATGTTGAAGTTCCTTTTTGTAGATTGACTAAAGTTACAAAAAGTTCAAAGATAATTGGCCTGAAACTTTACAATAAGCTTCCTGTTCAAATTAGAAATATTGAATCCATGGCTCATTTTAAATTGGCTTTGACTAATGGGCTGCTTAAGCACCCATTATATTCAGTAAATTAATTTTTTGAATTAAGTGAAATGATTTTAAAGATTTTAAATAAGTGTGCCGCTAAGAACCTCTGTATAGTATGACAGTATATGACAATATATGACATGATAGTATATATAGCCTAGTAGTAGGAGTTTTGTATGTTATCCTAAAATTATTTATTACAAGTCGTGTCCGACTTATTTGACTTTGTCTATTACACAAATGTGTTTAACGACAATAAAGGATTCTTATTCTTAGAGTAATCAATGAACTTTCTATTTTTTAAAAGGACACTGTTTAATGTATTTTTATAAATGCTAATGAATAAAGAATTTTCTGAAACTGAATCTGAATGGCAGTATGGGCAGTCAGTATGGCCGCAACATCTTCCAATCTTTGCCTCAGGCCCTCGTTCCACACTCATTTGGTCACATTTTAATTTGTACTACTATTAGCGACTTGTCTTAAACAGTTAATAAATATCCTATGGTGATTAAATGTTCATTAATCAACTAAAGCGTTTATTTGATATAAACTACTTCTTTGCCATGATAGTTCTTTTTGAACTAACTCCTGTCTAAGTGTGGGAGTTGGAGTAATCGTTCCGGAACCTGGAGTAGTTTTTTCGGAGTCGTTCACTCCGGAGTTACACACCTCTACTGCATTACGTCAAAATCATAATTATTATGACCAATACCCTGCTTAATATAAAATATTTTTAAACAATTACATGATTTATTTTTTATGAATAGGCTATATAAGCTTACTTTAAACACAAACGCTAACCTTAACTTGTTGTTTTTCATTCCCATTTAACCATTTTATTTAGATTAGATTATTATCATAGTTGTGATGATACTAAGGCAGAACTAATATTCCTCCTTCAGGATTTAGGACAAAAACAAGTTTTAGCCTCCTAAAGATGACAATGCAGTTTTCAACTACTATAGGCCTAGTTGGGAACTTAAGATATCATCCTTAATGATCATCCTTAACTAAATGATACCCACCCCAACATTAGAACTAACAGAAGTGACTGCTTTTGTGGAGCTCGGAAACTTGGGCAGCAACTTGTTACAAAATTAACAAGTTACAACCAAAAACAGTCGCATTAAATCATAAAAAAAAACAAATTTTATTAAGTTTAAAACAGCACAAAATAAAGTTCACCCTGAACCAATAATAGTGTATGACTCACAACTAATTGAAAAAAACTAGTACAAATTTCTTGGGTCTAACAATAGATCAACACTTAGATTGGAATGAGCATGTGAACAGAATATTAACAAAAATGAATTCTGGAATTTATGCCCTTTCAAAAATGTCCTTTTATTGCAATGTTACAACACTAAGGGATATTTATTTTGCTTATATCTATTCTTTCATTTCATTCTGTATTTGTCTATTTGGAGCAACCAAAAACGCTAATTTGGATAATATATTAAAACAACAGAAGAGAGCAGTAAGAATAATGCTTAAACTAAACCATGATGATTCAGCCAAAGAACACTTTAAACAGTTAAATATACTTACTGTATATGGCCAACACATTTTTGATTCTATTTTATTGGTCAAAAATAAAATGGCATATGAAGTTTCTAACCAACCTGTTCATCATTATAATCCAAGAAAAAAGAATGCAGCTATGCAGAATCATTATACATTAAAATTGTCTGAGAAAAGGCCCTCATATGCTATAGAAAAATTTCTAAAAAGTATCCCAGAACAAATAAGAAATGAAATACCCCCGTCGCAGCAAACCTGCATACTCAGCGAATTTCCAATGAATATATAACATAACACATTAAAACACTCAACAGAATTCATAAGAAATATATTCACAAACAAGCGATATTTAAAATATTAATTATTCTCCATAAGAATAACATTGGGGATGAGTACGCAGGTTTGCTGCAACAAGGCACACAAAATGGGTTTTTATGCAAATATCAATAGAACTCATCTTCGTGAAGTCACATACCAAGTTTCATCCATATACAGTCATAAATAAGCGATATATAACATTTTAAGTATTTTCCATAAGAATAACATGGGGACCAAGTACCTTGGTTTGCTGCTACAGGAACCATGGGTGACAAATTTTGTTTGTGCAAAAAACAATACACTACAACCAGATGAAGCCATATACCAAATTTTGCCAGTTTATGTTCATAAATAAGCGAGATATACAATTTTTCTTTTTCTCCATAAGAATAACATTAGACAACGTACTCTGTTTAGCACTTTCAATATCTCGGTAACCAGTTGACCTAGAGCAATGATCAAAATACCAAATTGTTTGTTTTTTTAAGCTGAATTCAAGGGTATAAATTAAAATTTGATTTAAATTAAAATTACATATGAAAACCTCAAAAAACACATTTTTGGGGTACAAAACCCCCCAAAAACCCCTCTTTGGATGGTGCGATTCATCTAGTTTTCGAACTCGTTCAAATAAATGGTACTTTACACGTTTGTATCAAATGTCATTAAGATCGGACCTTTTTTACGAGAGTTATCGTGCTTACGGACACACACACACACACACACATTTATATATATATAAATTTGAACGAATGGTGTTTTTGGCATCTGGGGACCTCAAAATGAAAAGTTATCATGGTCTCGGACTTAAGTCTTACCATGAGACCTACGGTAATAGCTTCTTCCCTATAGGGGAAATTCGCTAAGTGTTTTTCACATGATGTCTGTCTGTCTGTTTGGATGTGTACAGAGCTAGAGCCCATACCAATGGGCCGATTACCATGAAATTTGGTATGTAGGTACTAATCCACGATATCTTCAGGCGTTTTTTTCATTTTTGGAATTTTTGATTTTCAAGGGCAATTATCCCCCAAAAATCGCCAAAAAACATGAAAAATCCAAAGTTCTCAAAAACGGCTCTAACGATTTTGATTAAACTTAAGTCGTTTGTAGAGCTTTAGCTTTCCAACAAAATGACACCACCCGCATTTCTGTAAAAATTCGGGTTCAGAAATTACATAGCTTTCCAACAAAATGACACCACCCGCATTTCTGTAAAAATTCGGGTTCAGAAATTACAGGACTTAAAACATCAAAAATTCAGTTTTTTGGATTTTTCATAAAAACATTAATATAAAAATAATTACTATTCACGATTAAAAAAAGCTCAAAAAACTAAATAATTTAGTATTTTGCGGTAAACGCAATACGTTGTCCAATGTTATTCTTATGGGGAATACAAAAATTATTAGTTCTCTCTTATTTACAGATCAATTTTGTTCAAACTTGATATGCTTGTCAAGTTAGCATTGACCAACAGAGGAAATTCAAAATATGTTGCCCCTTAATAACCCTGGGGGGGGATAGGGGGCATTTCCCCTCTTAAAACCACGTGTTTAGCAATGGATTCTGTAGTGCCTCCAAAAGACGGATTTGGGTAGATTTTTTTTTAAAACAACTTGTTTACAAGATTTTCTGTACATTCGACCGTGCTTTGTATTCTATATTTAGTAAATAAAAAGTAATTTATTCATTAAAGTTGGGCTAAAAGGGGGAAAGTATGTGTCAGTTTCCTGACACCGTTTATTTTAGTTGTTTTCACGCTTTCATGTTTTATTAATAATCACATCAAAACATTACTCAGATACAGATAGGCCTACAGATATTTATTGTATAGGCTAAACATTTTACAAATGTGTACATCATATAAGAAATATATGTGTGGTATAAGAAAGGAGAGACAAATATATAGAAGTTCAAATTCATGCTGGCACAAAGGCATTCGTATTATGTCCTTTTGATTATAGTTTGTGAAAATCGTCATCAATGTAATAGTCGTGTTTTTTAAACAAAATATTGTTTAATTGATTTAAATCGTTTCTTGATTACATTGCTAATTTTTATTTTTTTGTATGTGATTAATCAATTTTCCAGATATATATATAATTTATCTTTCGTACAAAGTTGGTCGATGAATATGATGTATTATTAAACAATTTTTACTTGTAGCTATTTACATTTGTTTACTTGTTGAGATTCAGTATATTCGCTTTTAATTTTAAGAACAATTTTGCTAAATCAAGTACAGTATATAGAGGCTGAATATAGTTAACATTTTTGAATCATTATTTAACATAGTTATAACATGATTCCGTCCGTGGTATGTAGTAAATGATTCAAATTGCTTGTTTTTGAATTTTGAAAACTTTAATTTTGTTTTCAGATGAAGTGCCAAACCTAATTTAACCAAATTGGTAAACAATAGGAAAGAATATTTTGAAAATTTGTTACTCGATAAACATTAGCCTACAACTAATCTAAATAAGTATAAATAACATTATATAACTAAAATATTACATGAGTATGTGGATGGCAACTAAGCAAAAAATACCGAAAATAGCCGTGGTAGCTAACGTGTTAAGTTCTGATTCGGATGATTTATTTTAGCGAATTTCCCCTATAGGGAAGAAGCTATTACCGTAGTCGGCATGGTAAGATCTAGGCCCGGGACCATGATAACTTTTCGTTTTGAGGTCCCCAGACCCCTAAAACTTCATTCGTTCGAAACTGTATCTATTATTTATATATATATATATATATGTGTCCGTGAGCACGATAACTCTCGTAAAAATTATCCGATTTTGATGAAATTTGGTATAAGCGTGTAAAGCAACATTTATGACTTTAAGTTCGAAAATCAGCCAGATCGCTCTATCCGAAGGGGTATTTTGGGGGGGTTTTGTACCCCAAAAACGGGGTTTTCGAATTTTTTATATATAATTTTGGAAATAGTCAAATTTTAGTTTTTTCCATTGGATTCAGCTTAAAAAAACACACAATTTGGTATTTTGATCATTTCTCTACGTCAATTGGTTACCGAGATATTGAAAGTGCTAAACACAGTACGTTGTCTAATGTTATTCTTATGGAGGAAAATAAAAATGTTATATCTCGCTTATTAATCAACGTATACTGACGAAACTTGGTATACGGCTTCATCTGGTTGTGGACCATTGATATTTGCTCAAAACAAAATTTTTACCCAAGGCTCCCGTAGCAGCAAACCTGCGTACTCAGCCCCATGTTATTCTTATGGAGAATAAGTAACGTGTTATCTGCCTTCAGTATGAAAATAAATTAATTAAATTGGGTATGTGGCTTTACCTACATGAGTTATATTGATATTTGTATAAAACCCCATATTTTGTGTTCCTTGCTTCAGCAAACCTGCATACTCAGCCGCCATGTTATTCTTATGGAGAATAATTAAAATGTCATAAATCGTTTATTTATGAACGTATATTGATGAAACTTGGTATTTGGCTTTATGTGGTATTAAGATACATATATATGCATTGGAAATTCGCTGAGTACGCAGGTTTGCTGCTACGGGGGTATTTAAATATTATTTTTACCAATTGCTTAGGTATGAATGAAAATAATCTCTTGCTACGCCTCTTATACCATAAAATTGTAACTTTTCAAGTAGTAATTTGTGATTAATGCGCTATATCAAAAGCTTTTGACATATCACATAGGCTGTAATTGATGCTATGAATTGATTTTGTTAAATATTTTCAATGATTAGATTAGTACGTTAAGAAGCATTTAAAGTAGACATGTTTCTTCAAAAACCACATTGCTCGCTATTTAAGTTAGTAAATTATAAGTTACCAATTATATTTCTCTAGGCCTATAAAATTAATAATCTCTCAAATACCAATTTTTTTTTAATTTTTGGGAATGATGAAAGGAGGGTATTGGCCTGAAGTTTTCTAAAGTATTCATCCCATTCTTCTTTTTAATTGGAATTACAACTGATAGGTAGTTTTAAAAGATCAGGAAATACAGCAAATTGTAAACATATCTATAAGTTATTAAAGAAATTTAAGAAAGGTTGAATATAGGCTAGATGCATTGTTTAATTAGATTAACAGATATGGGTACCATCCCAGCCTGTATTATGTTTATCTTCTAAATCCTTAACGATTTGAATGATTTCATTATTGTTTGAAGGTGTCAAATATATTGTATTTCTATTCCATTTATTGTATATTGCAACTGTCCAGCAAAACAACCGAACCAATATATCAAACTAACATAATCAATATGTTGATATATTAATTGCAGTTCCTCTTCTTCATACGCATTGTCTATCCAGCATAAACAAACCTCGCTACAAAATGAAAAGCAATCTGTTATTGTTCATTGGTAGTTTTTGTGGCTGAACTAGTTTCACGTATAATGAAGTCGTAATTTATTACTTTGATAAATTACATTGATACGTGAGTTTTCTCCGCGTATTTTCCTCATTTCATATTGACAAACCCTAACTCGCAATTGGGATTTTTTTAACAAGTTCCTTCTCCTGAAGCCATTTAAAGTAGGTTTCCATATTTTTCAAAATCACGATAGCCTAGTTAATTGTATTAGAACGTTTTTCAGACATTTGCATTTTCTTTTATAAAAATAATACAAACATAAACATAACAATTATAATTATATGATTATATAAATATTGCATTTTTGATATATTCAATCATTTGTTTTGATAGTTTAAATGATCGATATATCGATTACACAATAGTTCGATATGTTAATTAGATTGTTTTGCGGGACGGTTACCAAACTGCAGCCAAAACTATGCTTTTGCCTGATCGCTATTAGGATTAAGATTTAGAAAACTAGTTATGTTTAAAAATAATTCATTCAACTCAATTGCTAAGTTTGGATTTGAATCATTTGTATGGTAACTTAATTTTCTTTATTTTTATCAGTCTCCAATTCAGCCAGGACCACTACAGCCTTACTTTTGTTTTTAGAATTCATAATATAATTTTCATTTGCATTAACACTGTATAACTAAGACACGACACGTGTTGAAAACCAGCCGCATTGCTGTGTGCTAGCATATATCATTATCCGATAGTGATCTTCCGAGTTATATAATTGAATTGAATAATGTATCATGTTATGTCATGCTCAAAAAAATCTTCACTCATGAAAATATAGCCTACTGTAAATTTAGTTCCACATCATGGAAGACAAGAAAATACCGCTTTCCCTAA
The DNA here is from genome assembly GCA_963675035.1 of Allygus modestus. Classification (NCBI taxonomy): domain Eukaryota; kingdom Metazoa; phylum Arthropoda; class Insecta; order Hemiptera; family Cicadellidae; genus Allygus; species Allygus modestus. Next base: position 135,741,959 of record OY776115.1, read on the forward strand.
GAACGTTTGTGTACTCTATTAGGCTAACAAAAATGCTGTTAGCGTTGAAATAAAAAATACCCCCGTCGCAGCAAACCTGCGTACTCAGCGAATTTCCAATGCATATATATATGTGTCTCACTACTACATAGAGCTACTTACCAAGTTTCACAAAAATCCATTAATAAATAAGTGATATATAGCATTTTATTTATTCCCCATAAGAATAACATTAGAGCTGAGTACGCAGGTTTGCTGCAACGAGGAAGATAAAAAATGTGTATTTTTACAATTATCAATATAACTCAACCAGGTGAAGCTACATACCAAGTTTTATTAATTTAGGTTCATAACTAAGGGAGATATAAAACTTGACTTATTCTCCATATGAATAATATGGGGGCCGAGTATCCAGGTTTGCTGCAACGGGGATAATCAACAAAAAATACATTTAGTGTGCAAATATCAATATAACAGTACTATGCGAATCCACATACCAATTTTCATCAATATACATTCATAAATAATCGAGATATAGAATTTTATTTATTCTCCATAAGGATAACATTGGACAACGTACTGTGTTTAGCACTTTGAATATCTCTGCAACGGTTGGACGTAGAACATCACTTAAAATACCAAAATGATTGTTTTGTAGAGCTGAACTGATTGGTATCAGCAAATGTCAAGTTTTCAGTAAAATTATCTAAGGAAAATCCAAAAACCTTTTTCCCATAAGATTAACATGGACAATTTTATGGACACTTTTTTTGACTTTTCTCTACAACCACTAAACCTAGGTTAATGATTCAAAGTACTACTAAATTATTTGTTTTTTAAGCTCTATAAAATGGCTAGCCTATAACCAAAATTGAGTTTTTTCAAAATTTTAGGGGAAAAATTCAAAACACTGATTTTTGGAAAATTTAAAACCCCCTTCCCATAGTCCGATCAATCTGGTTTTCGAACTTAAAGTCATAAATGTTACTTTACACATTTGTGCCAAATTTCATCAAAATCAGGCGTTTCTTTCAAAAGTTATCGCGGTAACGGACACATATATATACGGAGGCCTATATATATATATATATATATACATATATATAAATTTGAACAAATAGTGTTTTTGGCATCTGGGGACCTCAAAACAAAAAGTTATCATGGTCTCGGGCTTAAGTCTTACCATGCCACCTACGGTAATAGCTTCTTCCCTATAGGAGAAATTCGCTAAAAGACTGATCAAGACCACAAAAAACAATCAAGAATGAAGTTCTGCTATTCAAGTGATGGGAAACTGGAGGAAAACTCAGGTATACAAAACATAAAGAACATTTCAGTTTATAAATTTTAAAGGGGTTTTGGAATTTGGGGGACCATAAATCAAAAAGTTATCATGGTTTTGGGCATAAGTCTTACCATGCCACCAACGGTAATAGAATATTCTCTAAAAGGTTTATTTTAGCATGTTTCAAAATTGAACTTTCGACACTGAGACGATAGGCCTAGGACTGGGTCTGTATACACACCTGACTTCGAGCTGTTGCCATCTATTCTATCGTAATATGTAGGATATATCTCTTTCATTAACATCCAATTCACAGCTTTCACTTGATACGACCTCAAAGTCGGCAAAAGGTAGTAATTTTGTGGATCTGGTAGGTCCTCAGGAAATGTTTCTAAATTGTGAAACTTTTTAACACGATCATAAATTTCAACTATCTGCTGCTTATTGGTGGACAACATTTTTGCTTTAAGTGAACAGCCAAACAATCACAGTAGATATTATAATCTTAAATACATTAATCACAATGTCAGCTTAAAAATGTACACATAATTTAAAAAAATAAGTACTAAATGACTTAGTAACTAAAACAATAATTTTGGAGGTTCATTCAAGTCAAGAGGCGACTTTTTGATTTGGAGATTTTTTAGTTTATGTTTTGTTTGTTGTTTTAGTTCTTCTTCTTATAATTGCAGAGAAAAGAAGAAAAGATACCGGTAAAAGTCGATTAGATAAGCGGCAGCTAAAAGGATTATTTTTCGTGGAAAATAATTAATTGTATAATGTAAAAGATTTTTTTCTTAGGGTCTATTTAGTTGTAAGTTAAATGACAGTAAACATGTTTAATTTTTAATGAAAGTCTGTTTATTGTACTGGACCAATGTATTATTTTGTGTTTTATAACAGTAAACATGGTTATATTTAATTTGATCTTGTTCGTCCAGACGGTCTAAAGCTGACAAGCTCAAGGAGCTAAGGAAAGTCTACCGCACCGTCAGTACCGGCTCTAGGGCAGTGCGAGCCGTGCTCCAGCACGGGGCGCGCGGGGCGCGGCGCTTTTGGGGGGGCGGCACTCGGCGCTCATAACGGGTCGTGGGATGCGGCAGTGGCGTACTGTCGTAGTTGGCGCACTGGTGCGGCGGATATATTTGTAGGGACCTATATATACATTAGGGGTTAAAGAGGAAGGCCTATTCGTATATGTGTATACGATGTATTAGGAGCGTGCGAGTACTCAAAATTTGAGTACTGTATTTAATTAGTCAAATGAACTCAAAGTTTAAAAAAAACTCCAAAGTTCGAGCGAGTATTTCCCGTCAACCTTTGGATGATTCTGACCTGCCAAATAACGTAGTAAACGGCCGCCAAAGACGATCGCACCACGTAAAATCGGCCGATTATCACGAGACATAACATTATGTATTACACATAAATTGGACATAAATAAAAACCTAAGTAAATGGCGACCGATCCACGTATTATCGGCTGTAATTGAAGACGTTACAGATGATATAATCTGGAATTAACGTCCTTGCCGCGTAATATCGGCTATAAACGACGATGGAAAGCAAAATACTGTCCAGAAATGACGGCTTTACTACGTAATAACGGCCGAAAATACGACAGTAGATCGGTAGCGAATCTCCGGAAATCGGCGGGAAATACTCGCTCAGATTTTTTAACATTTTTCAAAATTTGGGGGCCTATGCCAAAGCGGGGCCTGGGTCGGACCGCCCCCCCCACACCCCCCCCCCCAACGGTACGCCACCTAGTGCGGGGTGGGGGGCATAGGCCGTAGCGCTAACATAAAGTATTTGTATATTTATAAAAACCAAAACTGATTTTGTAAATTGTTGTATATTAGTATTATAAGTTGTTGAAAGACATTATATGAAAGAAAGTTGTGGAGTATTCACCATGTTGCACCTTCATCATACTTAAACATTAAATTTACAAATCAGATAATACAACTTCTACTCCCCTCTATTTCAAAACGAGAAGTTGTTTTGACCTCTATCGGTTTGTGACAACTTCAGGGCATTCTGATTGGTATTGAGAGTTTAAATAAAACTCGCAATACGATGCAAGAAATTTGCAATGCTAAAATATAAAGTAACACAGTGCAACTAATTGTTTTAATCCGCCCACGTCGATTGTTTTAAACTAGTTCCTATAGATGAGGAAAGATATGGTTTGGAGACTGGAGAGTATTGAATAGGGATTTGATCTATTTCAGTTTAGTATTATATGAAATAAGGGGGAAATATGATGCACCCTCCTCAGATTTTGGCGCCCCCTTACTTCGTTACTTGTAAGGTCCACTCGTTTAGCTTACTTTGAAAAATATACTTTATCGTTCCGTCTGTTTAGTAACCATTTCAACCAAGTTCTTATTTATTAACTGAGTCATTTCGGAGTATTGGAGATGGAGTGGGAAATGTTAAGAATTAAACATACCTCTCCTCATTACATATTAAGATTATTTGAGCTCTGGTCGTGGTTAATTGACTAATCATCTGTATTTCTTACAAATTGGCAATAATTAAATACTTTAAATAAGTTGCGACAGTATATCACAGTATAGTACTAACAAACAAATCATATTTGCAACCATCTTGAGTTTTTAGAGTCATTGGTATTAAACTTAATTGATCCAAACCCTTTTAGAAGGTAAGATTCAATATATCACAGAATATAAAAAAAATTTTAAATAGGCTTTATAGCTACTTAAAAAACTTAAAGATGAAATACTCGAAGATTGAGTCCGTATAACTGAAAAACGTGCTATACATTAGAATCAATAAACAAATATTATATTCAGAAAACATTAGTTTTTTTTCATACAAACTTTGCTTTATCCATTGCAAACTTCAGCCTCACAGATTCCAGGAACCATCATTGAATCACGGTCGGTTTTGATCAGCGTTTTGATTATTGTTTTGGTTCCCCTGGACGAAATCTTTCCCACGCTCAGAACAGATGTACTGTTATCAGTATGTACTTCACCATTCCTACTTAGTTTTAAGGGTTTGTTTTAATTATTATTTTTCTTAAAGAAATACAAAATTTTTTTATGATACACAGCGTGTTGTGATACGTTGACTACAAGTGTGCACATTTGTTGTTTTTACAAAATTATATTTTTAATTATTTGAGGTTCTGGGTTTTGTTGAAAAATATTAGTGGCGCGGAAGATCGGAAACTGGATACATTTCCAGGACAATAATATATGAAATCAAGATTTTGAACTACACAAGTTTCTTATCTGAATGTGTTCCATAGCTTGTCATTTCAGGTGATCAGCATAGCACGGAACCAGAAACACCGTAAACGCAACAACAAGCGAGGGAGCGAGGCGCGCACGTGTCAGTCCATCTTAGAACTATGGTGTAGGGAGGACCTATGGGGTTGGGGGTGGGGGGCGGGGGGCGGCAAATTTGGTCTTTGCACGGGCGCTGAAAAACTGACGGGCCGCCCCTGCGCACCGTTTATTAGCTGATGGAGGAAGACCATCCATGTCCATCGTAAAAACGGTAACTCCGTTTGACTCCAATCAGGCAATCAATCTGATAAGAAGCTAGTTTGTGCCTTTAAACCCCTTTCATATTAGGCCACCGGTGTCCAGACACCGGTGGCGACCACTGTTTACCGCCCGGGTAAGTGCAGGGAACAGCACGGGCAACCGTCAAGCCATTTCACCAAGAGCCGGCAACTTTATGTTGTACTCATGAATTACCAGTTTATTGCACACAAAACTTGTTAAATAACGATTAAAACTGGTAGAGTAATGGGCAAGTAAGTTTGGTGAAACAGAAATAAACAAAACTATTACCGTTTTGTGAAGTTAAGCTTAAAATTTATATAGCACTGTATACATACATATTTTTACCGTCCATATGTTTTTTACTTGATGGATTTCAATGAACAACTGTTGTTGCAGTTACACCTGTAGTGTAAATTGTAAGACAGCTTTACATACCATTTCTTGGAACTACATTACTGGCACTAAAAATATAGCGATTTGTATTGCAGATATTTCAACTTCATACCATCCATGGTAAGCTAACTTGTTTAGTTTAAATTAATTTTATTTAATGACATGATTATTATACTCGTTTGTTGCTTTCCTATAGTAAAGAATATAATTTGTATCTCATTATTTTAGTTATTTCAATATAGAATTTGTAAAATTTCACAAAAACAGCCAAATTTAACCGTAGACAAATACCACACCTGACAGTGTGAACAAATACAGTACATATAAAGAAGCAGTGCATGTGGTCAACAATATTAGTAATGTGATACTATTATATTTGTAAACTATGTTCATTGTATTAATATTGTTCACTGTTTAGTCATAAGTTTAGTTATAACTAGTAAACCTGTCGCGGCTTCGCTCGCAATCATCATTTATAAATATTGTATTACCGTTCCAAAGCCAACATGGCCAGCTGATTAACTGTGTTTACTCTATCCAGCTGATTACTTAAAACTTATAGTTATTTCCCAATGTTAAGCTTATGGGGGAAAAACTCAACTTTAAGAGACCCCAGGGCCTCACTCCCAAATTATTTCTCTATACAAAAATTTCCTGCACAACTTCACGTTAGGCTGTTTCCAATGACACCAAAAACATGAAAATCGGTTCAGTAGTTTAGGAGGAGTGATTGCCACAAAAAACCTGCTCGCCTATTAAATTTAGTTATAATTATAATATTCAAATCGGGCCTGGGACAGATTCAAATGTCTCACCTACACAAAGACACATCAGATACACACACACTCAAGGAAAAGTCGGTTGATATCTCGCCCTTTTCATTGATCGAAATAGTGTCGTGATTGGCATTTCTGATCAATTCGGGCTATCCCTGTAGGAAAAATTTGGATAGCGTCTCTTCCCTCCTCTAAACAATCGGCAGTTGAAAACTTACTCTGCTTGGTAATAATATACGTGCATTGAGCCGTACTATCCAATCTCTCTCTATTTCATTATTGTTTCAAGACTCATCCATCTCTCTCGGCCCCTGTACCAAATTTAAAATAGTTTATTAGTTATTTGTTTAGTGTTCTCTTAGGAGGAAAATACAGCATTTTAGATATTACTCCCGCATACGGACGTTCGTCATCGCCTTGTCCGCCGTGTCGCGCCGTACCGCCGTGTTCTGAACATTCGTCTCCACCGAGAGCCATGAAATCGTAGTGCTAGATGTTCCACCCCCCAACAACAACACGCTGCTGCCAAATTGGCCGCCATCCTCCAGAGATGCCCACGGCCGTGCCCACGACCCAAGGACTCCACACCGCCACCCTTGGTCGCGGAATCTTGGTCTGCCCACAACTCATGCCCATTACAGCAGAAAACCTATTGGTGAGTCAGTTTTATTTCAAACTATTGTTCGCTCATCATTCTCTGTGCGGAATCCGCGCGGCATTGTTTTTCCAAGGAACCAAACTATTCCGGGGATTGCCCATTTTCAATGTCCCGACTCAAAATATAGTCCATGAGCTAAACACGCTACAACTAAACAAACAGTAATTTAAAAAAAAACCTTAATCAATCATTACTATGAATTATAAAGAAAACCAACGGCTAATGTTATGGAATAAACTAAAGCTATTAAATGTAGGTAGTATAATCTGACTGTTAAAACATATTTTTTGAAAAGTTGTTCACTTCTTTTAGTAGTTACTCTTGAGGCAAATACAAAGACTATATCTACTTAAAATTAGAATTTGTTTGCGAATTTCGCCTATAGGGAAGAAAGCTATTACCGTTACCGTAGGTGGCATGGTAAGCCCGATACTATTATAACTTTTTTTGAGGTCCAGATGCTAAATACACTATTCGTTAAAATCTAAAATATATACAGCCGCATGTGTAACTCACTCACTCACTCACTCACTCACTCACTGAGGTATACGAATTCTAGACCACTTCTAGACTAGCTAGAAACCTAAAATTTTGCATGCAGGTAGCTTATAGCTTGTAACCCCCAGAAAAATTTCCAAAACTGTCAATTTTTTATTTTAACCCCCCTAAAAAAATATTTAAACCCCCCCCCCAAAAAGGCTTATTTTAAAATTACAGTTTTTGAGCTCTAGCGGCCGAACAGATTGACCTATCGAAAAACGGACACCACCACGTCCCACGGATTTGACAAGATCTACAACTTTGTTTCTATGACTTTTTGTCGTATCTTGCTCCCTTCACCCTTAGGTAGCGCTAGATTTTTCAAATTTCAGGCAATTTCAACGGTTATTTTTGTGGTCTTTAATTTCCTATCACTTTAATTTAGTATGTAAAGGCTTGATATTTGGCACTCAATATGTTTACACATTACCCTTCACGAAAAACTCGATAAACTAACATATTTTAATAATTAAACATCCCAAAAAAATTAAAAACCCTAATTATTCTATAAATGACAAACTGCATTATTGACTTACTCAGGTAATTCTAGATAAGCTAGAAACATGGAATTAGGCCTATATGTAGCTTGTCTATAGAAAAGCCCAGGAAAATTTCAAAAAGGTATAATTTTTTATTTTAACCTCCTCAAAAAAAATCAAAAGGGAGGAAATTTTAAACATCTCCAAAATAGTGCATGTTTTTGTGCTGTAGCGGCCGAACGGTTGGTCCAATCGAGAAACGGGGACTACTACGACACACGGACTTTAGACGATCTATAACTTTGGTCCTATGACCTTTTGTCGTATCTCGTCTCCTTCACCCTTAGATAGCGCTAGATTTCTCAAATTTCGGCATATTTTCTATATTTTGTGGCCGTTTTTTATTTCCTATCACGTTAATATACTTGTCGGAGGCCTAATATTGGGTACGCAGTATGTCTAAATCACACTTAGTAAATAGCAGCAGAAATATAACCATTTTTACTACTTAAACCTGCCGGAAATTAAAAAACTCTTAAAATCTATATATTTTACAGTTTTCTAAGTATAAGTAGTAAGGAAATGCCGGTTCTGGAACATTTGTTATTAAATAGAATGCACGTATCACCATTTATACTTTAACTAGGATCTTGAGATATGGCATGCGTGTGCGTTGCACCTTTTCTTCCAAAATCCTACTATTTTTAGTTTGAACTATCTCAAAAGAAATAAATAATTGTGAATAAAAAAATCAAAATGCAATATTTTTTTATTTGGGCTCTAGTGGCAGAACGGGCTGTCCTATCAAAAAACGAAGACTTCCACGTGCCACGGATTTTAGACAAACTACAACCTTATTCATATGACATTTTTCCGTATCTCACCCCCTTCACCCTTAGGTAGCGCTAGATTTCTTAAATCTTTAGCAATTTTCCACCAAAACTTAGATGTTTTTATTTATTTGACACTCAAAAATACTACTTAGAGTCCTAATATTTGACACGGAATATCTCTACATTACAGGAAGTATGAAGCAGAAGTCGCATGACCAATTTGAATTGTTTGAACCCTAAACAATTTTGAAAACCCTCTAGTGTTTTAGATTTCCCGGTGTTTTCATTGATATTTGGGCATGTTAGATTTACATAGTGGGTAAAAACCAGTGCAAATTTGTTTTGATTAGTTGGACATGTCCTATAGACACCACATGTATTATTATTATGGTATGTTATGACGGTGTATCCATCCACAACATTTAAAAATCGTTATTTACAGGTCATACTAAAAAATGTTTCAAAGTTATTCAATTATTTGAATAACTTAAATTATACCCGGAGCCTGATTATACCACTAATATTATTATTTACCTGGTTTCGGTTTTATTTCCACGTAGTATTATATTAATAGTAGTAGTATTTCGGTTACATTTCCTAAAGTTAGGAACTCCAGATTTGGCATTCATGTGCTTTGCACTTTCTAACCAAAGAGAAAATTCCTAAGCCTTACATTTTCCAGTTTTAGTACATCAATAATTTAATAATGGCGGATAGAAACAATCGAAATCTAGTGTTGTTTAAACAGTTCCAACGGCCATACAGATGCTCTCATATTTAAATTTCTGAAGATTGGTCTGTTTTCTTAGTATGAGTAGTAGTCTTATGGGGGTTCTTGGCCACTTGATTTGACGCCACTTCAAAATTAGGCCAAACAGCGACCTGGGGGCGAAGCCCCCCACAGGGGTCTGGGGGCGGAGCCCCCAGCGAGCGAAGCGAGTCTAACATATATACAGCCGCATGTGTAACTGACTGACTCACTCACTCACTGAGGTATACGAATAATTCTAGACCACTTCTAGACGAGCTAGAAACCTGAAATTTTGCATGCAGGTAGCTTATAGTTTGTAACCCCCTGGAAAATCGCCAAAACTGACAATCTTTTATTTCAACCCCCCTAAAAAATATTTAAACCCCCACCCAAAAAAAGGCTTATATTAAAATTACAGTTTTTGAGCTCTAGCGGCCGAACGGATTGACCTATTGAAAAACGGACACCATCATGACCTACAGATATTTCAAGATCTGTAACTTTGTTTCTATGACTTTTTGTCGTATCTCACTCTCTTAACCCTTTGGTAGCGCAAGATTTTTCAAATTTCTGGCAATTTCGAGGGTTATTTTCATGGTTTTAATTTCCTATAAATTTAATTTAGTATTTAAAGGCTTATTATTTGACACTCAATATACACATTACCCTTCACGAATTAGTCGACAAACTAACCTGTTTTAATAATTAAACAACTCAAAAAATTGAAAACCATAATTGTTTCGTAAATGACAAACTGCATTATCGACCTACTCAGGTATTTCTAGATAAGCTATAAACGAGGAATTAGACCTACATGTAGCTTGTCCATTAAAACCCCCAGGAAAATTGCAAAAAGTGTAATTTTTAATCAGAACCACATCAAAAAAGGAGGACATTTTGAAAATGTCCAAAATAATGCCTTTTTATTTTAGCTCTAGCGGACGAATGGATAGGCCTATTGATAAACGGAATACCTCCTCTTGCCAAGGATTATAGACTATCCAAAACGTTGACTTTTGACTTTTTGTCGTATCTTGTCTCCTTCACCCTTAGATAGCGCTAGATTTTTCAAATTTCAAAATTTTTTCGAGGTTTTGCCTTTTTTATCACGTAAACCGATTTGATGATTTAAACCCTATCGATCTAGGGGTGAAGCCTCCCACAATGATGGTCTAAGGGATCTAGGGGTTGGGGAAGTGGGGTGGTAGGGGAGGTCAAGGAGGGGAGAGGGTTGCAGGTTATTTGTTTGGGTATATGAGATATAGCATGCATGTGCCTTGAACCCTCAAATATCCTTAAACATTCCCAAACTCTTCTATTTCAATTGTTAACCCCCTCATATATTTAAATAACTGCTGATTTGTCTATTTTTGAGCTACAACTTTGCTCCTATGACTTTTTATCGTACCTCATCTCCTTCACCCTTAGATAGTGCTAGATTTTTCAAAATTTGGCGTATTTTCGAGATTTTGTGGTGGTTTTTAATTTCTTAACACCTAATATACTTGATGGAGGCCTCATATTGTTCACGCAGTATGTCCAAATCACACTTAGTTAATAGCAGCAGTCATATGACCACTTTTGCTTACTTTTCGATTTTACCGTTTCCATAGTGTAAGTAGGCACGAAAACCTAACCATTCCTAAGGATATTTTGTGGTTCTGGGCCTATTGTTACTAATTATAATGAATGTTACAACATTTATAATTGAGCTATGAAAGTTACATTGCATGCATTTACCTTGCACCTTTTTTAACCCCTGTGACAGTTCCCAAATCCTACTACTTTTAGTTTTAACTATCTCAAAATAAAAACGAGTTCGCACGCAGCACGCTGACGTGAGGGAAGTGAATTTCCACATAAAAAACTTTTGAAACTAAAAATCAGTGTAAAAACATACATGTGTCCAATTTTTATTGAAATCTGAAAACAGTGATTTTTTGGCTGTTTTGATACTCCTGGTTTCATTTACTTGCAAAGCTGGGAATACAATTTTGCGCATTAAAGGCTAGGAGAAGGTCCAGACAGGCTTGAAAGTAGGCGACAGGTTGCTGGGGATGATAAAAGTACTCTAACAAACGAATAACAGGCTTTTCTAGTGTAAAATCCACATAAGACAACGTACTGTGTTTAGTCGATACACATTTTCTTTAATAACTCGGTAAATATTTACGCTATAATTACGAGAGAAGGCTTAAAACTTTTGCCTCTCTAATTCCCATCTTTTTATACCATTGATTTTGTATTTGGAGCTTCTCTGACCCTTTTTGGGCCCAAAAACTCGAAATTTTAAAGATTAATCTCCAAAAAAAGGGGTTTAGAGTTTTCCGATTGTTTTGCCCAACGAACTTGTCAAACTGATTACAGAAATGAACGTCCTTACCAAATTTGAAGTAAATCGGGCAAAAAATGCGACCGGTAGAGTGCAAACACATATATATACATATATTATTACTTTTAAAAGAAAATTACCAGAGTACCCTTTAAAATTCATTTTTAATTCACTGACACGTGTTTCGAGGTTTACCTCATGATCACAGTGCAGCTAATAACCTTAACCTTAAAATTAAACAATCTGTAAATAAACAAAACAGTATGATAATTTTGTTAACATATGCTAAATTATCTATCTAAATATGATTAATTACTTTTGATTTTTTTTATTGTTTCAAAGATTGGATTTTTTTGTTGCGCCTGATGCATTATATTTAGTATGTTAGTTTTGTCTTCTGAATAATTCATGTAAATGTGAAGCTCTTCTTTGGCATTCATTTTGTCACCTTTCTTTTCAATAGTCTAGACAAAACTTCTAAACTTTCTTGCAGTGTACCAAAATTGTGATCTGTAGTTAAAATATGCTCGGCAAATTTTGATTTTTGTGTGGCTTGGTTATTTGGCTTTATAGCTTGAATATGTTCTTTATATCTACATTTAAAATTACGTCCAGTTTGCAGTTTGCGTGGGGGGTAACGTAATATTTCGGGCATTCCTTGCATGTCAATTTATATATTCCTGATCGGTCAAAAATGTTGGCGTTTTGGTTATGTGAGCCGTTTGAAAATTTTTTATCAAATGAAATGTATTATTCCTGGTTTTATAGCTGACCTTTAAGTTGGTATTTATGAATGTTTTTCTGATAGCTTTGTTCAACACAGAACTATAAGGCATGCAGATAAATTCTATATTGTTTTGGCCATCAACATTTTGTGAAGTTTTATTTTTAATTTTTCTTATGATAGTATCAATTACTTTAGAGTTGTATCGATGTCTTATAGCTATCGATTTTATTGTAATTCTTTCTTCCTCAAAATGTTTTTCTGTCATCGGAATATTTAAAAGCCTATGTATCAATGAATAAAAAATGTCTAGTTTTTATTCATTCACTTAATCTGGCCCTGGCACCAGGTCACAACTCCAGACTGGCTTGTAACATTTGAACATCTCTGGATGAGGTCACCTCACAGAACATTTTGACGTCATAAGCAAAAAGAAGAAATTTTGATTTGGTATTTTTGGAAATTACATTGATGAAAAGCAGGGTGTTTTATTGTATAACTGGATGTAACACTGCTTAACGATTTTGGTAAAAAACGAGCGGTGATTTTGTTAGGTTGGTACACTGGTGAGGCAAATTTAGCGTTCTTTGAACTATCCTGATTAGCTGTTTTATTCCTAAAACTAAAAGTAAATATAATCATGCAAATCACTGAAATAAAAAGTAATAAAAGTTGCAGTAAATTCATTTTTTCGTTTGATTTATGGAACTAATCTTTCCGTGAAACATGATTAATTATGAGAAAATAAACAATTACAAGTTTATTGAGTTTCAAATAATGGATAGGTACTTGTTTTATTCACTTTGTCGACTAGTTCGATTTCAGCGAGTAGTTCCTTTGCCTCACCAAAATTTGAAAAGAACAGCTTGCAGTTTTGTTCATCAGTGTACCTCCAGTTATACAATAAACCTCCCTGGTGAAAAGGGAAAAAGGGCTGGTGCTAAGAGAGAACCAAAATTTTGGTATAGGACCAAAGGTATTTATAGGTATAGATTTGTACTTTGTACAAACAACCCTCAACAAACAAATTAGAACCACCACTGTAACAAAAAAAAGGTTTACGTGGCCTATTTCAAACGTTTTTATCTGCTGAGTGAAAACAGAGCACCTTTAAAGACGGCTTTGGTGAAAAGCAATGTTTTATTTTCAAATAATGTGTTTTACACGTTTAAACATTACTAAATAAAACTCAAGTTTACGTCTAAACCATCTTGTATCAACACAATATATTATTTACAAATGGTGATATATTTCGAAAGTCTATGCTGCCATCTTCAGACTATATGTAAATATATCACCTTTTGTAAATAATAATTAATTGTGTAAATGAAGTGTTGTTCAGACGTAAAATTGTATTTTATTTAGTAATTATATGTTTAATATTCAACAATTTTAATTTAATATTTAACTGTTTCTTATTTTGTCATTGCCAATTTTGCCGTCTTCGCCTTCACAGTGATTTGTAGACAGGATTAGGACAAGGACACTGCGTCAAATTTTGAAAAGGAATGCTTTCTTATGATCCCTTCTCTCCTCCATGAAAGCTGGGTTGACACCATCACAGCTGGGTAAGAATGTAGTTTTTCCGTGTTTTTTTTCATGTCAAGCAATGCATTCTCCGCATTGGGCATGAGCGCTAAATGCTTGCTTCTACCTAGTTAATCAACTAAGTACCAAGTGAAATTCGTTCTATTTACATTTGATTTCATCCATTCCTGAATAATTAATTAGCATTATTTCGCTTTACATTCATTTATCGTAAAATACCATGGATGAAGAAGTGGTGGAAATTAAAACCGAAGAGTATTCCTTCTCAACGCCACAAGGTATGTTGAATGCTCAATGGCTGTAGCTGAGGCTGATCTTAATTTCTGACAGGCCATGTCTCTTTGCAACTTGCATTCCTAACCTTAACTCCTAGACTGAAGTCGTGAGACCTATGCAATAATACAAAATTAAATCAAAATATGTAGTGTACCTAATATTATTAAATTATGACACATTTTAAATACAGTTGCATATACCTATGCCTCTCAATTTCAGTCACGAATAGGTAGGATTCTGTCAATAATACAGGAATGTTTTTATAGGCCAATGTTTTAGGGTCTATCATCTTATTTATTAGATGATTATCTTATGTTTTTAGGGTGAATAAATCTTAAGGATTGCCCATAATTACCAAAATAACAATTCATTGTTGGCCTTATGCAATCAATTACCTAGGCCCTAACTGTGTTCTTGTATAGGCTTATACTTACAAGGCTCTACAGAGAGGATATGATCTCCTAGCCACTCATTAAAACCTGCATTTCCTCCAAAACTCCTAGCTAGTACTGACAATAAGCTAGGCTAACTGATTTAATAAATTGCATCGGAAATCTTTAAATAATCTTTAAATATATTTTATTAAAAATTATCATTAACCCTTTGAGTGCTATGATGTATTGCCTTTAGAATCTGTTATCAATAAACACTGTTACTGCTTCATAAGCGATTGTACCGTTAGGGTCTGAGTCTGACATGTGGTGAAACCTGGTAGGCTACCTCGTCCAGCGCCTAGGCTCTAATACCACCTGGTCCGCTACTGCTGCTAGTCTGATCAGTGGCTGTGCGGTCATAGGCGTTACCTTCCCTGCCGGGGGTAACTCTTGGATCGTGGGTTTGAATCCCATCACAGTCGGTGGTTTTTATGTGCAACTCATGGAGAGTTCACCTGTCTGTAGCAGAGTTGAAGGGGAGGGCAGACCTTGAGCAAACGGTGGACAGCTCGGGTCCAAGCTGACGGGATGGGTGAATTATTTGTGAGCTGACCATCTGATCAGGTGTTTTGCTACTTTTTACCTATCCTTTACTGTGTGTGTGTCCAGCGGAAGCACGTTTTTATTAATTTTAACCGTTCAAGACATTAAAAAATTCAACAAAACATCACAGATTCAACTTAATTCTCTTTTCAGAAGCTTAGCACTCAAAGGGTTAATGAATGTTGATACTGATAGGCCTAGGGAACTAAGGCTAAAGTATTATAAATACACAAGGAGGGTTATGGTAATACTGAAGGTATCACCCCATTCTGTGGTAAGTAGAATTAAGGTACTGTACTGTTAACTTACCAGCTCAGTTGTTGACCATCACTTGTTGGATAGATGCTATAGACTTGTTGAAATTACTATCCAAATTGTTAAAATTAATAGCTTCTTAGTTTACATGTAAAAATAAGCTAATCGCTAAAATCAAACGGTCAATAAAATGAATCAAACTTATCATAGGCTAAGTTATAGCCTCACTCATTCATAGTTTGAAAATACGGTAACTTAAAACTGGTAGGAGACCTATTTGTTCATAATTTATAATATTTTATGGCAAGAAAAGATAAATAAATCAAATCTCTTTATTCCCATAAAAAATACAAATATACAGTACCTTAGTTGATAACTTACAGTACCATAGCCTTATATTATTGTATAGGCGTCGACCTAAAAACTAAATCGTGCAGGCCTCTACAGTTCTTTAAAATAAGATACAGTGTATAAGTTAGTTAGCCTAGTTTATACAATTTACAATATTAATACACTGAAATAATAAGTAAGTTACCGTAG
Organism: Allygus modestus; assembly: GCA_963675035.1. NCBI lineage: Eukaryota > Metazoa > Arthropoda > Insecta > Hemiptera > Cicadellidae > Allygus > Allygus modestus. The sequence continues at coordinate 135,757,846 of OY776115.1, forward strand.
GCCTATAGTAAAAAATCAAACAAAAAAAATTAATTTGATCCAATCTTGATTTTTTTTAAATGAATAAGACTTAAGTTAGATTTATTTAAAATAATCGAACAACCAATCGCTGCTGATAGATGAGCGATGGTTAAGGTTTGTGTTAAGATGCTCTAAGTGTTAGTTGATTTTCTTTTGTTTCATGCCTTTTAAAACTAATAACATGGAAGTTATTTTAAAACGATAAAAATACAAAATGTTTAATGCAGAATAATTAAACTTATCTTAAATACCCCCGTAGCAGCAAACCTGCGTACTCAGCGAATTTCCAATGCATATATATGTATCTTAATACCACATACCAAGTTTCATCAATATACATTCATAAATAAACGATTTATGACATTTTAATTATTCTCCATAAGAATAACATGGCGGCTGAGTATGCAGGTTTGCTGAAGCAAGGAACACAAAAAATGGGGTTTTATACAAATATCAATATAACTCATGTAGGTAAAGCCAAATACCAAATTTCATTAATTTATTTTCATAATGAAGGCAGATAACACGTTACTTATTCTCCATAAGAATAACATGGGGCTGAGTACGCAGGTTTGCTGCTACGGGAGCCTTTAGTAAACAATTTTTTTTGAGCAAATATCAATGGTCCACAACCAGATGAAGCCGTATACCAAGTTTCGTCAGTATACGTTCATAAAAAAGCGAGATATAAAATTTTGATTTTCCTCCATAAGAATAACATTATACAACGTACTGTGTTTAGCACTTTCAATATCTCGGTAACCAATTGACGTAGAGAAATGATCAGAATACTAAATTGTGTGTTTTTTTAAGCTGAATCCAATGGAAAAAACTAAAATTTGACTTTTTCCAAAATTATATGTAAAAAATTTGAAAAACCCATTTTTGGGGTACAAAACCCCCCCAAAATACCCGTTCGGATAGAGCGATCTGGCTGGTTTTCGAACTTAAAGTCATAAATGTTGCTTTACACGTTTATACCAAATTTAATCAAAATCGGGTAATTTTTACGAGAGTTATCGTGCTCACGGACACATATATATATATATAGATATATATACAGTCTCGAACGAATGGTGTTTTTGGGGTCTGGGGACCTCAATATGATCAGAGATTTTAAACCCAAAACTAGAGTTATCATGAATCATTTTGGTTTGATTTTATATTAGGGTAATCAAATTAAGGGGAAAAAAGGTTAAACATCAAACTAATTGTAAAAGAAGCAAAGTAAGGTCTTTTAGACATGGTAGAGGCTCCCAAACAACATATCATAAGTCTACCAAAATCCACGTGGGGGAAGGTCGCCATATTGGATTTTCCAAAAAATCTGAGACTTCTGAGTCTTATGGCTCTTTAACGAACAAATATCAACTAAATGGGGCAAACAAAGTGCCTTTTTAATATAAAATTTAACCAGCTTTCTAACGATGGATAACACGTAGAAATGTGAAAAGTTTAGGAAGACTCTAAAACTTTAAAAACACCCCCGTCGCAGCAAACCTGCATACTCAGCGAATTTCCAATGGAGATATAACTGTCTTAATACTACATAAAGCCACTTCCCAAGTTTCATAAAATATATTCACAAATAAGCAATATATACAATTTTAATTATTCCCCATAAGAATAACATTGGGGCTGAGTACGCAGGTTTGCTGCATCAAGGAACACAAAAAATTGGTTTTTATACTAATATCAATACTGTATAACTCATCTAGGTGAAGTCATATACCAGTTTTTATTCATTTATGTTCATAATTAAGGTGGACATAGCATTTAATTATTATTCATAAGAATAACATGGGGCTGAGTACGCAGGTTTGCTGCTACGGGAGCCTTTAGCAAAACATTTTTTGTGTGCAAATATCAATGGACCACAACCAGATGAAGCCGTATACCAAGTTTCGTCAGTATATGTTCATAAATAAGCGAGATATAAATATTTTATTTTCCTCCATAAGAATGACATTAGACAACGTACTGTGTTTAACATTTTCAATATCTCGGTAACCAATTGACGTAGAGGAATGATCAAAATACCAAATTGTGTTTTTTAGCGAATTTCCCCTATAGGGAAGAAGCTATATATCTATATATATATATATGTGTGTCCGTGAGCACGATAACTCTCGTAAAAATGATCCGATTTTGACGAAATTTGGTATAAATATGTAAAGCAGCATTTATGACTAAGTTCGAAAACCAGACAGATCGACCTATCCGAAGGAGTATTTTGGGGGGGTTTTGTACCCCAAAAATGGGTTTTTTGAATTTTTTACATATAATTTTTGAAAAAGTCAAATTTTAGTTTTGACCATTCAATTCAGCTTAAAAAAACACACAATTTGGTATTTTGATCATTCCTCTACGTCAATTGGTTACCGAGATATTGAAAGTGCTAAACACAGTACGTTGTCTAATGTTATTCTTATGGAGGAAAAGAAAATTTTTGTTGTCTCGCTTATTTATGAACGTATACTGACGAAACTTGGTATACAGCTTCATCTCGTTGAGGTCTATTGATATTTGCTCCAAAAAATTGTTTTTGCATAATTCTCCCGTAGCAGCAAACCTGCGTACTCAGCCCCCATGTTATTCTTATGCATAATAATTAAATGCTCTGTCTCCCTTAATTATGAACATAAATGAATAAAAACTGGTATACGACTTCACCTAGTTGAGTTATATAGACATTAGCATAAAAACCCATTTTTTGTGTTCCTTGTTGCAGCAAACCTGCGTACTCAGCCCCAATGGTATTCTTATGGAGAATAATTAAAATTGTATATATCACTTATTTGTGAATATATTTTTATGAAACTTGGTAATTGGCTTGATGTAGTATCAAGAAATTTATATCTCCATTGGAAATTCGCTGAGTATGCAGGTTTGCTGTGACGGGGGTATATATATATGTCCGTGAGCACGATAACTCTCGTAAAAATGATCCGATTTTGATGAAACTTGATATAAACATGTAAAGCAACATTTATGACTTTAAGTTCAAAAACCAGCCAGATCGCTCTATCCGAAGCGGTATTTTGGGGGGGTTTTGTACCCCAAAAATGGGTTTTTTAGAATTTTTTATGTATAACTTTTGAAAAAGTCAAATTTTAGTTTTGACCATTCAATTCAGCTTAAAAAAAACACACAATTTGGTATTTTGATCATTCCTCTACGTCAATTGGTTACCAAGATTTTGAAAGTGCTAAACACAGTACGTTGTCTAATGTTATTCTTATGGAGGAAAAGAAAATTTTTGTTATCTCGCTTATTTATGAACGTATACTGACGAAACTTGGTATATGGCTTCATCTCGTAAGGGTCTATTGATATTTGCTCAAAAATATTTTTCCCAAAGGCTCCCGAAACAGCAAACCTGCGTACTCAGCTCCCATGTTATTCTTATAGAGAATAATTAAATGCTATGTCTCCCTTAATTATGAACATAATTGAATAAAAACTGGTATACGACTTCACCTAGTTGGAGTTATATTTATATCAGCATAAAAACCAATTTTAGGTGTTCCTTGTTGCAGCAAACCTGCATACTCAGCCCCAATGTCATTCGTAAGGAGAATAATTAAAATTGTATATATCGCTTATTTGTGAATATATTTTTATGAAACTTGGTAAGTGGCTTTTTGTAGTATTAAACATTATATCTCCATTGGAAATTCGCTGAGTATGCAGGTTTGCTGCGACGGGTGTATTAAGCTGAATCCAATGGTAAAAACTAAAATTTGACTATTTCCAAATTTATACGTAAAAAATTCTAAAAAACCCATTTTTGGGGTACAAAACCCCCCCAAAATACCGCTTCGGATAGAGCGATCTGGCTGGTTTTCGAACTTAAAGTCATAAATGTTGCTTTACACGTTTATACCAAATTTCATCAAAATCGGATCATTTTTACGAGAGTTATTGTGCTCACAGACATATATATATACAGTTTCGAACGAATGGTGTTTTTGGGGTCTGGGGACTTAAAAACGAAAAGTTATCATGGTCCCGGGCCTAGGTCTCACCATGCCGACTACGGTAATAGCTTCTTCCCTATAGGGCAAAATTCGCTAATAAAAGGAATTTTTTCCAAAAAATTGTTCCCTTAGTCTCCTGCAACTAAAAAATTACTCAAGTTTTAATTTAATCAACTCAACCATATTTTACACGACATATTAATAGCATTCTAGTGATATAATGATCGTCAAACTTGGTTTAGCTTTCTATATACTAAAAAAAAATCAAACTATAGTGATCCAGCCTTCTAATATACTATGAACACTCAGCTCTTATTTTACTAGTTATGGGTAGTCCCAATAGTAAAATTATATTATGTGTTTCAGGGGCATCACCCTTGGGGGAGTAGGGAGGGAGACAAAAGTAAAAGTTGGGAATTTTGAGTATTTGTGATCGTGAGTTGGCAAATTTGCAATTAACAAAATCCTTGTTTAGTATCAACACAGATATTTCCAAACAAAAATTGTTTTCAAATAAGGCAGACCAGACCAATCCGTAATTTTGTCTTAAACACAATTCAAATTACAAAATGAGTAGTTTGATAGGTTTATTACCCATAGCATATGATGAATTGGATCGTTTTGGGGGAATTTCTTCCTTAACCGTGCATAGGTTGTCTACCCTGGTCTGATGCGTCGCGTAAGATAGGTACAAAATTAAGAAAAATAGGATATCTTGGAGTAAAGGTTGTTTCTGGCGCAGGACAGAAACTCGACGCGACGGCGCCGGCGGCGGAGGCGATATCAAAAGTGTGCTTTACCCTTTAAATGTGAGAAAACTAAAGACTGTATATACAAATGTTTCAAATAAAAGTTTTTATTTAACTCATTTCCAACATTTTTCTCACTTGAAGTTTGTTTCTACCCCCCAAAAAAGTTTACTCTTAGTAGCTTTTCCATGTTCCAATTTTTTTTAGCTAATTATATTTTGTATTTTTATAATTCTGTTAACTGACTGATCTGTAAGTTGTTTACTCCGTTGGAATCCTCAATTCTTCCAGATAAGAAATATATAAGTTTCATTACAATCGGATAATGCCTGTGCGATGAAGGAGTGTGTTAATGAGTGTGCGCGCATTAAAATATTTTCCGGCAGAAATTGTTTAGTTGACCGTAATGTGGAGGGGGAAGGACCGTTTCCCGCTTCAAAAATTCCACTGCGCTAGTATTCCAGGTGTATTAATAGAGTTCTATGGGGCCAGCAGACACATGGTACGCAATACACTTTTTCGTAATTTCAGACCCTCCCCCTCCCCCACATAACACACCATAACACCTGACCATACCCTCCTTTCACCCTCATACGTTACGTAACATAATCATAGTAAATGTTAAAAAGCTGAAATCGTGTAAAACTCATTATTTTGCAAAGATTCTAATGAGATACTGTTTGTAATGTTTAAAACAAATCTGTTATACCATTTTATAATACTCTGATTTTCTACCTTAAGTACCTAACATTTTTGAGATTCAGACAAGAAAATAAAATATCCCCGGTAAAAGGTAACAAATAAAAGTAATAACTCTTATAAATAAAAAATATATTTTTGTAACAAATTTAAAAACTACAAAAAAACACCTAGATACGCAAATCTAGTTTATTTTGATTAGACAAAAGAACACTAAATCTGATCATAAAACTAAAGTTAATACCCCCGTCGCAGCAAACCTGCGTACTCAGCGAATTTCCAATGCATATATATGTGGCTCACTACTACATAGAGCTACTTACCAAGTTTCACAAAAATACATCCATAAATAAGTGATATATAGCATTTTATTTATTCTCCATAAAAATAAAATTAGGGTTGAGGAAGCAGGTTTGCTGCAACGAGGAAGATAAGTTATATTTTTATTTGCAATTACCAATATAACTGAACCAGGTAAAGCTATATACCAAGTTTTATTAATTTAGGTTCATAATTAAGGGAGATATACAACTTTACTTATTCTCCATATGAATAACATGGGGCCGAGTATGCAGGTTTGCTGCTACGGGGACTATCAAAAAAACCTTGTTTTTTGTGCTAATATAAATATACCACAACTAGTTGAAGCCACATACCAAGTTTCATCAAAATACATTCATAAATAATCGAGATATAGAATTTTATTTATTCTCCATAAGGATAACATTGGACAACGTACTGTGTTTAGCACTTTGAATATCTCTGCAACGGTTGGACGATTAAAACATCAAAATGTTTGTTTCGTTGAGCTACACATTAACAAACACATTAATAAACAGAAATTTGAAGTTTTTAGTAAAACTATCTGAGAGAAATCTAAAAACCTTTTTCCCATAAGATTAACTTGGGACAAGTTTTTTTGGATTTTCTCCGCAACCACTTAACCTAGGTTAATGATTCAAGCTACTAATTTATTTGTTTTTTTAAGCTCTATAAAATGGCTATAACCGAAATTGAGTGTTTTAAACATTTTGGGGTCAAATTTGCAAAAAAACGATTTTTGGAAAATTGTAAACCCCCATAAAACCCCCTTCCCATAGTGCGATCGATTTGGTTTTCGAACTTAAAGTCATAAATCCTACTCTCCACATTTGTGCCAAATTTCATCAAAATCGGGTGTTTCTTTCAAAAGTTATCGCGGTAATGGACACATATAAATATAGAGTTTTAATAAAATCATAAATATAAGAACAGGCTCAAAACGATTGCACCAATAAGGACAAGTAAAACAGCTGTCTATTATCATAAGCTTTTATTTACGTTTTTGTTGATAACACCAAGAGTTAGGTTAGCCCATTATGAATTAGCACTGTGATCATGACTTTAAGTCGAAACATGTTAGTGCAATTATAATAAAAAATTGTATTCAACAGGGTACTCATGGTTATTTTCATGTTTTTATACTTATATATATATATATAAATTTGATCTAATAGTGTTTTTGGCATCTGGGGAGCTCAAAACGAAAAGTTATCATGGTCTCGGGCTTAAGTCTTAACATACCACCTACGGTAATAGCTTCTTCCCTATAGGGGAAATTCGCCTAAAATACACTTTTAACATTATATTTAATTTGTGTGAGTTTCATGACGCTGAGCCAGACCCCCCCCCCACTTAACGCAGAGTAACGCTATGCCGAACCCTCTCCCCAGCCTTAAGTGTGTTACATAATGTAGGCCCTTTAATTACTATATTATATTTTAAGATATTTTGTCAAACCCAATAATTTTCTAAATAACTTCTATCATAGTTCTCCCAAGCAATTCTTATATGGAAATTTAAAAATTTGAAGTTTGCATCTTCTTAACAGCTATGTTTATACAAAATATTAAATTATAAAAATCTCTTTAAAATTTACTTTCTAACCATAACACCACAAAAGTACCTACAATGTTTCCGTTTAAAAATGTAAAGTTAACAAGTACTAGAAAAATGGTGGATAACCCAAAATTTTCAAATCCAAAAATTATAGCCTACAGCAATGTTCAACAAATTTATATTAAGAGATATTTGTATTGTTTGTTATTTATGTTGTTATAAGTATTTAACATTTAATGACCAGACATTTTTAATTCGGTTCAATTTCATACGTGTGTATTATTTTACTGGCGATAGTATCAAAACAGATTTATCTTATAATTTGTATTTCCAAAACTCTAGTAAATGCAATTATATGATAAGTTTGTAAGTTTTTATCAAACATTATATTATGATCACAAGTCCATCTTATTATGATATAAGCTTACGTTTTTGTAATTGACCCAGATAATCGTGTATTTCTATAATAATTTTTCGTTTTTATTTTATTTTGCTTTTGTTATAAGTAATTTCTAACATTAATAATAATTGTTATATTAATACTAATTTATAATTATCAGGCATTTTAAAGCTTAGTAAAATTTAATATGTGTATATTTTTTCAGGTGATTTTGTAACAAACTATTTATTTATAACATGTGTGAATAATCTGTTAGCTTATTTCAAAACTTTATTAGGACAATCAAGAGGTTTTTAGCCAGAAAATCACCTTGAAATAGTTAGAAAATCAATTTGAAATAGTTGGGACATTGGCATAAAAATTTGGGAAATATGAGGTCCCTTCCCCCATCCCAATAATTTTCTAGTGCGACGCCCCTGTGAGCTATAGCAAACTTACGTTTTAGCTTTTCAAGTAACAGCCATTATTCATCACTACCTATAACCAGCAAAAGAGCTGTGTGTTCATTAGTTGCTGGAGACTAAAGGGAAAATTTGTTGAAAAATTCAATTTATTTTAAAGTTTTAGATGCTTTGCCAAATATCCGCTTGTCACATTTCTACGTGTTATACATCATTAGAAAGCTGGTTAAATCCTATACTCTAATATGAGTAAGGTTTGCTTGCTTGCTTGCGACATGGATCTCAAAAACGGCTCCAACGATTTCCTTAAAATGTTCAAAATAACTCATTTCTGGGATAAAAATAAGTTCTAGACAGGCCTCATCCCCAGGAAAAATCAAATAATGTAAAAAAACTAAAATGAAAAGTTAAAAAATTAACATTGGGCAGATGGAGTTTCAAATCAAAACAAAATAATTGTAACAGCTGTTCATAATCAACCAGGGAACTGTCAAAGGGAATCATGTTGTTTGATTATTAATTAACATGTGGTTTCCTGAGAGCAGAGATTAAAATATTTGAGTGAAGATAACATATATACGGGTAGTAAAATAAATCAAAGGGACATTGGCTTATAAATAACAACTGGAGTGACTTTAAAAATGCAGGAAAATATATAAAAATATATTTATCAGTATGTATTTATCAGAGCTATAAAAATATGGTAATCAGTTGGGGAAAGTGGTGAAATATTACACCCAGTCATCTAAACAAACTGACGGGCCTTCCCCGAGCAAAGCTCAGCCCCAGGTACTTTTATATTAAATAGACACTTTGTCTGCCCCATTTGGTTTATATTTCTTTGTTAAAGAGCCATAAGACTCAGAAGTCTCAGATGATTTGGAAAATCCAATATGGCGGCCTTCCTCCACTTGGATTTTGGTAGATTTTGATATGTTGTTTGGGACCCTATGCCATGTCTAAATACCCCCGTAGCAGCAAATTTGCATACTCAGCGAATTTCCAATGCATATTAATTTATATTAATGCCACATAAAGCCACATACCAAGTTTCATCAATATACATTCATGAATAAACGATTTATGGCATTTTAATTATTCTCCATAAGAATAACATGGCGACTGAGTATGCAGGTTTGCTGAAATAAGGAACACTAAAAATGGGCTTTTGTACAAATATCAATATATCTCAACTAGGTAAAGCCACATACTAAGTTCTATTAATTTATGTTCATAATTAAAGGAGATAACACGTTAATTATTCTCCATAAGAATAACATGGGGCTGAGTATGCAGGTTTGCTGCTACGGGAACTATCGGCCAAAAAATGGGTTTTTGTGCAAATATCAATAGACCACAATGAAATGGAGCAATATACCAAGTTTCGTCAGGATAAGTTGATAAATAAGCGAGATATACAATTTTTCTTATCCTTCATAAGAATAGCATTGGACAACGTACTGTGTTTAGCACTTTCAATATCTCAGTAACCAACTGACGTAGAGCAATGATTAAAACACCGAATTGTGCGTCTTCCAATGCTGATTCCAATGGGAAAAAATAAAATTTTACTTTTTCAAAAATGTTATGTAAAAAACTCAAAAAACCCATTTTTGGGGTACAAAACCCCCCCAAAATGCCCCTTCGGATAGCTCGATCCGTCTGGTTTTCGAACTTTAAGTCATAAATGCTGCTTTACACGTTTGTACCAAATTTCATCAAAATTGGACCTTTTTTACGAGAGTTATCGCACCCACGGACACATATATATATTTCTTGCGGTATAGATGCCAAACGACTTTATATACTTTATATATATATACAGTTTCGAACGAATGGTGTTTTTGGGGTCTGGGACCTCAAAACGAAAAGTTACCATGGTCCCGGGCCTAGGTCTTACCATGCCGACTACGGTAATAGCTTCTTCCCTATAGGGGAAATTTGCTAAAAACCATACTTTATTTCTTTTAAAATTAGTTTGATGTTTTTCCTTAATTTGACTAGGGTAGGGTTGGGTGTTATTTGGTTTAGCATTTGTTAACTCTAAAATTAAAAAAAACCTAGCCGCTAATGATAAGGATGAGGATTCCAAGCAATGGGAATAGTCACTTCCATTTCAATTACTCAATTAATGAAGTTACCAGTCCATTTTTCATGGAATTAGGCTACTATGTAAGAGTGTTCATACATAGTAAGAGTTTGACTTTTTGGATGAAACAAGTGTTTAAAGGATATTTAAACCAATTATTGAGGTTTTTGCCTCTTACTGGTACCGGTAAGTCTGGGAGGCATATTTGCCTGACACTCATTCCTTTCTGAACAAACAGTTTCCTGTTCTTATTGGATATAAACTGCTACAATTTCTTTGTTTAAAATTTATTATTGGCGATGGTGAGTTTTGTGTTGTTTAAGAAATAATTGCACACATTTTCCATCACTAGATTTGTTTTCTAAATGTCAATTTAATTTTGTTAAAGTCAGTTTTTAATTTATAATCAGTAATTTTAAATACTAATTCTTTGTTTCAGAAAGGAATGTCTGGAATAGTCAGGCTGTGCATTTACTCATTAAAGAATATAAACGATTCAGAATTCTTTTTAAAAATCCAGAAATAAGAAGGAAGCGAATATGGAGTAAAATTTCGAAGAGACTCCAAATTCTTGGATTTAATTTTGACGCCGAGCAATGCGAGAAAAAATGGAGAAACTTGAAAAATTACTTCTCTATTAATGAAGGAAAGGACATCATAACATGGCCTTTTTACAAGGCAATGAGAGATGCACTTTACGGTGGACAAAGTATTTTTAAGAAAAAGCTAAAAGGACCTAAAGAGAATGGACATCACAACTTACCATCAAACACCACGACGGAAACACCTGCAAGAAATGATTTTGACCAAGATGACAATGATGATGACAATTCTGCTCCACCAGCTTGGTTTGCCGATTTTCTCACCAAGTTCAGAGAGGATGAAAAAGATAGAATACAAATGCTCGAGGAAATGCACAAAGACATTATGAAACTTGAAAAGAGGAAGTGTGTTTTGCTGCAAACATTGATTGAAAAACTGACATAACTACTTTGTTTTGTGAACTGTCTATACTGTAATTTTAATGTTTTCTGGCATAAATGTGTCTCAATACTATTAATGCACATAATGTAATTTAAGAAAAGTTGTCCCAAGTTAAAAGTAGTTGGTTTCTACTTATGGCTTTAAAATAAGGAAGTCTTAAGCTATTAAACTGAATTTAAAATATAAAATTTAAGTTAATATTACACCAAGTTCCCTAAATGGCTTTTGTACTGTCCTGTACCACTTAACACATTCACTAACGCAATGTTAAAAAAAAATCGTAACCACAGACTGCCGCCTCAATTTTGCGGCGGGCGTGGCGTACTCATAGCCCAACGCCGCAGATCTGCGGCGGCTAGGTTCATTAAAATAGACTGCCGCCGCAGAACTGCGGCTTTGGTTTCTTTATACTAAATGAGAAATTTCTTCGCAACGGTCTATTTTAAAGGTTAGATGGTTTAGGCACGGTCTACAGGATAGTCCGCCTTATATATGCGGCACTTGGTCTGGTCTGTAGCTAGGATTAGGACCAGTCTACAGGGAAGTTTATGATTTTTTTCGTGGTCTGTCAGAGTGACCCGGCCGCCGCATATATGCGGCGGCTGGTAGCGAACGTGTTAAGAGGTTAAAACTGGGTCACAAAATTAACCAGTGTGACCAGATTCCCTTTTACTTGTGGTACCTCCTATTTCCTCGTTTTTTTTTTTTTTGTGAAACCCCAGTTGGAGTTTGCATTCCCAGTCAAGTCTGAACCTTTTAGCGAATAATGCTCCCTTTTTTTCTTTGGGTGTTATCCTTGCAACAGTTAAACATTAAAAACTTCAAAAGCTCTGAAGTTCTGAATTTTGGCACATTTGGACAAACATTTTGATATACCTATATGATAGGATTTTGTCACGATAATACGGTCAATTTTTTTAACGAAAGATATCCCTTTTGATTACATGCAATCCATAATTAACTTAGCATGTTAAAAAAGACAAATGCTTCACTAGCTAGCTGATTTACTCAATAAGCTTCGGTTGACGTGTGAGGATCTTTGAATCTTTGGATCTCTGAATCCGTCCCTTCAACAACACATAAACATAAACATGCTCATTTGATTTAAAAACATAATTTTCTTATAAAAATATCTTGATGTGTTTTTTGGATTTGTTTAAATGGTAAATTTATGATGGCCTTTTGAATTGGCCTATTGAAGGCTTACATTAACAATTTGGACTCACAATTATTGGCTTAGCGTGACCAAATTTTTTTGGGGGGCACATCCCCTAATAATAGCAAAACGAATGTGAGTTTTCACAAAATCTTAAAACTTACTTATTTAAATATCGCCTATTAAATAAAAATAATAATAAAATAACAACCAAATATTTCTTACATTCTTTGAATTAAGAGGAGGTTAACTTTACCTTTACTGATGGAGCTTTACAGGGTATTTACTCACTGACTCAGAGGTCTCGATATGGAAAATGCTAAAAAGAAGTCCGATAGAAATCTGAGTTGGAAGCAAGGTTGAATCATTGAAGGTGTTATTAACACTTTTGCGTTAATGGAATTACATGACACAGACCTAAACTGAAATTATATACAGCAGGTCAAATTTAGAATTTAAACACCATTAATGGCAATTTGAAGAACATTTTTTCCCAACATAATCTTTTCAGTTTTTATTTGCAGCAGTGTGTTATATAATATCCACATACTTAAAAGCAATGTATAAAATTAAGACATAGCAATGTCTTATCTGACTAAGATGTCCTAATGGACGTACTTTAACGGGAGTCCTGAAATTACAGTACATTTGTATCCTGCCTCACTTGGAGAGTACAACCATTGACCATAAATACTGAAGTAGACTTCTCGTTGCCATTGTGAAATCTGTCCCTAGTTTTGTGTGTGCCAGGATTCAAAGAGGACGTAGTTCTCAATAATCACCAACAGAGTATACAGCTATCAACTATTACTTATCCTCTCAAGGAGGGGTTAATTCAACAGTTGGTGTATCAGAAAGCAATAATAAATTATCACTTGCTTTCTGGGGTGGAGATATTTTACAAGTCAACTTAAATAACTAAAATAAATAGTTGATAGCAGCACAATCTGCAGGTGACCTAATCAAACTACACAAACTTAAAATTCTGGCAAACACTAAAAGTGGGTCAGCTGGGCCATATAGATGGATGTCTCCTTCACTACACATATATATATATATAGTCAATGGTACAACAGTTGTGTGTGCTGCATTCTGTGGTATTCTGTGCATTCTTTTCAGCTATTTTAAATCATTAACTTCTGTTTACACTATCATCCAGTAAAATAAATATCCACAAATAAGAAAAACATTGACATTTGAGGACACTTGGTGAGAAGCCATAAGGTAAAATTTGAAACAAAGCCCTTTTCTTTCCCTATTTTAATTTAGGCCTTAAGAATCAGCATACCAAATTTCATCTTCTTAGAATATTGGGAAGTTAAGAGTGTTAGTGTTGAAAATCTTAAAGGCTTTGCCTTTTATACAGAGTGTCCTACAGGACACTAACTATAGCTACAACCATAGGCGTGCGCAGAGTCCGTTCAATGTGGGTGCCGGAACCAAAACATGCATCCCCCCTAAAATCTTGCTGCTCTAAGAACTTATTTATCTACCAATTCATATTCATTTATTAACGGACAAGCCATTTACAAAGTAGTATAACGTTATATAGGTAATAATACAATTTTTAAAATATATTGCATAGAACTTAAATTATTAAATTACTTTCAATTAAATAAAAAAATAGTCTTTGGCATCAGTCTTAAATTTTTCAAGGTGACAATCAAATAGATCTAAACTTGTAGAAATTTCATTTCCTATCCTATGAAGGCGCGGTAGAGTACTAAAATACTCAAAATTTGTTCCATCAAAATGTTTTGTAAAAGTAACTTATATGAATTTCATGAATTTTTAAAACTAATCTTTTGTGATATTTCTGGAGAATGCATGCCAATGATTGAATACATCAATTATCATACCTAATCTAACACATTATCGTTTACTCCTTAACACAAATATGTGCCAATATTATTTAATACTAGCTAGCCCGGCAGACGCTGTCCTGTCCTAATGTCATTGAATTTGTTTTATGTCAAATGCTCGGTTCATTTTCAATATTAGTTTGTTCGCTTCGCTCACTCTCCTATCAAAAAACAAGTTTACGTCCTATTCTCAGATCTACCGAATATACACACAAAATTTCATAATAATCGGTCAAGCCGTTTCGGCGGAGTTTTTTTACAAACACTGTCACGAGAATTTTATATATTAGATTATGTGCAATAAATATTGTGACTGCATAAACATATTTAGTTTACAAAATATCATAATGTTACTTGTTTTGTATTATCTTCGGGATGGCTGCACATCATTCCCGATTTCTCGGTAAAAGTGTGTAACTTTGTTTTTAAAACAATATAATAATTGGCAATATGGTTCCAAGCACTATTTTAAAAAGCTAAAATACCTGAACATATCATCTCAGAATTTGTCTATTCCAATGTTTTGATCTAAAAATGAGAGCAGTGGGAAGCAAAATAAGTATTTTTGTTTTTATCCTCCAAATTCAAACTATTATTACATTTACTTTTCTATTAAATTTCCGCCCAACAATTAATAAAAAGAGGGCGAAGGGGTATTGTACTAGTACTTTATACCTGACACTCTGTTTCCAAGAAATCTGCTGATCGTCATAGAAAAACAACAGATGACAGTTCATGCTTTGGACATCGACTTTAATTGAATTTACATTCGTAAATACTTAACTGTATAACAAATACAATGTGTATTACTGATTTGGTAGTACTATATCAAAGTGAAAACTTACATATTCTTTCCTACTTACTTCTCACATCAACGTCTTTTAATAAACTCTTATCAAAACATTTATTTTATCATCTATTATCCAAACATTTATTTAATCATCTATTTTGGCACCCTCCCCCTCCCCGCCCCAAGTCCTCTTTGGCACCCACTGTGCGCACGCCTATGCCCGTAACTCTCAGTAGAACCTGGATACCAAGATTCTCAAGGGAATTTTGGAAACAGTCTTGTTATCGAGGTACTCTTCTAGTTGAGGTTCGTGTAGGCCAAAAGTAGTGCCATCAAGGTTACTGGTTTCTCTGGAACACCTTTATAGCAAGTGCATTTTGGATCGGGAAGGGTGGACGGGGGTTTTCATGTTTAGACCTAAGCCCAAGAAATTGTTTACTTCAAAACATCCGTTCTGATGAGTCACTGCCCGTGGGAACTCAGGCAATAAAGGTTCCCCTATGTAAAACGACACACTACCGAGGTTGAAGATGTGCTATAAAGGTTCGGTGCCAAAAAAGACGTGCTATAGATGGTTATAACTGCGATCTGAATCAGGAAAA
The DNA here is from genome assembly GCA_963675035.1 of Allygus modestus. NCBI lineage: Eukaryota > Metazoa > Arthropoda > Insecta > Hemiptera > Cicadellidae > Allygus > Allygus modestus. Next base: position 135,773,457 of record OY776115.1, read on the forward strand.
AAAACCGTGCTATCAGCTGAACACGCAACACAGCAGAATGTAGTGACCAGCAGCATCTGCTGCTAGCTTCCGTCTAGTCTGCTATATATGCACTGTGTAAGGACTGAAACCCTATAAGAATTGCATGATCTGGTAGTTTATTGCTTTAAAGATTATTAAAGCTTTGCGTTTCTATTGTTTTTTAGAATATGAATACAAGAATTACGTCTGGGACCAGGAAATGACCTTTAGCTTGATCGATGAGTACAGAAACCATTTGCAAGACTTCCTGTATCCGACGGGCGGGCAGATGATCAGAGATGTCTGGGAGATGATAAGTCACAACATGCAAGCGAGAGGGTACGAACTCACTCCTGCTGCTTGTGACAACAAATGGCGCCAACTCAAGAAGACCTTCCGGTACAACATGCCGAATGGAGGTGAGGTTCAATATTGGAAAACGTATTGTTAAGACTTTTTAACTCAATTTTAGTAGAAAAATAGATTGTTTGGAGCTATGGAAGAACTAGAGGGTTAGTAAAGTGCAGATTAATATTAACAGTTGGAATAGACAAATTCTGAGATGACAAAATATGACGTTTTCCTTATTTCCCCAGAAGTCTGTCTGATTATATCTACGCGTTATTATGGATACAACCAGAACGGGAATTCCACCCCGATTCCAGTGGTACCACTCGTTTTTGGCTAGAAACTAAATTGACCTCCCGATGATTTTTTGAATCCACTGTGTTTAGACACTTTACGACACAAACATGGCGTAGTCGACCTCGCGCCAAATTTTCATTTAAATATAACTTTGGATTACATTGTTCTACTGCTGCTATAAGGTTGATTCATGTAATAAAATGAAAGTTTAAAATGTTATCTTTAGATTGGTACCAATATTATCCAATTTCAAGCGCTTTTTCAATGCTATTTATGCATTTGAAAAAAAATGACGGCATTAGCCACTTTGTGGCTTATGCAACTTATAGGACATACCTGACAGCCACTTTGTGGCTTATGCCACTCGGAGGGTTAATTCCCTAGTAGGTAATTCTTTTGGTCAGTCACGTTTTTACTTTATGACAGATTTTGATGGCTGAGGTGTCAGTTTAAAGACATTGTCTTAAAAATGTTTAGAAAGTAATTTATTTAGTCCTCAGAGAGTCCCTCAGTCTTCAGAGCTCCACCCCACTGGCTCTTAAAGTTACAATGTTATTCTTAGGGAAGAAAACCTATTTTATTTGGATCACATATGTTTTATCTTGTGTTTACGCAAATAAACAGCTTTTATGAGAAATATTTCTAACTACCAGAAATCTGTTATTACTGAGTGGTTTAACCTAAATTGTATGTTTGTGCAGAATTAATTTTTTGTGTAAGATTCCCATGGAGATCTGGCTAACGGCTATTATTATTACTAACCCTGGTATTACGCATCACCCTCTCATAAATCTTTGAAATATCACATAACTTAAAGAGTACCGTACAAATCTTAAACCGGTTGGCTTATATTTGAAAATTAGCTCAGGAGTTAACTTCCAGGATATGCTGGTGTGAGTGTTGCCAGATGAGGAATAAAGAGTATTAAAATACCCCCCGTCGCAGCAAACCTGCGTACTCAGCGAATTTCCAATGCATTGATATGTTTCTCACTAGTACATAAAGCCACTCACCAAGTTTGACAAAAATACATTCATAAATAAGTGATTTATTACATTTTATTTATTCCCCATAAGAATAACATTAGGACTGAGTACGCAGGTTTGCTGCAACGAGGAAGATAAGAAATGAGTTTTTATGCAATTATTAATATAACTGAACCAGGTGAAGCTACTTACCATGTTTTATTAATTTATGTTCATAATTAAGGGAGATATAAAACGTTACTTATTCTCCATAAGAATAACATTAGGGCTGAGTATGCAGGTTAGCTGCTACGGGGACAATCAACAAAACATTTATTTTTTGTGCAATTATCAATATACCAGTACAACATGAAGCCACATACAAAATTTCATCAATATACATTCATAAATAATCAAGATATCAAATTTTATTTATTCTCCATAAGGATAACATTGGACAACGTACTGTGTTTAGCACTTTGAATATCTCTGCAACGGTTTGACGTAGAATCACAATTTAAATACCAAAATGATTGTTTTGTGGAGCTGAAGTGATTGGTAAAAGAAAATGTGAAGTTTAAAGTAAAATTAACTGAGGAAAAGCCAAAAACCTTTTTCCCATAAGATTAACATGGGAGATTTTATGAGCATGTTTTTTGGATTTTTTCCGCAACCACTTAACCTAGGTTAATAATTCAAAATACCATATTATTTGTTTTTTTAAGCTCTATAACATGGTCTAAACCTAAATTAAGTGTTTTAAAAATTTTAGGGTAAAAAATGCAAAAAACTGATTTTTGGAAAATTTAAAACCCCCATAAACCCCCCTTCCCATAGTCCGATTTTTCTGGTTTTCGAACTTAAAGTCATAAATGTCAGTTTACACATTTGAGCCAAATTTCATCGAAATCGGACGTTTTTACTCAAGTTATCGCATTCACGGACACATATATAGATATATAGATAGATATATACATATATATAAATTTGAACGAATAGTGTTTTGGACATCTGGGGACCTCAAAACAAAAAGTTATCATGGTCTCGGGCTTAAGTCTTACCATGAGACCTACGGTAATAGCTTCTTCCCTATAGGGGAAATTCGCTAAAACAACGATATTTGAGATATTTGGAATATCAACTGAACTGTTTTATCTCACACACCCTGTCAGTAACAGAATGTAGTTTAGTTTAGTAGTTTAGCTGCTAGTTAACGGAAATTTCATCTTATTTGCTCATTTGTTTATAACAGGTCGGAAATCTCTAACGAAATGGATCTACTACGAAGCACTAGAAGACATTCTTGGAAATAGGGATATCGCACGGAGACTTGTTTGGAAGCAACGGTCAACGATCAAAAAAGAGCTACCGGGCTCACCGTCGAGCTACACTCAAGAGGAGGGGCTGGATGAAGAGAGTAACGAGGAAAGACTGGAAGAAGAGTACGTGGAAGAAACGAAACAACATTCCGCTGCCAAACGTGCTAAAGTGGATGAACCACCGAAATGGTTTGAACACTTCCTCACTCAGTATCAAGACGAAGAAAAAGAAAAAAGAAATATGTTACAAAAGATGCACACTGACATAGTGGCTGTGGAAAAACAGAAGTGCATTTTGTTGGAGAACTTAATTAAGAAAATGTCCAAATCTGAACCTGTTCCTAAAATTGTTGATGCTGTCAGTCTCAGCCAAGAGATGTTTGAGGATGAGTTGTAGCATATGTAGCCTCAGTTGTGTTATAAGCTGACACTTATAACGTTATTCAAATGTTATTGAATAGTGTATTATACTAGAACGGACGTTATTGAATAGTGTATTATACTGGAACGGATCTCTGTGTATTGATATTTTCCTTCAAATGTAATTTTTGTAGAGCTTCTTTTGTGTAATATGAGGATGATCGAATGGTTTATGTATTCCATTTGACATAAAATAATTAAAATTAAAAGGAAATCTCAACTGCCTTTAATAATATGTTTTGACTACAGAAATATGTCATATGTTTATCATGTATAGTATCTAAGTAATGTAAATTTATAATGTGTCGATATTTTCTTTTATTACCTGAATTAGGTTTGTACCATAAATAGAAACAAACAAAGTTAATAAATGCCCTTTACTAATTTTTGTTGCTTCTTGATTTACTTGGCCTTATGTTAACAATTCAGTAATCTTCTATACGTATAAAACATCAACGTGGTGGATCAGCCAACCGTTATGAAGTATCTACAGCACTTTGTCATACAAGTCCCCTTGAATTAGATAACTGGTTTAATGCAATGGAATAGCACTAAGTACACCTAAGGCTGTTGTAAAAAAGAGCAACAGAAAAAATTTAGTCAGGAAAAAAATTGAAAATTTGCATCAATACTGCTGAATACAAATCTGTCCTCGTTATTTTATTTATATTGTTATAATAATATGATTTTATAATTTTATTTGACGGTGAACCAAATTAAAAAGATAATTTTAGAAAAATATCCAAAATACTCCCATCGCAGCAAACCTGCGTACTCAACGAATTTCCAATGCATAATATATGTCTTAATACCACATAAAGCCGCAAACCAAGTTTCATAAAAATATATTCACAAATAAGCGATATATACAATTTTAATTATTCTCCATAAGAATAACATTGGTGATGAGTATGTAGGTTTGCTGAAACAAGGAACAAACAATTGGTTTTTATCCAGATATAAAGAATTTAACTAGGCGAAGCCACATACCAAGTTTCATCAATATTCAGTCATAAACAAGCGGTGTATAACATTTTAATTATTCTCCATAAGAATAACATGGGGGCTTAGTAAGCAGGTTTACTGCAACAAGGAACAAAAAATGGGTTTTTATGCAAATACAAATATAATTCAACAAGGTGAAGACACATACCAAGTTTTATTAATTTATATTCATAATAAAGGGAGTCATTACATTTTACTTATTCTCCATAGGAATAATATGAGATTGAGTACGCAGGTTTGCTGCTACGGGTATAATCCACAAAAAATAAATTTGTTGTGCAAATACCAATATACCAGTACTACGTGAAGCCATATACCAAGTTTCATCAATATACATTCATAAATAATCAAGATATCAAATTTGATTTATTCTCCATAAGGATAACATTGGAAAACGTACTGTGTTTAGCACTTTGAATATCTCTGCAAAGGTTGGACGAAGAATCACAATTTAATCACCAAAATGATTGTTTTGTGGAGCTGAGTTGATTGGTAAAAGCAAATGTGAAGTTTACATTAAAATTAACTGAGGAAAAGCAAAAACATTTTTCCCATAAAGATTAACATGGGAGATTTTATGAGCAGGTTTTTTTGGATTTTCTCCGCAACCACTTAACCTAGGTTAATAATTCAAAATACTAAATTATTTGTATTTTTAAGCTCTATAACATGATCCAAACCAAAATTAAGTTTTTTTTTAAATTTTAGGATGGAAAATGCAAAAAACTGATTTTTGGAAAATTTAAAACACCCATAAACCCCCATCCCATGGTCCAATTTTTCTGGTTTTCGATCTTAAAGTCATACATGTCACTTTTCATATTTGAGCCAAATTTCATCGAAATCGGACGTTTTTTACTCAAGTTATCGCATTCACGGACATATATAAATTTTGAAGGAATAGTGTTTTTGGCATCTGGAGACCTCAAAACAACAAGTTATCATGGTCTCGGGCTTAAGTCTTACCATGAGACCTACGGTAATAGCTTCTTTCCTGTAGGGGAAATTCGCTAAAACTCTTGAGTTTCTATGCTGTTTTTGCAAGATTTATCTTGAGTGTTTAAAAAATTAGGAATTGATATTTTAATATTTTTGTCGGGTTATGGCTATTTTTGGTTGTTCGTGACAGTGCAGAAGATACTTCATTCCGCCTCTCCCATGGAAAGGCCCCCTCTTGAGTCTGCAAGACAACTTAGTAGGGATGCTGTCAGTGGACACGGTCTAAGTAAAGGTGATGGAGGATGAGGGCATGTGGGTCAACAGGTTCTGTTGGCTGGAAAGGGTCAAGCCTAAAATAGTGCTAACCTAAAGGAATTTTAAAACCAGTTCCCAGGTTAGAGTCTGAAACTTTAGAGGAAGATTTTTACTTCAGTAGACTACATTTTGTCGAGTCCCACACTACAGGCTGGCCAATTGTATGCATAAAGTAAAAGGATTTGTTAGCATCTCCCTCAAATAACAAATTAAAATACCCCCGTCGCAGCAAACCTGCGTACTCAGCGAATTTCCTATGCATGAATATATTTCTTACTACCACATAAAGCCACTTTACTAAGTTTCATAAAAATACTTAAATAAATAACTGATATATAGCATTTTATTTATTCTCCATAAGAATAACATTAGGAATGAGAACGCAGGTTTGCTGCAACCAGGACGATGATAATATGTTTTTTTTGCAATTATCAATATAACTCAACCAGGTGAAGCTACATACTACGTTTTAATGATTTATGTTCATAATTAAGGGAGATATAAAGCTTTACGTATTCTCCATAAGAATAACATTAGGGATGAGTATGCAGGTTTGCTGCTAAGAAGATAATCAACAAAAAATCAATTTTTTGTGCAAATATCAATATACCAGTACTAGGTGAAACCACACGTCAAGTTTCATTAATATACATTCATAAATAATCGAGATATCAAATTTTATTTATTTTCCATAAGGATAACATTGGACAACGTACTGTGTTTAGCACTTTGAATATCTCGGCAACGGTTGGACGTAGAATCACAATTTAAACACTAAAATGATTGTTTTGTAGAGCTAAACTGATTGGTAAAAGCAAATATGAGTTTACATTGAAATGAACTGAGGAAAAGCCAAAAACCTTTTTCCCATAAGATTAACATGGGAGATTTTATGAGCAGGTTTTTTTGGATTTTCTCCGCAACCACTTAACCTAGGTTAATAATTCAAAATACCATATTATTTGTTTTTTTAAGCTCTATAATATGGTCAAAACCAAAATAATGTTTTTTAAAAATTTTAGGGTGAAAATGCAAAAAACTGATTTTTGGAAAATTTAAAACCCCCATAACCCCCTTCCCATGGTCCGATATTTATGGTTTTCGAACTGAAAGTCATGAATGTCACTTTACACATTTGAGCCAAATTTCATCGAAATCGGACGTTTTTTACTCAAGTTATCGCATTCACGGACACACACATATATATATATATATATGTATATATAGATATAGATATATATATACATATATATAAATTTGAACGAAAAGTGTTTTTGGCATCTGCGGACCTCAAAACAAAAATTGATCATGGTCTCGGGCTTAAGTCTTACCATGAGACCTACGGTAATAGCTTCTCCCCTATAGGGGAAATTCGCTACCATGCAAGATTCTTTAATTGGGCATGATGATAATTGATGTGACTGGCTGAAATTGATTGCCTGTTGCCTATTTAAGTTCAGGTTATTTCACCAGACGAAAGTATCACGTCTTGGAGTATTCTGAAGATTTATAGAGTTTAACAATAGGGGCTTTCATAATGGTTCATGGATATTACTATACGTACTGCAACCTATCCAATGAACAAAAAGTAATATAACTTAGGTGTAAACAAATTATAGATTCGATAATTCATAATCTTAAATATTTTATGTTTTACGGTATTTCCCCTATAGGGAAGAAGCTATTACCGTAGGTCTCATGGTAAGACTTAAGCCCGAGACCATGATAACTATTTATTTTGAGGTCCCCAGATGCCAACAACACTATTCGTTCAAATTTATATATTTGTATATATTATTTTTTTAAGAAAATTACCAGAGTACCCTTCAAAATTCTTTTTTTTCACTGACACGTGTTTCGAGGTTTACCTCATGATCACAGTGCAGCTAATAACCTTAAACTTAAAATTAAATAATGTAATATGTATATATATATATATATATATATATATATATATATATATATATATATATATGCCCGATACTGCGATAACTTTTGAAAGAAAAGCCCGATTTTGGTGAAGTTTGGCACAAATGTGTAGACTAACATTTATGACCTAAAGTTTTTTCCCCTTAAAATTTTAAAAACACTTAATTTTGGTTATAACCATTTTATAGAGCTTAAAAAAAATAATAATAATTCGGTATTTTTAATCATTAACCTATGTTAAGAGGTTCTAGAGAAAAGTCAAACGAGTTCGCACGCAGCACGCTGACGTGAGGGAAGTGAATTTCCACAAAAAAAGTTTTAAAACTCAAAATCTGTGTAAAAACATATATGTATTCCAATTTTTATTGAAATCTGAAAACATTGATTTTTTGGCTGTTCTGATGCTCCTGGTTTCATTTACCTGCAAAGCTGGGAATACAATTTTGCGCATTATAATGTTAGGAGAATGTCTAGTCAGGCTTGAAAGTGGGCGTGAGGTTGCTGGAGATGATAAAAGTACTCTAACAAAGGAATAACAGGCTTTTCTAGTGGAAAACCCTCATAAGACAACGTACTGTGTTTAGTCGAAACACATTTTCTTTAATAACTCGGTAAATATTTATGCTAGAATGACGAGAGAGGGCTTAAAACTTTCGCCTCTCTAATTATCATCTTTTTACATGCATTGATTTTACATATGGGGCTTTCCTGACCCTTTTTGGGCCCAAAAACTCGAAATTTGAAAGATTAATCCCTAAAAATGGGGTTTAGAGTTTTCCGATTGTTTTGTCCAACGAACTTGTCCAACTGATTACAGAAAGGAAGTCCCTACCAAATTTGAAGTTAATCGGACAAAAAATGTGACCGCTAGAGTGCAAACATATATATATATATATATACCTAGGCCTATATAAAATTTTGAACGACCCTCCAAAACGTGTTCAGGGGGTCACGTTAGGAACTTCAATGGTGGTCCCGGGCTTAAGTTTCACCGTGCGGGTCATGCTAATAGTTCACTTTCCAAAGGAAATTCACTAAAAATATTTTACATGATAATCTTTTGGGAAAAGGTTTTTGGATTTTCCTCAGATAATTTTAATAAAAACTTCTTTTACCAATCAGTTTAGCTCTAAGAAATAATCATTTTGGTGTTTTAATTGTTATTCTACGTCCAACCGTTTCAGTGATATTCTGAGTGCTAAACACACAGTATGATGTCCAATGTTATCCTTATGGAGAATAAATACAAATTGATATCTCAATTATTTATGAATATATAGTGATGAAACTTGGTATGTGGCTTCAACTAGCTGAGATATATTGATATTTTCACAAAAACGGCTTTTTGTTGATTTCTCCGTAGCAGCAAACCTGCCCCCATGTTATTAATATAAGTTTTACATCTCTCTTAGTTATGAATATAAATTAATAAAACTTGGTATGTAGCTTCATCTGGTTGAGTTATATTGATAATTGCAAAAATGCAAATTTTGTATCTTATTCGTTGCAACAAACCTGCGTACTCAGCCCTAATGTTATTGGTTCTTATGAAGAATAAATAAAATGCTATATATCACTTATTTTTTAATGTATTTTTCTGAAACTTGGTAAGTAGCTCTATGTAGTAGTGAGACACATATATGAATGCATTGGAAATTCGTTGAGTACGCAGGTTTGCTGCAACAGGGGTATTTTTAGTGAATTTCCCCTATAGGGAAGAAGCTATTACCGTAGTCGGCATGGTAAGACCTAAGCCCGGGACCATGATAACTTTTCGTTTTGAGATCCCCAGACCTCAAAAACACCATTCGTTTTAAACTGTATATATATATGTGTCCGTGCCGAGCACGATAACTCTCGTAAAAATGATCCGATTTTGTTAAAATTTGGTATAAACGTGTAAAGCAACATTTATAACTTTAAGTTCTAAAAACAGCCAGATCGCTCTATCTGAAGGGGTATTTTGGGGGGTTTTATACCCCAAAAACCAGTTTTTTGAATTTTTTACATACAATTGTTGAAATGGTCAAATATTAGTTTTTACCATTGGATTCAGCTTAAAAAAAACACACAATTTGGTATTTTGATCATTCCTCTAGCTCAATTGGTTACTGAGATATTGAAAGTGCTAAACACAGTACGTTGTCTAATGTTATTCTTATGGAGGAAAGACCAATTTTATATCTCGTTTATTTACGAATGTATACTGACGAAACTTGGTATACAGTTTCATCTGGTTGTGGTCTATTGATAGTTGCTCAAAAAACAATTTGTTGCCAAAGGCAAACATGCAGCAAACCTGCATACTCACCCCCCATGTTATTCTTATGGAGAATACTTAAATGCTATGTCTCTCTTAATTATGGACATAAAATGAATAATACACCCGTTGCAGCAAACCTGCATACTCAGCGAATTTAAAATGGTACTTCACTAAGTCATGAAGCCACTTACCAACTTTCATCAAAGCGTATTCATAAATAAGCGAGATATGACATTGTATTTATTCTCCATAAGAAACAAATTAGGGCTGAGTATGCAGGTTTGCTGTATCAAGGACCAAGAAAATCTGGCTTTTATGCAATTACCAATGGATCACCACTAAATGAAGCAACATACCAAGTTTTACCAATTTATATTCATAAACAAGGAAGATATCACATGTTTCTTATTCTCCATCAGAATAACATTATAGCTGCTCCCAAAATGGGTTTTTATGCAAATATCAGTAAATCCCAACCATATGAAGCCACACACAGAGTTTCATTAATATATGCTCATTAATAAGCGATATATAAAATCTTGCTTATCCTCCATAAGATTAAAATTGGACACAATATTTCGGTAACCAATTGACGTAGAGAAATAATCAAAGTACCAAATTGTATGTTTTTACTTTCTCCCCTTATACATAGTATATGGAGAATAACCCTGGGGGGGAATAGGGGCATTTCTCCTCTTAAAACCACGAGTGTAGTAATGGATTCTTTAGTGCCTCCAAAGCAGGGATTTGGGTGGATGTTTTTTAAAACAACTTGTTTACAAGATTTTCTGTACATTCGACCGTGCTTTGTATTCTATATTTAGTAAATAAAAAGTAATTTATTTGTTAAAGTTGGGCTAAAAGGGAGAAAGTATGTGTCAGTTTCCTGATTCTGTTTATTTTAAGCTGGATTCAATAGTAAAAATTAAAATTTGATTAAAATGAAAATTAAATGTGAAAACCCCAAAACCCACTTCGGATGGTGTGATTCGTCTGGTTTTCGAACTTATTCAAATAAATGGTACTTTACACATTTGTGCCAAATTTCAATAAGATCAGACCTTTTTTACGAGTTATCGAGCTTACAGACACACACACACACACACGCACATATATATATATACATATACAAATTTTACCGAATGATGTTTTTGGCATCTGGGGACCTCTAAATGAAAAGTTATCATGGTCTTGGGCTTAAGTCTTACCATGCCACCTACGGTAATAGCTTTCTTCCCTATAGGGTAAATTCACTAAACAAAAATGGAAATTTAAAACAATTATCATTGGGCTTATGGAGTTTAAAATCAAAACGAGTTCGCACGCAGCACGCTGACGTGAGGGAAGTGAATTTCCACATAAAAACTTTTAAAACTCAAAATCAGTGTAAAAACATACATTTGTCCATTTTTTATTGAGATCTGAAAACATTGATTTTTTTGCTGTTCTGATACTCCTGGTTTCATTTACTTGCAAAGCTGGGAATACAATTTTGTGCATTATAAGGTTAGGAGAAGGTCTAGACAGGCTTGAAAGTAGGCGTGAGGTTGCTGGGGATAATAAAAGTACTCTAACAAAGGAATAGCAGGCTTTTCTAGTGTAAAACCCCCATAAGACAACGTACTGTGTTTGGCCGATACACATTTTCTTTAATAACTCAGTAAATATTTATGCTAGAATGACCAGAGAGGGCTTAAAACTTTTGCCTCTCTAATTCCCACCTTTTTACATGCATTAATTTTACGTCTGGGGCTTTTCTGACCCTTTTTGGGCCCAAAAACTCGAAATTTTAAATATTAATCCTCAAAAAATGGGTTTAGAGTTTTCCGATTGTTTTGTCCAACAAACTTGTCCAACAGATTATAGAAAGGAACGTCCCTACCAAATTTTAAGTAAATCGGACAAAAAATGTGACCGCTAGAGTGCATACACACATATATATGTCTATATATATATATATATATATAAAATTTTGAACGACCCCCCAAAACTTGTTCAGGGGGTCACGTTAGGAACTTCTATGGTGGTCCCGGGCTTAAGTTTCACCGTGCGGGTCATGCTAATAGTTCACTTTCCAAAGGAAATTCACTAACAAAAGAATTGTAACAGCTGTTTATAATCAATGAACTGTCAAAGTAATACTAAGGTTATTTATGATTATTAACATGTAGTTTCCTGAGAGCAGTGATTAAAACTGTTGAGTGAAGATTACATATATACAGTATTAAAATAAAACAAAGGGACATTGAGCTATAAATAACAACTGGAGGGATCTAAAAAATGTAGAAAAGAGGCAAATGTGTTTAAAAATCCGATTATCAGTAGGGGATAGTGGTGAAATATTATTCCAAGTCATCTAAACAATCTGACTGGCCTTCCCCGAACAAAGCTCGGCCCACAGGTACTAATCAAAAACATTCATCTCAGTTACAAGTAACTTCATAATTTTTTAACTACAACTTTGGCAAACAAAATGATAACAAAATTTCAAGTCTAATAATACCCAGTCTACAAATTGCAAAATCAAAATTAATGGAGTTCTATACAAATTAAAAAATGTGGTGTTCCATTTAGTAAACAGTTCAGCATCAGGGCATTACATAGCTTACATTCAAAACAAAAATAAGTGGATAGATGCAGGTGATGAGAAAGTGAACGTCAAGAAATGCCCTTATGGTGCAAAAAAAGGTATATTATAATGTTTAAAAAACTGCCAGAAAATTCTTAAAACTATCTAGGTAAAATTACGGTAAATTAATCTTAATTAATGTTCAATATATTATAATATTTTATCCTTGATATATATTTTGTTTTATTTCAACTTGAAATCTCATTTATAACAATTTTTAAAAACAATTATATAAAAATCAAATGACATCATAACCAAAAACACAAAGTGTTGACGGGTTGCCAAGTCCTAAAATTATATGATATCAAAATGTATTCCAAGTCAAAGATAGCACCTTTGATTTGCCATTGTTTATCATCACAAATTACTTAAATATGTTAAAATAACAATGCTTGAAAGATTGTTGGTTATTTTCTATCTGTTCTTGGCCAGCAGCTTCACTGATGCAAAATCTTTATTTTGAAATTTAAAAATATAAATAAAGTATAGTTAAAAATTATAATTGAATATTATAAAAAATTATTATCTGCTGGCCAAGAACAGATAGAAAATAACCAACAATCTTTCGAGCATTTTTATTTTAACATATTTAAGTAATTTTTGATGATAAACAATGTCATATCAAAGGTGCTATCTTTGACTTGGAATACATTTTGATATCATATAATTTTAGGACTTGGCAACCCGTCAACACTTTGTGTTTTTGGGTATGATTTCAATTTTTTAAGGTTCCTCCACCTAGTAAAAGTCCGAATTGTAAATGTATTTGCTGTGTAAAGTAGCAGCAGTGAATGTAACTGACAGTAGGCCTAATAAGATATTCTCGGCAAAATGGATAATCCATAACTTATTTTGCTGCAAAGTAAATATTATCATTATATTCAAGCTATTTAAGCTGATCATCAAAATCAACACTCTTTTCCCTTTCCAGTGTTATTATATATTTGGACACCGGTACTAAAATTGTTTTGCTAGTGAGAGAAAATTTATTTTCCAAGTAAATAAAAATATAACTTATAAGATTATAAATTTAAAGGCACACTACATTTATAGCAAAGAGGCGGTAGTTATATTTTAAAACCAATTTTCACATGCTGTAGAAATAATGGAGTAATGATAAACATACATTTCTTGAAGATTTTATTGAACAGTTGAATTCATTTAAGTCACACTTTGTCAAACACAGTTTTCTCATCCATTTGTCCAAATTCACAATTCAGATTCATCCAAATGAAAACTTGAATTCTTGAGTATTTTCTTCTCATGTTTAGAGTTTATTCTTGAGCATTCATTTGATTTGTGGTAGAATACCCTGAACGTTTGACACTCTCTCCACTAGACCAATGGGACACTCACATGGTAGACTCCTGAAGTTGGATGAAGTCAACTGATTGACGGCGGCGTGATCTTCCGCGGTATCCACTTGGGTGGGCGGCCATAGCTGTTAGACACAAGTCCCATCTTCGTCGCATCGTGGCTGACCCTTGACTTTTGGCTCAGCAGACGTCTTGCAGCAGAGACATTTGCAGCAAGATGATGATGCTATTGATCAAAACAATACAATTCAATACCAGACATTACAAATTCCTTTTTCTGGTATTCCGATCTATAATAAACAAAAATTTAAATTAAAGCCAATGTATTTTGAACTGAAACCTAAATTCCTCTTCAGTTGTGTAAAATGTAAATGCTATTTACAAATATGATAAAAAAATAAACTTATCACATGTAAAAAGTTTACAAAAATAACACCTGATTAAAACTATATGATGATTATTAATTTATTCTTTGCTTAAACCTTTGTTTTCAAATTGTTTCCATGAGTTTTTAATTTGAGACATTTTCTCTGTCTAAATTATAAATGCTGATTCTGTGATCCCTTTTTTTGAAATTGTTAGTTCTTTTGCTAAATTCTTTTTAATTCTTTTTACAAGTTTTTGTACGCAGCTAGATGTGCTGGATTCTGTCTTTGCCGGTGTTAAAATACATTAGCGTTGTTTCAGTCTTTTATCAAGAAACGATCCAGTTTTAGAAAATAAAGTAAGGAATTAACCTACCATCTTAAGCAAATGGAACATTTAGAATAAATTCATAAAAATAATATCTATACATATGTAATATCAAGGCACAACATGAAATCCTTTACAAAATACATTATTCATAGTTTTTTTCAAACATTTATGAACTGTGGTGTAAGGTTTAACAATCATCTTTAATGGGGCAGAATTTATCATGTAAAATTATCAAATTTAGATTATTTTTAAAAGTCACTCACCTTAGTACCAGAACCAGCCGTGGTCACCGAGGCTTCAGGCTTGCCAGCGGTGGGATCTGGTAGGGATCAGCTAATAATATGTCACCTCTCCTGAAGCGGAAGGTTGTCTTGGCAGACGATGGTCCCCCTGGATGTGGAAGGTGTTATGTCCATGTTGTATGTCCCCTCCCTAGTGTTTTTTGAACGCGCCTAACCCTACGTGTATGTCGATGTTTGTGTTGTTTGTGTGTTTTTTTTCTATGTTGTGTGTCGTGTTGAGTTGTGTTTGTGTTGTGGATAGTGTCGATTGTGTGGGTCCACCCATGCTCTAACGGAGGTAATGCCAAATTGGAAGTCTAGGTAGTGAGGAGTAAAGCTCGGGGAAATCGGTTTGAGAAGCTACTTCTTCATGGGTGGACACGCCCCTATCCCAAGTGATCCTATGAAAGTCAACGTCATGTATAATGAGAACGGGGTTAAACAAAATTTGGACACACGGAGCTTGGCCAGGTTTTGGTGCCCTACGACGGAGGAAAAGTCGGTGAAAAAGGCTAATCTGTCTTGTCTGGGTCCCGATTTCCCTTGTCCCTACTCTAACAACATCTGTTTGTACTGGCACTTCCCTGTATTCTTTAGCTTGCCCTACATAATATGTGTACTACATGTATCCAACCCCACCCAGAGTTACAGCGCCTACCGCCACGCCCAAACCAACCCCAAGGTAGGAGCACATTATGCCTTTTCTTAATAATTCTGTAACCAAAGTCACAAGTTACTAACAAGATATTAAACTGTTCAGAACTGTATTTTATATCAGCAACCAACCACATGTTATATACTGAGCAAAATAATTTGCAACTTATTTTAAAAGTCTAAATTGCACAATGAATTGCATCAAAATCAAATGAAGATAAGATTTACTTCGAAAGCCTATGTGGTAGACTGCTAAAGAATTTAAAATCCCCAAAAACCTTTAAAAACATATTGGACCAAAAATTAAAAATATGTTGTAAAATTAAAACTGTTCAGAGTAGTAAGTTATAAATCAAGAAACTTTTTTAGTAATAAGGATAACAGTTTGACCAAACTATCATTCGAGGTCAAGTTAACTAAACCCTCAGTCGTCCAATTACATTATAGGTTTTTTGCTTGGTTGTGGGATGGGTTGTGTTTGTGTGTTATAAACGTATACAGTTCTTTAGGTAGGATTAATAACTGTTTAAAATAGATAATAAAAATCGCAGGTGATAAACAAATTCTGTTGTTGAAAGAATGTTTTTATGGATTATTCAGTCAACATCGGAATGTATTCAATTCAAAGGTGAAACCCAAAATTTAAAGTAATCTTATCAATGAAATATTTGTTGTAATTCGTTTTATTCAATCATTAATTCTTGATGTCTGGTGGTTTGTTGATTATTATTAACCATCATGGTTTATTGATTGAAATCAGTTGATTAAGACTGACTTGATCCACAAGAGTAGGTTACATATTTAATGTATTTTTTCTATCTGATTAGTATTGCAGACATCAATTAAATAAACCCAAACAATTAAAACCATTAATTTGTATAACTATAAATAAACAATTACAACATTAAAACAAAATGTGCATTACTAATACTTAGGAAATGCAGACAGTCGACTAAAAACATTTTTTAAGTACAAAAATACCAACTTGACCCTAGAAAAGTCACTCCAAGAAAAAAGGCAGACGTTTTGATATCAGACGGGTGAGACTAAAGCGAGGTGAGGAGAATGAAGGGGATGGAATGGAACTTATTCATTGGCTGTACATTTTGATAGGAAGGGGGGTGGGGTTAGCTAGGCACATTGTTGCCACAGGTGCGAACACCACCCATACTCACTACAAACACTCCCCCTCACCCCTTCCCCCTCACAAGCTATAATTATCTCCAGTATAAAGCATCCAAGTGTCAGAAAGAAATAATTAAGAAATAAAATAGAAAAATGTTAAAAACATATCACAGCGTTATTAGTCATAATATAGATTAAAATGTTTCAATGCAAAGTTATCCAAATAATAATCATTATTTAAACTGACAACAAAGCAAAATACAAAAACATTAAGGGATATTTGTTCTGATGTAATGGTAAATTGAATAAATGGAGGAAGGGGAATCAGTTAAAGGGAAATAAAAATGAGAATAATAATGTGTAGATAAAAAAATATATGGGCTTATAATAAAATACCCCCGTAGCAGCAAACCTGCGTACTCAGCGAATTTCCAATAGATATGAATGTCTTAATACTACATAAAGCCACTTACCAAGTTTCATAAAAATATATTCACAAATAAGCGATATATACAATTTTAATTATTCTCCATAAGAATAACATTGGGGCTGAGTACCCAGGTTTGCTGCAACAAGGAATACAACAAATTGATTTTTGTGCTAATATCAATATAACTCAACTAGGTGAAGTCATATACCAGATTTGATTAATTTATGTTCATAATTAAGGGAGACATGGCATTTAATTATTATCCATAAGAATAACATGGGGCTGAGTACGCAGGTTTGCTGCTACGGGTCCCTTTGGCAAAAAATAATTTTTTTGAGCAAATATCAATATACCTCAACCAGATGAAGCCATATACCAAGTTTCGTCAGTATACGTTCATAAATAAGCGAGATATAAAATTTTTCTTTTCCTCCATAAGAATAACATTAGACAACGTACTGTGTTTAGCACTTTCAATATCTCGGTAACCAATTGACGTAGAGAAATGATGAAAATACCAAATTGTGTGTTTTTTTAAGCTGAATCCAATGATAAAAACTAAAATTTGATTTTTT
The DNA here is from genome assembly GCA_963675035.1 of Allygus modestus. Taxonomy (NCBI): domain Eukaryota; kingdom Metazoa; phylum Arthropoda; class Insecta; order Hemiptera; family Cicadellidae; genus Allygus; species Allygus modestus. Next base: position 135,790,963 of record OY776115.1, read on the forward strand.
CAAAAATTACATGTAAAAAATTCAAAAAACCCATTTTTGGGGTACAAAACCCCCGCAAAATACCCCTTCGGATAGAGCGATCTGGCTGGTTTTCGATCTCAAAGTCATAAATGTTGCTTTACACGTTTATACCAAATTTCATCAAAATCGAATCATTTTTACGAGAGTTATCGTGCTCACGGACACACATATATATTTATATATACAGTTTCGAACGAATGGTGTTTTTGGGGTCTGGGGACCTCAAAATGAAAAGTTATCATGGTCCCGGGCCTAGGTCTTACCATGCCGACTACGGTAATAGCTTCTTCCCTATAGGGGAAATTCGCTAAAAGGAGTTAAAGGCAAACAACGTTTATGTTGAACTTAATGGGAAATCAATACAAGCTATAAACTAAAGAAAACTATACACTATATAAAATATATATTAAAACTACTATTAAAAGAAGCTAAATAAATATTAATAGGCATGCAAATCAAAACATTTTTGTACATAAACAGTAAAAATACGGTTGTTAAACGTGTAAAAAAACGTTTGGGACATATCAAGATTAAAGATGTAGTATAATTTGTAATGATTCATTAACGAATGTTTCAAAAACTGACGTGAATCTTACCCTGGAGAAAATCAATGATGACTTTATGACTTTTGTGATACAAAGACACGAGGGAATGATGCTTGCCCTTTGTAATATTTGTTGTAGCGCTCATTCTGGCTATTTAATTTATGACTTTCAATACAACGAGGCATCATGATTTCAGATATACTGAGGAAGGTTCGGCTCATTAGTTTTTACTTAATTTTAAAAATCTCAGTTATTTGTTGTGCATTCTATATAGTGAATCTAGATATTTACGGTATAAATGAACTTATGATCAAAAAGCCGTCAAACAAAATCGTCACATCCTTTAAACAAACGTTTGAACTTCGAGGGCCAATGGGGAGGAGCCCGAAAGTATTTTTAAATACTTTTTAAATAGTTATAAGAGCCACGAAACCAAATTTGATGCTACTTGACAGGATTTTGTTACAACAAAACTTTAAAGTGTATGGGAAATCCTGTATAACTCCATAAGCGTTTTATATTATAACAAAATAAAAATGATCACTTACCAAGTGAATTATGAAGAAGATGAGAGATTGTGCGCTAGTTCGGTTAGGTTGGTGGAGGGTTTGAGAAAGATAGAGTTTTCCATGGAAACCACAGAGATATTTGAAATACATTATTGCTTGATAGTTACATTTTTAGTAAAGACATTGTTGTGATTTATTCCCAAATGGTGAAACCACTGACTTTTGTCGTAGTGATAAGCTGGCCCTGCCGGGTGACCGGGTGGGTACCTGTTCTGATCGTAGTTGTTTCAGCTTCTATAGATCCAAACTGCGCAGTGGCAACCGGACTCGACCGGTCTCCTGCATGTGTAAAAATGATGTTGTTTTGACATCCAAATATAAAATATGAATCTTACTTACAAAAAGGCTTTCCTATTTATTCTTTGGCAGAAAAGGCCAAAGGTATTGGTTTTCCTTTAGTTATAGCATTATGTTTTTTTTCTAAAGATCCGATCCCAACTCAGTGTTGCTTGGTTTTCTGTACGGGAACTTTAGATATTAATTTGTTGGGTTTCCAGACATTCATTTCATATGAGTACAGTAAATCCTCGATCAACGGTCACTTTCTGTTATCCGTTGTCCGTCTATGAGAATATTACTATTTATTAGCGCCAGGTTTTGCGCTATACGGCAGTGTCTGAGCGCCTGTATAAGCTATTATGTGATTTAAAACAACATAAATATGCAAGTATTGGGAAGAATTATCCTTTTTACACAGTTTATTTTCATTTCTCTTCTAAATTTTTTAAAATTCAGTTACTGTACACATTTATATAATGACGTTTCTATTATCCGTCTATTCAGTTATCCGTCACAGTCCGGTCCTGAAGGTAACAGTTAACAAAGGTTCCACTGTAAAAACGTACTTCTCGCAGAATTAGAATACTTTATTGTCATTACCAGTTTAACATCGTCACATAATTTATCATAGCTACAAAATCCAAAATTACAAATTAACTAAAGTAAAAAAATGGTTCACATCGTAAGGGAATAATTTCAAAAGATAATTTGTAATAGATTGGATGATTAAAATGTATTATCTAAATGTCTTGCTTCATGAGGTGTATTATAAAATCGTTAAACTTGGAAGATGTTACCGTCTAGTTGTGCCTTGTGGTCTTGAAAGCCATCCACCTTCAGGGGTGTGCCCCATGGGCCTTCAAAGTTTCAATGTTAATCTTAGGGGTTTATATTATTTACTTAGTCAGTTAATTATAATGTAAAATTCACAAAACGTCTGGCTCTGCCTGTGAGATCCTCGCACGGAGATCAGAACACCGACTAGTAATGCTTAGTGTGAATTGCAGGACATATTGTAAACCATTACTTATAGAAGCTAATATATTAACTTTAAATGCTATGAATATTTTAAACTGCTTGGTAATTTGTAATACCCCCCGTCACAGGGAACCTGCATACTCAGCGAATTTCCAATGAATATAAATGTCTTAATAACACATTAAGCCTCTTACCAGGATTCATAATAAATATATTCATAAACTAGCAGTTACCCGGCGCGCGTTGCTGCGCCCAAAACTTTGAATTTTTTTAATTACATCTGTTAATTAATTACAGCTGTTAATTTTGTAAACACTAAATTTCTAAAACCTGACACTGCACCCTTGTATGCCCTCTGGGTCAGAGCCCTTTGGACAGATTTGCACCAAACTTCACACAAACCATCCTTGAATAATGCTTAATAATGCCTGAAAGTTTCATTACCATCTGTCGAGCGGTTTCGGAGTCCATAGGCTACATACATATATATATACATACTTTTTTAGCGAATTTCCCCTATAGGGAAGAAGCTATTACCGTATTAGCGAATTTCCCCTATAGGGAAGAAGCTATTACCGTAGGTCTCATGGTAAGACTTAAGCCCGAGACCATGATAACTTTTCGTTTTGAGGTCCCCAGATGCCAAAAACACCATTCGTCCAAATTTTTATATATATATATATTAGCGAATTTCCCCCATAGGGAAGAAGCTATTACCGTAGGTCTCATGGTAAGACTTAAGCCCGAGACCATGAAACTTTTCATTTCAAGGTCCCCAGATGCCAAAAACACCATTCGTTCAAATTTTTATATATGTATATATATATATATATATATATATATGTCCGTAAGCACGATAACTCCCGTAAAAAGCTCCGATCTTAATGAAATTTGGTACAAATGTGTAAAGTACCATTTATTTGAACGAGTTTGAAAACCAGACGAATCGCATCATCCAAAGGGGGGTTTTTGGGGGGTTTTGTACCCCAAAAATGGGTTTTTAGGGGTTTTCACAGGTAATTTTTATTTTAATCAAATTTTAATTTATACCATTGAATTCAGCTTAAAAAAACAAACAATTTGGTATTTTGATCATTGCTCTACGTCAATTGGTTACTGAGATATTGAAAGTGCTAAACACAGTACGTTGTCCAATGTTATTCTTATGGAGAAAAAAAAATTATATCTTGGTTATTTATGAACATAAACTGACGAAACTTGGTATATCGCTTCATCTGGTTGTGGTTTGTTGTTGTTTGAACAAAAAACTAATTTTTCGCCTATGGTTCCCGTAGCAGCAAACCTAGGTACTTGGTCCCCATGTTATTCTTATGGAGAATAATAAAGATGTTATATATCGCTTATTTATGAATGTATATGGATGAAACTTGGTATGTGACTTCACTTAGATGAGTTCTATTGATATTTGCATAAAAACCCATTATTTTGTGTTCCTTGTTGCAGCAAATCAAATCAAATCAAATTTATTTCCAAATAAAAACAAATACAACATCATGTACACAAACAATATTGCGGGGAAACAAAATTCTCACATAGGCCCAATCGGCCTGTGCGTGAGTACGAGTTCTGCCTCAAATTCAGTGCACTTAAAAAAAAATATCAAAAAACATCGTATTATTACTAAAACAATTACATTTACATTTTGATGATTAAATAGGCTACAAACACAAATAAAAAATAAAAATCAAACAATATCGGCAGTTGTATGCATATTAATCATGAACAAAATTAAGATTCGTTTTGCATTTAAATATTACTGATTTAAAATAAGTAAAAATAAAAATGACATATGATATAATACAAAGACAATAGGCAATGGCGGGAGTGAAGTAGAAGTAGAAGTAGACGGTAGAAGTAGAAGTAAACGGTATTGTTAGCTTTATATTCAGTGAGCAGTTGGTGATGTAAAGTTAGTCATTGTAGTACTCAGAACGGATGAGGGACTCAGCATGTTCAGAACCGATCTCCAACAGCCAGTTAAGGACTAACCTTTTGTAAACTTTAGTTGTGACCTGCAGGTCCCTAATTGCAGGAGGAATGTTCCTGTAGATGAAGTTTGCAATAAAATATGAGTTGGAGTGACTGACTGATCTAACTGCTCGGGGCACCTGCAGGCCAACGTTAACGGAGTTCCTTGTCCTATAGTTGTGTCGCAGGGGAGTTATGACTAATTCTTTATGAGTGTATGTATAAACCATCAGTGTTTTAATGTATAATTGCCTTACTGTAAGTAATTTTGTTTCGGAAAATAACAGATTTGTGGGATAGCGTTTATGCTTTTTGAATGCAGCTTTAATAATTGATTTTTGTACAACAAATAATGAATTTAAAAGTGATAATCCGGCACCACCCCATGATATAATTCCATATTGTAGAAGAGATTGAACATAAGCAAAATAAATGGTCCGGATTTCATTTCTATTTAATATTTCACTCAACTGATTAAAGACATAAATCATTTTTCTAACTTTAGTTTTTAAGTAGTTTATTTGATACTCCATTTTAATTTTGAATCTAAAATAACCCCAAGATATTTATAGTGGTCAACTCTTTCTATTTCGGAACATTGACAAGTGGTGGTGGTCGTGCCGTTGCATGTAGGCCTATGCAACGCCAGCCTGAGTTCTGCGGGCGGCTCGCTAGCAGGGCGCAGCGCTATTGGCATACATTTGGTTTTAGTTACATTCATCGTTAAAACATTTTCATCAAACCAGTTTTTAACTATGCACATTTCCACTAAAGCTAATTGATACGATTCCTGCCAGGTTGGAGCCTTAAACATTATTGCTGTATCGTCTGCAAATAAAAATATTTCGCCGGTTATGTTGAGTTTATCTAAATTGTTTATATACATAAGAAAAAGAAGGGGACCAAGAGTGCTACCCTGAACAACACCATAATCAACTTCTGACATATTGCTGAGCACACCATTTATTGAAACAACTTGTTTCCTGTCAGTAAGATAACTTTTGAACCAATCTAGCGCCACACCCCGCACACCTGCACACTCCAGTTTGAGAAACAGGATATTTCTGTCAATCGAATCAAACGCCTTTGCAAGATCTACAAAAACCATCAAGCAAACCTGCGTACTCATCCCTAATGTTATTCTAATGGAGAATAATGAATATTTTAAATATCGCTTATTTGTGAATATATTTCTTATGAATTCTGGTAAGAGGCTTAATGTGTTATTGAGACATATATATTCATTGGAAATTCGCTGAGTACGCAGATTTTCTGCGACGGGGGTATTATAGATATAGATAAGCGATATTTAAAAAATTCATTATTCTCCATAAGAATAACATTAGGGATGAGTACGCAGGTTTGCTGTAACAAGGAACACCAAATAATGGGTTTTCATGCATCAATAGAACTCATCTAAGTGAAGTCAGATACCAAGTTTCATCCATATACATTCATAAATAAGCAATATATAACATTTTTATTACTCTCCATAAGAATAACATGGGGACCGAGTACCTAGGTTTGCTACTACGGGAACCAGAGGCGAAAAATTGATTTTTTGTACAAACAACAACAAACCACAACCAGATGAAGCGATATACCAAGTTTCGTCAGTTTATGTTCATAAATAACCAAGATATAAAATTGTTCTTTTTCTCCATAAGAATAACATTGGACAACATACTGTGTTTAGCACTTTCAATATCTCAGTAACCAATTGACGTAGAGCAATGATCAAAATACCAAATTGTTTGTTTTTTAAGCTGAATTCAATGGTATAAATTAAAGTTTGATTTAAAAAACAATTACATATTAAAACCCCAAAAAAACATTTTTGGGGTATAAAACCCCCCTTAGGATGGTGCGATTTGTCTGGTTTTCGAACTTGTTCAAATAAATGGTACTTTACATATTTGTACCAAATTTCATTAAGATCGGACCTTTTTTACGAGAGTTATCGTGCTTACGGACACACACACACACATATATATATATATATATATATATATATTTATATACATATATAAAAATTTGAACGAATGGTGTTTTTGGCATCTCGGGACCTCAAAACAAAAAGTTATCATGGTCTCGGGCTTAAGTCTTAACATGAGACCTACGGTAATAGCTTCTTCCCTATAAGGGAAATTCGCTAAAAACTGGTATACGGCATCACCTAGTTGAGTTCTATTGACATTAGCGTCAAAACCCATTTATTGTGGTCCTTATTGCAGCAAACCTGCGTACTCAGCCCCAATGTTATTCTTATATGGAGAATAATTAAAATTGCATATATCGCTTATTTGTGAATATATTTTTATGAAACTTGGTAAGTGGCTTTATTTAATATTAAAACATTTATATCTCCATTGGAAATTCGCTGAGTATGCAGGTTTGCTGCGACGGGGGTATTTTTACTCTCGCTCAATAGCAGCGTGTCCAAAGACCTAGCCTACAGCTATATAACCACTGCTTTATCCAAAGTCCAATTCTTAAAAAAAATGGTAGGGTCTAAATTATGTTAGTTAAAAAATAATTGATAAAAATGGTCTATTGAGGATTAGTATTTTTAAGGGATATTTTTTAGAGAACTAACGTACAAATTGGTAATGCTATAATTTGTACAATGTGCTGTGGCAGAGAGACTAAGTTTATTGTAAATATATATTAGTCATACTTGTGTTGGTAGAATGCTGCTTGTTCCGCTCTTAAAAATCATACTTTCAATCGCCAAATTTCTTTCTCACTCGGTCAAGGCGAAAATTGGTAGGCTAGGCCAACTTTATTTTCTGTTTCATCTCTTTCCCACATGTGTCTATATCAATGCAGGATAAAATGCTACACATTCATGGTTTTCTGTCATTGATCTAAGTTAATCTGATCCTGGCGAAACTTTGCAATCACCAATGTAAAATATGACGGTTTAAACCTTTTACGTACCTACCATGACAATTGATGCAGGGCCTAAACTAAAAAAATAGATTACAGAGCAGTTATATGTTCTTATCGCAAATAATAATTAAGCCTGGTAGTGGTTAAAAATTAATCTCTTTATTCTCGTTTTACTCAAAGTAGGCCTATGCTAACTAAATATTAAATATAGTAAGTTACAGTAATACAGGTTATAATAAGTTAAGATTCCCCATTTTATGGTAAGTCAATATTTTTCTTTTTACTTATTGACTTAGCCATTTTATAGAGTTTACTTCCACTATATTTAACTGACTTATACAAACCAGCAGTAAATATTCCTTTCACACTCTGTGTTATGCTAGAAGTCCAAACAATGTTACTTAAGCACATTTTCAAAATTTCACCACAGTCCGGATCATGAGCCACTGCTCGCAGAACATCCTCTGTGTCTTGTCTTTTCCCACCTGCTTGTTTGTTCCAAAACCGAACAATTGCTCGCTGAGGAGTTCTAGGAAGCTGATTGAGATGATGTAGTCTTGCTGTAGGAAACGTATCTTGACTGCAGTTCACATCACATCCCCTGTCAAGTGGTACATCAACAAAGTCATGAAGAGATCTGATAACAGGAGCATACAAGACTCGGAAAGCTTCAATTTGAGGATCAACAATGTTCCTCACTTTGTCTTTATCCTCCCCAATTATCATGCGAAAATCTCCATTGTACGATAAGGATGTAATTGCTTTATACAAAGCACGCTCAGTGAAGTTCTCAGGAAGGATGATTAATGCAGCATGTAATGCATTATGCAGATTAAGTTGAAGAGCTGACCTTAATTCCGAGTTACTTGTTGGCTGAAGGGTTTCAACTGGCTTATGCAGTCTTCCAGATAAGTATAGTTGATTCCAATCCAAGAGATCTGTTACGAGATCAGTTCTTGATACAACACCATACTTTATCGTAACATTTTCAAATGGTATTAATGTGTTAAAATAAATATTTGCTCCCCAACGTTCTTGTAAAGATGCAATAAATCCTGGTCCAAAGTACTTAAGTCCAGAGTAATGGTTTCGGTTCATATCAATATTTTCGGAGTGAAACTTAAGTGAATCCTCTACGACAAAAATCATATCAAGCATGGGTTTAGATGTTTTAATACCATCTTGTTTGAAAACACCAGAACCGTAGGCAAAACAGTGAGTGAAATGTTGAGAAGGAAACGATGATAAAATTCTTGAAAATAAAGGTGATATTCCCACCAAAGAAGAAGCAGTTTTTGCAGACGCTGACATGTTTGCGAAACTAGTATGAATTCATGGCCAAAGCTAAAGAAAACACTGATTTAACACTTTTATTTGAATATATCTATAACATAACCAAACCAAGGTAGCTTTATAACTTGATATTGACATTTGGAACTGGAAGTGCAGCAGTGCAGCAGTGCAGCAGACATAACCAAGGAACTCGACAGTCGACAGCTGATCACCAAAACGGGGAAAACCCTCTGTATACACAATCTCGGGAAATATTTGCGGTTTTGAATGTTTCCCAAGCTGTACTATATTAAATTGAAAAGTGACATAACTGATCTGTTTTGAACGGAGTTTCAAAAAGCGGTGGTAAGAGCTGAGAACTACAACCATTTTTAATCGTTGAGTAGTACTTCTTGCCAGGGCCGTATTTATGAGTTAAGGGCCCCTAGACTCAACCAGTGGTGCGAGCCCTTGTTGCCGTCTAGGTCCAAGATAGTGATTTTTTTAGGCGCGCGCCTATGCTTAAATCCGGCCCTGCTTCTTGTTACACTTGGTTTCATGAATGCCTTCAACTCGGTGAGGTGGGTTGATATGTTAGACGCGCTGCGAAACATCTTCCGCATCCCATCGTATCTATTATGGCTCATCGAAGATTATCTCCACTCCAGGCTATTGATATACGACACAAAAGGCGGAAAGCGAACGATGGATGATGGATGTCACCTCCGGTGCTGCGCAGGGTTCAATACTCGTCCCGGGTCTCTGGAACGTCGCTTATGAGCTTACGACAGTCTTCTGAGATCAAGACCTCACTATACTCCAGGCCGGAGTCGTGCCGCTGTGACGTCAAAACAGTGGACCCTTCGGAGCAGCGGCAATACACATGTTTAAACAGGGTTTCAGTGGCGCGCTCTCATAAAACCTTTACCCCTCCTCATTGTTTGAAGCTAATATACCAGTATTTTATACCATTGTAATCTGCATGAATCGGCGGTATATTATGTTATTTCATTTTTAACTAGCAATTATTCATCCTTTGAATCCCATGTAGAAAATGAAATGCTTTTATTTGTGTTTGCTTTCCACCATACCTATACATAAACCATACTTTTATTGAAATTAATTTATCGGGAACGTCTTAGTTTATTTGGACACACAGCCATTTAACCACGTAATTGTATGTGCACATAAAATACCCTCGTCGCAGCAAACCTGCATACTCAGCGAATTTCCATTGAATATATAGCCACTTAACAGGATTCATAAGAAATATATTCACAAACAAGCAATATTTAAAATACTAATTATTCTCCATAAGAATAACATTGGGGATGAGTATGCAGGTTTGCTACAACAAGGAACACAAGAGATTTTATGCAAATATCAATATAACTCATCTTAGTGAAGTCACATACCAAGTTTCATCCATATACATTTATAAATAAGCAATATATAACATTTTAATTATTTTCCATAAGAATAACATAGGGACCAAGTACCTAGGTTTGCTGCTACGGGAACCATAGGCGAAAACCTTTTGTGCGCAAACAACAATAAACCACAACCAGATGAAGCCATATACCAAATTTCGTCATTTTATGTTCATAAATAAGCGAGATATACAGTTTTCTTTTTCTCCATAAGAATAAAATTAGAAAACGCACTGTGTTTAGCAGTTTCAATATCTCAATAACCAATAGACGTAGAGCAATGATCAAAATACCAAATTGTTTATTTTATATGCTGAATTCAATGATAAAAATTAAAATTTGATTTAAATAAAAATTATATGTGAAAACCCCCCACAAAAAGTTTTGGGGAACAAAACCCCCCCAAAACCCCCCTTTGGATGGTGTGATTCGTCTGGTTTTTGAACTCGTTCAAATAAACGGTAATTTACAGATTTTTACCAAATTTTATTGAGATCGGACCTTTTTTACGAGAATTATCGTGCTTACGGACACATATATTGATAAATACGTATATAACAATTTGAACGAATGGTGTTTTTGACATATGGGGACCTCAAAACAAAAAGTTATCATTGTCTCGGGCTTAAGTCTTACCATGATACCTAGGTACTAATAGCTTCTTCCCTATAGGGGAAATTCGTTAAAAATAGTTAATGAAATAAATTGTTTAAGAAGTTTGTTATAGTAACCAAATTTCTTTAGCTTTGAAAGGGGGGAAATAAACATAAGTAAATATTTTTAATTATTTAAGAACATTTCACATAATTTTACATAAGAATACAAAAATACGATTTTATGTTAATTAAATAATACATTATACCAGCAATGGTTTAAAGTGCTTATATATAACTAGAATTACTATACACAAATTAAATAAAAAAATCCCAAACCTACTGTAGCTTCTAAAGAAAAGATTGAGCTACCGTGTTTTGTGTTTTAATTTTGTTGACTTCTTTACCTTTTGGTGGATCCTTTGATTTGTTTATTTTTTGACAGTTTGTCGTTAGAACACTTTGTATATTTATTCGGCTGAATGTTACAAAAGGAAAACAAGCACTTTTAAGTTAGTTTGGAATGGTTGAAATTGCAACCTTTACAATTTTCTGAATTTAGATCTAAAAACACCATTACGGTATTTTTCAAAAGTAACCTATTATTGGGTGACCGTGGGAATGAGCAAACGAGTTCGCACGCAGCACGCTGACGTGAGGGAAGTGAATTTCCATATAAAAAAACTATAAAAACTCAAAATCAGTTAAAAACATACATTTATTCCAACTTTTATTAAAATCTGAAAACATTGATTTTTTGGCTGTTCTGATGCTCCTGGTTCTATTTACCTGCAATGCTGGGAATACAATTTTGCGCATTATAAGGTTAGGAGAAGGTCCAGTCAGGCTTTAAAGTAGGCGTGAGGTTGTTGGTGATGATAATAGTACACCAACAAATGAATAACAAGCTTTTCTAATGTAAAATCCCCATAAGACAACGTACTGTGTTTGGTCTATATACATTTTCTTTAATAACTCGGTAAATATTTATGCTAGAATGACGAGAGAGGGCTTAAAACTTTCGCCTCTCCAATTCCCATCTTTTTACATGCATTTATTTTACATACGGGGCTTTTCTGACCCTTTTTGGGCCCAAAAACCCAAAATTTGAAAGATTAATCCCAAAAAAAGGTGTTTAGAGTTTTCCGATTGTTTTGCCCAACGAACTTGTCCAACTGATTACAGAAAGGAACATCCCTACCAAATTTGAAGTAAATCGGACAAAACATGCGACCGCTAGAGTGCAAACACACACACACACACACACACACACACACACACACACACACACACACACACACACACACACATATATATATATATATATATATATATATATGTCTATATATATATACAATTTTGAACGACCCCCCAAAACGTGTTCAGGGGGTCACGTTAGGAACTTCTATGGTGGTCCCGGGCTGAAGTTTCACCGTACGGGTCATGCTAATAGTTCACTTTCCAAAGGAAATTCACTAATAAAGGAAGCTCTGAGAGATAACAGAATGTTAGAGAGCGTCAGGAATCTTTCAGGTACGGATGCGGACAACGTTATATTTTTTTGGAGATGCGTTATTGATGTTTTTGTTAAAATAAATGACTAATTATTGACTACACCTACCATGTAGGATCTACAGACAATTTGTGCTACGCAAATAAACACTTCAAACACATTAAATTCACAAAACTGCTCGATCAGTGTATAAACTGGTTAACTTATTTAACGCTCAAATTTAATATTTAATTTCGTGTGTATGCATTCATTTCTTTAAGGTATTCACACGGACACGCATACATAAATAATATAATATAGTACAAAAAGTAAACGTATACCAACTGTATGTACGCCAAAGACAAGTACATCAGTAGATCAGTACTAAAAGCAGCCTATCGTTTGAATTATTATGCTGTGGCTGCGAGTAGGTGATAATATCGCCCACAAAAGTTAATACATTGTGATCGCCAATTTATGCAGATTACAGTGATATAAGATCAGTGGTTTACTTGAAAAATGTGGGTAGGGTAGATTGTTTAAGCGCGCGGCATCAAAAGCCCAGGTATTTGTATCGCTGAAGAGGATCCACTGCTGTGACGTAGCGGCCCCGAGTGGAGGGGGTGACTCCGGCCTGGAGTATGAGTATAGTGCGGTCTTGCTGAGGTGCGAGATGCTTGAGGAAACCGTTTTAGTTGGGTATGCCGATGAAGTTGCAGTTTGATAATGCTGCTCCTTCTCACCTAAAAAAATAAGAAAATATTAACGTTTTCAAGCGGGATTTAAAAAGGCTTTGGCTGGGTAAAAAGTATTACCGTGTAAAAGATTATGTGAAGGAGGAGAAGAGTTAAATATCCCCGTAGCAACAAACCTGCGTACTCAGCGAATTTCCAATGCATGTATATGTTTCTCACTACTACATAAAGCCACTCACCAAGTTTCATAAAAATACACGAATAAAACAGTGGTATCCCTAGTAGCACACATCGTCGGATAATGGTCGGTTGGCAAATCCAACCAAAGGAGACGTTGGGCCAACGAATTAATCGTTGGGTAACCCGCGTTGGCAAATCCAACCATAGCAGACGTTGGGCCATCAAAAGTTATGGTTGGCAAATCATACTATATTATATTATTATTATTATTATTAATAGTAATGTATATACTATAGTATACCGTATTAACATCATATATTTCATTATTATAATTATATTAAATATATATTAATTTGCTCATAATTTATTTCATCATATTTCATAGCAAGAATAGACACATAAATCAAAAGAACCATATTACATTGTGTTCCAACTTTTATTCTCTTATTACAGTGATTTGCGCAAGTAGATTAATTTATAGAAGAATTAAAGGAAATATTGTCCATTGTCCTAGTCGTGTAGGTGTACACTATTGGTAATTTTTATATCCTAGACCTTCCATTTATATACACGAGTCAGAGTGGCCGCGAGGGTGAAGGCGAGTGTACAGGAAGTCAAAGGTCGTAGGTTCAAGACTCGACCAGGACACAACATTTTTGCTATTCAAATTGTTTATAAAAAAATATATTATTGGTTTACTAAACCAATTAAATGTGAAATTGTGTTTTTTAATATAAAATAACCATTTATATAAAAAATTATAAACGGTTGGCATTTGGTTGGGTGTTAGTTGGCATTGTTGGCATTTGGTTGGCAAATACAAGGTTGGCCCAATGGTGCGCCAACGGACATTTCTTACCGTTGGCCAACGAACTGTGCCAACCATTTCCCAACGTTGGCCCAATGATTTGTGCTACTAGGGATATAGAATTTTATTTATTCTACATAAGAATAACATAGAGTACGCAGGTTTGCTGCAACAAGGAACACAAAATAGGTGTTTTTATACAATTATCAATATAACTTAACAAGTCGAAGATGCATACCAAGTTTTATTAATTTATGTTCATAATTAAGTGAGACATTACATTTTACTATTCTCCATAAGAATAACATGTGGGATGAGTATGCAGGTTCGCTGCTGCAGGGAAAATTGGCAAAAACATATTTTTTTGCAAATATCAACATATCAGTGCTAGGTGAAGCCACATGCCAAGTTTCATCAACATACATTCATAAATAATCGAGATATCAAATTTGTATTATTCTTCATAAGGATAACATTGGACAACGTACTGTGTTTAGCACTTTGAATATATCTGCAATGGTTGGACTAGAATCACAATTAAACACCAAAATGATTATTTTGTAGAGCTGAACTGATTGGTAAAAGAAAATGTGTCGTTTAGATTAAAATTAACTGAGGAAAAGCAAAAAAAACCTTTTTCCCATAAGATTAATATCGCAGATTTTATGAGCACGTTTTTGGATTTTCTCCGCAACCATTTAACCTAGGTTAATGATTCAAAAACAAGATATTTTTTTTAAGCTCTGTAAAATGGTTGAAACCAAAATTAAGTGTTTTAAAAATTTTAGGGTGACAAATGATTTTTCGGGGGAAAAATAATCCAATTTTTTTGGGCGGTATTTAATTTACCTTGGAATTATTTCGGGATGGGATTTTATCCTCGATAGGGTCATCTGTGGTGTGATCGTCTTTTACGGCCTTTATAACGAAGTGCGATCGACATTTTCGGTCTGTATCAGGGGCGGATCCAAGGGGGACGGTAGGGGCGGTCGCCCCCCCAAACCTAAGAACTATTGTGTTTTGTTTTATTATTCAGGCATAAAATGAAAGTTTGAATAAATCCGAATGAAAATGTAAGTAGCAAAAGCCTCCCGAAACCCCTTTTTTCGGTTCCAAGAGTCAAATTTTACCGCTCCCGTCTACATCATTAAAATTCAAACTAATGCACCTAAACGTTCGATAAATGGAATAAAATATATACTATTAGACAGGTGAAATTTTAAACTTCCATTTTTAGTATATAACACATTACTTAGATCCACGTCTTTCACCTAAATGCGTCTTTCAAAAACATGGATATTCCCGAATATCGCGAAGTTGTTGCAGTTTTGCCAGTTGGCAGACCGAAAGTTCAGGGTTTTCAACATGGCCTTGGAGGTATATTTAAAGGCGGTCCCTCACTTCTCACGAATACGCTTTAACATTCGGCCGAAAATTCTCCCGAATGTTCACTGAACATTCGAAGGTATTCAAAAGTTCGTGCAGCTTCCACACTTCTCGCGAATACTCCAAATATTCGGAGTTCGGCCGAATGTTCGGTTGTGTTCGCAAGAAGTGTGGGACCACCTTTAGCCACACACAGCAAAGGTTGCTACTATTGTATTCGGTGATTTATTTTTTCTGGATTTCGTCCGCCTACCGTCGTCGTCGTTTCCTGTCAGCTGTGTTTTGTTTACAGGTTAGGTTTGGTTTTTGTGTTAAACCACGTAATCCGTTA
Organism: Allygus modestus; assembly: GCA_963675035.1. NCBI lineage: Eukaryota > Metazoa > Arthropoda > Insecta > Hemiptera > Cicadellidae > Allygus > Allygus modestus. The sequence goes on from OY776115.1 coordinate 135,806,423, forward strand.
CTAGGCAATCAATATCCAGTGGCTAGGCTGGGAGCTAAATGCGCCTTGAATTATATGTAATGAAATAAGAGTAAACCAACATTAAATTGCGTGTAAACGGAAGCTCATAAAATAATGACAAGTATTTTCTTTTGTAAAAATGTGGTATGAGTAATTGACATTTTTCGAGTAGTTGACCTTGACTGTCAGCCTCATTCCTCATTGTATCTTCGCGTAGCACAGTTCAGTATTGCAGATTTAAAATACGTTTTGTAAATAGTTGTTCGCGTAAAATAGTTGTTGTAAAATAAATTGTTTATTTAGGCATCTTACTTGTTCTTAGACGCCTACAGATGACGTAGAAAAAAGTGTAATGCCTAAATATTTCTAATTTTTATTTACGGTCGGGTGCAGGAGAATTAAAAGATAGTCCCGAACTAAAGTTAATTTTTGTTTAGCTTGTTTATAAAGTTATGACTGATTTTTTTGTGGGTAAAAGGTTATTGATATATTTTGTTAACCTACTTTCATTCGTTGTATAATTTCATATAGGCCTAGTTAAAAAAAAAAACTAGGGGTGCCAGGAACCACCCAGGGGGTGGGAGAGGGGTAACTTTCGGTGATCGGCCCCCCCCAAACATGACCTCTGGGTTCCCCACCCCTGGCCTGTATCACGTGTTGTGATCGTCAATTACGGTCGTGATTACGCGATGCAGTCGTCATTTACGGCCGGGTATCACGTAGTCCAATAATCTGTTTCGGCGAATAGCTGGGGAAATCGTCATTATTGTTTTTATAAAGTGCAGTTGTATCGTTATTTATGGCCAAAAGCACATGTTGTGATTATAAATTGCGGCAACTATCACGTGGTTTAGTAATCTAATAAGTTAATGGTGTACCGTACAGTCGTCTTTATGACCGATATTACGTGGCCCGATAGTCAATTACGGCCGATGTTACGCGATCCTGCCGTCATTTACGATGGGAATGAAACCGAGAGATAAAGGCCTAGGACCCTTTAGATCAGCCAATGTGTTATAGGGGGATAACAGTGGTGCCTCTGAGTTTAGGCAACATCTCACAGGTCAGGAGGAGATGGAGCTCTACGTTGAAGAGAAACAAAGGTACCTGACGCTGGTATTCCTTTACCGCATATAACTCATCCACAAAATGAAGCTACATTGGGCCGCGTTCAGACACTCGTTCATCGAGTCCTTTCGACACACATCGACACATCCGCCATAGTCAAGGGGGGTGTCAAATCAACTCAAGCCTATGGGCGCCGCACTTCTTAATCAGGCCCTGATTTGAGCAACCAAATACTTTCATGAAAGGAATATAGAAACGAGTTCGCACGTAGCACGCTGACGTCTGGGAAGCGAATTTCCACATAAAAACTCAAAATCAGTGTAAAAAAATACATGTAGGTATTCCAATCTTTATTGAAATCTGAAAACATTGATTTTTTTGCTGTTCTGATGCTCCTGGTTTCATTTACCTGCAAAGCTGGGAATAAAATTTGCGCATTATAATGTTAGGATAAGTTCCAGTCAGGCTTGAAAGTAGGCGTGAGGTTGCTGGGGATGATAAAAGTACTTTAACAAAGGGATAGCAGGCTTTTCTGGTGTAAAACCCCCATAAGACAACGTACTGTGTTTAGTCGAAACACATTTTAGTTTAGAGTTTTACGATTGTTTTTCCCAACGAACTTGTCCAACGGATTACAGAAAGGAACGTCCCTACCAAATTTGAAGTTAATCGGACAAAAATGTGACCGCTAGAGTGAAACACACACACACACACACACACACACACACACACACACACACACACACACACACACATACCCACATATATATATATATATATATATATATATATATATAAAATATAAAATTTTGAACGACCCCCCAAAACGTGTTCAGGGGGTCATATTAGGAACTTCTATGTTGGTCCAGGGCTTAAGTTTCACCGTGCGGGTCATGCTAATAGTTCACTTTCCAAAGGAAATTCACTAATAAAACAAAACTTTGATGATAGGATTTTGAACTATCTCAAAAATCAAATACCCCCGTCACAGCAAACCTGCGTACTCAACGAATTTCAAATGCATATATATATGTGACTCACTACTACATAGAGCTACTTACCATGTTTCACAAAAATACATCCATAAATAAGTGATATACTGTATAGCACTTTATTTATCCTCTTTAAGAATAATATTAGGGTTGAGGACGCAGGTTTGCTGCAACAAGGAAGATAAGTAATATGTTTTTTTTGCAATTATCACTGAACCAGGTGAAGCTATATACCAAGTTCTCTTAATGTAGGTTCATAATTAAGGGAGATATACAACTTTACTTATTCTCCATATGAATAACATGGGGGCCGAGTATGCAGGTTTGCTGCTACGGGGACTATTAACAAAAAACCTGTTTTTTGCGCTAATATCAATATACCACAACTAGTTGAAGCCACATACCAAGTTTCATCAATATACATTCAAAAATAATCGAGATATAGAATTTTATTTATTCTCCATAAGGATAACATTGGACAACGAACTGTGTTTAGTACTTTGAATATCTCTGCAACGGTTGGACGTAGAACAACGATTAAAACACCCAAATGTTTGTTTTGTTGAGCTAAACACATTAATAAACAGAAATGTGAAGTTTTTAGTAAAACTATCTGAGAAAAATCTAAAAACCTTTTTTCCATAAGACTAACATCGGACACGTTTTTTTGGATTTTCTCCGAAACCACTTAACCTAGGTTAATGATTCAAAATACTAAATTATTTGTTTTTTTAAGCTCTATAAAATGGCTATAACCAAAATTGATTATTTTTAACATTTTGAGGTCAAATGTGCAAAAAACCGATTTTTGGAAAATTGTAAACCCCCATAAAACCCCCTTCCCATAATGCGATCGATCTGGTTTTCGAACTTAAAGTCATAAATGCTACTCTCCACAGTTGTGCCAAATTTCATCAAAATCGGGTGTTTCTTTCAAAAGTTATCGTGGTAACGGATACATACACACACACACACACACACACACACACACACACACACACACACACACACACACACACACACACACACATATATATGTATATACATATATATATAAATTTGAACGAATAGTGTTTTTGGCATCTGGGGACCTCAAAACGAAAAGTTATCATGGTCTCGGGCTTAAGTCTTACCATGCCACCTACGGTAATAGCTTCTCCCCTATAGGGGAAATTTGCTAAAAGGCGTTGTAGCGGATTTTTGAGTTTCCAGTCTCAATGAGTGCCCGAATTAAGAATTCCAGGAGAAAATTGACCATCAACATGACCTGAAGGTTGATATTGTCAACGGACTGTCAACTCATTGCTGTACCACATATAGTTATAGTTCAAGGCATATCGTACACTAAATAACAATAAACTCAGTTTGGCAGTGACGTAACTTAACCCATTCAACGAAGATGAAGTCTACAAACGGACAAACGATTCATGATTTTAAGCAGTTTCATATTTGGGTCACTTTCGGCTTCAGTACTTAGTTTGAGGTATATTCCTCCAGTTTACCTGCGGATGTAAGGGATTTAAGATAACTTGTAGATTATTGACTATTTTTTAAATATATATTAGCTAGCTCTTTACTTGCGAGTACACTCCAATGTTTATATGATATTAGAAAACGTATATTTTATTAAAATTCAACTGTAGAATATACTTTCAAAGTTTTTTTTATGTGGTACCATTTAATAAATTATTGAAATGTTTTATCTAGTGAACGACTTATAGGTATGACATATTATAGTTTCAAATTCCAGGTCAATTAGTCCAGTAAATACTTATGTTAATAAGGTTTACATAACCTTTTAAAATAACCCATGTTTTAGGAAAATGTACTAAACCAAGATTTTCACTTTGTTTGATGGTAGAATATGCAATGTCTTCATTTATTTCTACAAGTGAAAACTACGTAAATCTATATATACGGTATATTATTATTATTATCCTACATATTAATACGCTAGGTGTCAAATTAACGTTTGAGGTGTCAAATTAAAGTTATTATTTTTATCATTGCTCTACGTCAATTGGTTCCTGAGATATTGAAAGTGCTAAACACAGTAAGTTGTCTAATGTTATTCTTATGGAAAAAAAGAAAAATTGTATATCTGGCTTATTTATGAACATAAACTGACAAAATTTGGTATATGGCTTCATCTAGTTGGGGTTTATCGTTGTTTGCACAAAATACAAAATTTTCACGTATGGTTCCCGTAGCAGCAAACCTAGGTAATTGGTCCCCATGTTATTCTTATGGAGAATAATTAAAATGTTATATATCGCTTACTTATAAATGTAGATGAATGAAACTTGGTATGTGACTTTACTTAGATGAGTTCTAATGATATTTGCATAAAAACCCATTATTTTGTGTTCCTTGTTGCAGCAAACCTGCGTACTCATCCCCAATGTTATTCTTATGGAGAATAATTAATATTTTAAATATCGCTTGTTTGTGAATATATTTCTTATGATTCCTGTTAAGTGTTAATGTGTTATATTATATATTCATTGGAAATTCGCTGAGTATGCAGGTTTGCTGTGACGGGGGTATTTATTGTATGTGAGAATTATTAGAGAATCCTTATATATAATACGTGAAGCCGTTTTTTGTAAACGCAACTCCTCCCTTATTTCTTCACCAATTTTAATGTTTGAACTGTCAAAAATTCGTCTCAGTTCATAGTTTTGCAATAAGGTTTTTAATTGTACATATTTCTATTCTCAAGGGCACGAGCTGCCCTCAAAGTTAGATATTTGCCCATAAGATTAACATGGGGAATAATTATACTTGAATTGCAGCTGATAACACATTATAGACAGTTTATTAGCAATACCAGATGTTACAAGTAAGGAAATAATTTAGGCTATCTATATAAAAAGTTTTGTTTTTACATAGCTTTAAGCAGTTAAATGTTGTATGCAGCGGAGAGATTTAAATTTTGTTTATCTGTTTTTTGTTTATGAACCAGGTTTGTTTCGCGTTTCACAAAAAAAGACTGAACCGCACGAAATAAAACATATTGATCATATTCGTGTGGGGCAGGAAATCGTTAGGCTTCTGTAAATCATTACGTACTACATTACGGTTATGAAAATGTTCCGTCACTGCTCCAAAGATATTATGGGTACAAGTTACTCAACCTTAATAAATGTATCTAACTTTTCAAATACAATATTATGGTATGATCGCAAGCGAAGCCGCGACGGGCTACTAGTAAGATTACATGATTAGAAAACCACCAAATCCAGCTTCAATCAAATCTTTATCAGAATGTGTCAGTCAGATGTAACAAGTTTAGAATCAGAATTAACATCTTGGTAGGCAGTAAATTATCCAATCCTTATTTTCAGAGTCTCCATAAAATGTGAACCAAAATAATTAGCCTGTCATGAATTTTGTGCAAAATCTTACTAAACCTTCCTAATTCACAACGAAATTTTACCCTACACGAGTTAAAATTGTTCAAAATCCATGACATAGAGAGTTGGCACATTGTAGACTTGAGAGTATTTACACCAAAGCAAAATAGCCAATATCAAGTAAAACAAGAGTTTTGGAAGAGAATGAGTAATCATATGTATTATACTGTATTTGGAAAAGATTCGGCACATTTATATACACAATCGGAATCCCAAAAACCTCAGTTGCCACACGCCTATCTATTAATAGTCTGAGACAAGGACAGAATTAGCGATTCAGATGATAATATTGTTAAGGTTCAAGCCCATCAAAGCGAAATATTGCTCGATTTCGAGCAACGGGTTTAGTAGTATTACTTATTTGGTTAGGTTCAATCAATCAATATTCACTTTATTCACCCATATGTACATGGCATACTGTACAAGAATAGCATAAGTGACATAATGTACACACTAATAATAAATAAATTGTTTATATTTTCTGTAATCAATACTATAATTCGCATTTGTCTGTGGCTCCGTGCGTCCGTCCGTCCGCGGCTGTTTCTCAAGCTCCCAAGCTACGAAAATATATTTGTTAGAAGTAATCGAGGTCGGGGAAGCTGCACATGTCCTTTGTTTTTCTTTAAAAGCAACCTTATTTGAGTTAGGTAACTTTAAGCTGTTTTTAGGCCATTTTAGCAAATATTAGCGGAGCTGGGAGTATTCAAGCTTTGTTCCTGAAACAGCTGATTATTTCCTGCGGTCGCGATGGCGGCCGCCAACTTTATAAGTTGTATATTGATTTTAAATAATAAAATTAAGGTACATTTAGCTACACTATATATTAGTACTTAGTAACATTAACATTTCTTCATAAACATGTTTTTCTTATAATTTATTATATCATTGATATTTCGATTATTGATTGATTGGTTATTGTTTTTGACAATATCAATCGCTGCATCGCCGGCAGCGGCCCGCGACTGACCTACCTCAACTAAGACAATGAATCACTGTCATTCAGTTACTCAGTATAATAGACAGGATAATTCTAAGTAATGTGTGGGTCAACTTCAATTTTAGGCGATCTCAGAAGGTCAAAGTCCTGAAGGCGTTATCTCTCGTTATCGGCCTCTTCTTATCAATCCTTACCGTATTCGCCGTGACGGTTATTCATTTAATTTATATGTAGTTTAATTTCTAACGTAACCTAACCTAACTCCGCAGAGCGGAGTGGACAAAAAACTGGGCTGTATAACGCTCTGCGGAGTTAGGTTAGGTTAGCTTACGTTACGTTACGTTACGGAAATCTTTCGCAATATTTGAACATCTATTTGTGCGAATTTATCTGGCGTAAACAGCTTCCTCAACAAGCAAACGGATTTGAAAAAATACTTCAACACATTGCGGCATTTTGGCCACCTCAGTATTCATTCCAGTAATGTCTTACAATGTATGTGTGTTTTTTTGTGAAATTTATATAGTGTCTAATTACAACAAAAAAACTACTCTAAAATTGGTTTTCTTAATTATTTAGTACCTACAGTTTCTATCAGTTGGTTATACAAGTCAATATGGGGAAAATAGAGTTGGGGACATAAAACGGATTTTGACCTCAATGACAATTCTATGCAAGTTGTTGCTTTTCATACTTTGTTGCATTGTTTCTGTTTACGTGATGATAAGATATACTGTACATTATTATCATCAAACAATGTTTGATTGCTGGAAAAAAGTCTTTCACTCAGATTTTAAAGTTTCATTGAGAACTGGAATACGCATGAAAATTGGAAAAATGCCGTAAATGCTCGACCTCTTTATTTTTAGCTACCAAAAAATATATATAATTAAAAATTAAAAGATTGTGGTACCTACTGTTTTTTAAAGTACAATAATTCCTGTTATGCTGTCTGAAATTACAGCCTAATATAGATTTACAACTATTAAGAAAGCTACAAATAGAACCTCAAGGTAGAATTAACACACCAACTTTCTTTCGTGGTAAGCAATTTAAAGGCAATCGTAAAAATCCATTTTAACTTTAAATAAAATCTTGATCTTCTGGTCAATTTTAACCTATAGTTTCAGTTGCATTGCTTATAATATACAAAACATAATAATACTACGTTTCACTGGTGAACTGCCACGGAGACGCAATGTACCGCATTTATATTGGTTCCACAGAAACAGGTGGATTCCCAGGAGAAATGTGTGAGGCATTTTAGAAGAGGTGATATTGTTTATCGCAGATACCGGATACCGGGATGGTTCGGGAGGAGGGGGAGGCGTGACCTTGGCCCACTTCCCTGCACTTTGACTTTTCCCGCCGGAACCCGGTCGGCCGCTCGTTGTAATGACGCGTGCTTCATATTATTTACTGAGCTCTCTGATAATTTGGAGGTGCTGCATCACTGTATCAGATATCCACTAAACAGCGAGGGTACACGGAAACCTGGATTGGGATTTTTAATTGCAGCGCGTGATATATATAATACCAGCTGCTGACAGTTTCTTTACATGGGCGTTTCTATTGAAAATAAAACAATATAGGACGTTATTTAATTTTTGTTTCTATAAATTAAAAGCAAATTTATTTATTTAAACGTAATCATTCTTTCCCTTATAAAGTTGCTTGAACACAAAAGTATTCAATAAAACAAACAATTAATAAAACAAACAATACAAATACAATTCTAAAGACCAAAATGAACATTATAAAAATATATATAAACTATTATAGATTTTGATTGCAAAAATATAAAAATGAGACAATTATTTTCCCTTTAATGTGGATTAATTCTTGTTGTACAGGCGATTTGTTGTGATTGAAAGTGTTTAACTTATTTTTGAAGTCCAAAGCTTTTCAAAATTTATTCCTCTTGACGAAAAAACTAACCAACAACGTTAATATTTTTAATTTTATTTTTAATTTTTAATATAAATCTGTACAGGGCGAGTAAATAGGTAAAAAATAGTCATTAGTCGAAATATGAGTTTCATTATACAAGTGCGCTTCCTTTTAAACGGCATAGTAAAATGTTCATCTGCTAAAATAAAATATGTTTAACAGTATACATAATTTGCTATGTGTGGTTACCACTGTTATTTTGTTGGGTGCGTGATCCATTGAACAATATTTAGCATTTATATTTGTTTATGCCTTTTTTGAACATGATCATCAGTACGGCCCAAACATTAACTGGGAAGGAAAAGTGTCGATAGCACATTTATTAACATAAATTATAGTTTATGATATTTTTGTATGAAAAAGTTACTCACACAAACAGATTCATGTATCAATTAAATACTTATTTTCGACTCTAAACATTACGTAAACGTACACTAACAATTTAATTATTTTATACTAATCGAGTCCGTTGTAACAAAGCGAATTCCTTTTACAAACAAGCTTTGACTTCAACCACCAGTGAAAACACAAACAGTTTGTAAGGGATGAGGCGTGCGTCTTTATTTTGCATGAAAAACTAATAAAAATACGTTCTCAAATATACTCTTTTATAAAAACTAGCAATCGCCCAGAGTACAATTATTCTACGTGAACCCAAAACGGCACATCCAAATAAATGACTGCGTGAATGTTTTGCCACATCCTGCGTGATCAGTTAAATAAAAATCATATGCTGAACTTCCCGAATAACCTCTCTCCCTCCCTCCCCCTCCCCCCTCTCTCACCCATGTTTAACTCTTTTAATGTGGAGGTTAAACGGATAAGAAAAGGGTGTTATTACCACTCCAGTAGTCAGTCTAATTTTAGTCAGCATTTTAGTCAGTAACAAAAAAACATGGCTATAGAAAATACTTGCTGGAGGTGTCTCCGCCGGCGATTGTCAAACAGAGACCTCCCCAGAGATCACTGTGCAACGGTTAGGCCAAAACATGTGGGAACCTATGGCGGTATTGAACTGTAAGGACACATTACAAAACAGTTTAATGATCGTTGTAGGTCAACAGATTTATATCCATAAATATCGAAGATGATTTGACTAAATGTTTGAAGCTTTTATTGTATGGCATATTACATGGTTATCATGTTTGGTTAGTAATTACAATACTTTTATTGACTTATTACATTCGTGTATACTAAAATAGTTAACAATTATGTTTTTTCATTGTAAGTAGTTGGTGAATAATTTGCTGCAATAATTGTAAATAAATTGATTCTTTTAAAGTAAAGTTTGATACGGTTGTTGCAATCTATGGATATAAAGCTGTTGAGCTAAAACGATCATTAAACTGTTTTGTAATGTTTCGTTACAGTTCAATACCGCCATAGGTTCCCACATTTTTTGGTCTAACCGCTGCACTACATCGGTTCTCTGGGGAGGTCTCTGTTTGACAATCGGCGGCGGGGACACCTCTAGCAAGTATTTTCTATAGCCATGTTTTTGTTACTGAGTAAAATGCTGACTAAAAATAGACTGACTACTGGAGTGGTAATAACACCCTTTTATTATCCGGTTTAAACTCCGCATTAAAAGAGTTAAACATGGGTGTGAGAGGGGGGAGGGGGGAGGGAGGGAGAGAGGTTATTCGGGAAGTTCAGCATATGATTTTTATTTAACTGCTCACGCAGGATGTGTCAAAAAACATTCACGCAAACAGTCATTATTTGGATGTGCCGTTTTTGGTACTCTGGGCGATTGCTAGTTTTTATAAAAGAGTATATTTGAGAACGTATTTTTATTAGTTTTCAGGCAAAATAAAGACGCACGCCTCATCCCTTACAAACTGTTTGTGTTTTCACTGGTGGTTGAAGTCAAAGCTTGTTTGTAAAAGGAATTCGCTTTGTTACAACGGACTCGATTAGTATTAAATAATTAAATTGTTAATGTACGTTTACGTAATGTTTAGAGTCGAAAATAAGAATTTAATTGATACTTGAATCTGTTTGTGTGTGTAACTTTTCATACAAAAATATCATAAAATATAATTTATGTTAATAAATGTGCTATCGACACTTTTCCTTCCCAGTTAATATTCAGGCCGTACTGATATTCATGTTCAAAAAAGTATGTTTAATCTATGATACAACATACAACTTAAAACCCCAGTACTGTAGAACAGAGAGCACGTACAAGAGGTTCGGTGGATTGAATAGGCTTTAATTGTTGCGATTCGGCCAACAACCGCTTTGCAATTACAATATTTTTAATTGTGTTCGGGATTGTTTCTCGGGGGGGAGTGAGGGGGTCAAAGGGCAGCCCCAAACTGGGTCAGGGGCAAGGTCGGGGCACGTGGCGCCCGGGCGACAAAACTGTTTGTGGGCATCAACACCCCATCTGCGCGGGTTAGGTACAAAGTACAGCTACAGCCCCCTCAATTTTTTTTGATGTAGATAGCCTAGTTACAATATACATGCTGAGGAAAAATCAGCAAATCAATATGAAATTATGTATTCATGTAAGTATATGTAGTACAAAGCAGAAGTTTAAATCATAATGTATAATTTCGCTATGAAAACATGGAAAATTTGTTTTTGTGCAGGTTTTTGAAGCTAACAGAATACAAACTGGACTATATGTAAACAAAACAGAAGTTTAAATCACGTTATAAATGATTAGAGCTGATCGGTATCTCAGCAAGGACATTTTTATTTATACGCCAAAGAACATTTTTAAAAGGAAAAACTAAAACAGGGCTCCGTTGGGTTATTCCCCAATTAATTTCCTATGGATGTTCCAAGGTTCAGCCTTCAATTTCGTACGATGGTTTCAGAAACCTACGCAAAGACACGAACTCATATTTTTTCCCTTACGCAGTCATATATTAGGATGAGCTCATGCCTTTTATTTTCAATGAGACCGGCGTTTTCTCTTCAGATTAAAATAGTAAGAAAACCACTTGCCAGATGTTAATACTATTGTTAAGGCGGTCCCACACTTCTCGCGAACACGCCCGAACATTCGGCTGAACTCCGAGGATTCGCGAGAACAATTTCCTACTTAACAATGAAAAGACTCAGAAAGTTATTTTTTCTTTAAGAAAAATCCCCTATGATATATTACCAGATCCTGAACCAGTTAAATATTTAGTAATGATCACAAGCTCATCCAGCTGGTCTCCATATGTTGATATGGTGACCAAAAATATATCTAGAGTTGTATTTTTATTGCAAAGATTGTTAAATTTTATTCCACAGAAATATTTTATATCCCCATACTTGGCATTTTTTCAGTCAGTTATAAGATACGGTTTTGGTTATGGATTTGTTATGGTCAATCAAGTAAAACTAAAGATATTCTTCTAATTCAAGAAAAGATTGTTAGAATATTAACAAACTCACCAAGGGATTCCCACTGTAGACCTTTATTTCGAGACCTTAATATGTTAACTGTATACAACCTATTTATTTTTGTCACTACCCTATATATTTTTAAAAATATTGACAGTTTTAGATTAAGAGGGGCAATATTCATTCTTGTTGTATAAGAAGTCAGTTTAAAATTGTTATACCTTATTGCAGGTTATCAACAACTCAAAATAGTCATGCAGTTTTAGGCATGAAATTCGACAATAAGTTACCCAACTCAGCTTTCAATGTATTTACTGTTGAAAAACATTCTAGGTTGAAAAACATTCACCTTCAAGACTTCACGCCAAGGGCTTTAACGGTTCCAATGTTAATCTTGTGGAGGTATTTTATTTAGGGATCAACTGACCATTATGTAACATTTTTAATACATCTGGCTCTGTGCGTAACACGGGACACTGGCTAGTAGATTTACAGAAGATTTATACATACCCCCGTCGCAGCAAACCTGCGTACTAAGCGAATTTCCAATGCATGTATATTTTTCTCACTACCACATAAAGCCACTAACCAAGTTTCATAAAACTAAATGAATAGTTACAGTAATGTACAGTATTTTATTTATTCTCCATAAGAATAACATTAGGGCTGAATACGCAGGTTTGCTGCAATGAGAAAGATAAGAAATATGTTTTTAAGCAATTATCAATATAACTCAAATAGGTGAAGCTACATACCAAGTTTTAATAATTTATGTTCATAATTAAGGGAGATATAAAACTCTACTTATTCTCCATAAGAATAACATTATGTCTGAGTATGCAGGTTTGCTGCTATGGGGATGGTAAATAAAAAAATATTTGCTGTGCAAATATCAATATAACAAAACTAGGAGAAGCCAAATATGTAGTTTCACCAATAATCCAGATATATTGTGTATATTCATAAATAATCGAGATATCAAATTTTATTTATTCTCCATAAGGATAACATTGGACAACGTACTGTGTTTAGCACTTTGAATATCTCTGCAACGGTTGGACGTAGAATCACAACTTAAACACCAAAATGATTGTTTTGTAGAGCTGAATTGATTGTTAAAAGCAAATTTAAAGTTTACAGTAAAATTAACTGAGGAAAAGCTAAAGGCTTTTTCCCGTAAGATTAACATGGGAGATTTTATGAACTCGTTTTTTGGATTTTCTCCGGAACCACTTAACCTAGTTTAATGATTCAAAATACTATAGTCTTTGTTTTTTAAGGTCTATAAAATTGTCAAAACCAAAATAGAGTGTTTTAAAAATCTGAGGGTAAAAAATGTAAAGGACTGATTTTTGAAAAATTTTGAAACCCCATAAACCCTCTTTGCCATGGTCCGATTTTTCTGGTTTTCGAACTTAAAGTCATGCATATCACTTTACACATTTGAGCCAAAACTCATCGAAATCGGACGTTTTTTACTCAAATTATCGTATTAACGGACACACACATATAGCCGGGAAACTTCATATATATATATATATATATATATATATATATAGTATATAGTATACATATAGTATGCATATAGTATATATATAATAGCAGTTTCCCGGTGCGTGTTGCTGCGCCCTAATTAAGTTTTTTACTAATTACAGCTGTTAATTTTGTAAACACTAAATTTCTAAAACCTGACACTGCACCCTTGTATGCCCTCTGGGTCGGAGTCCTTTGGACAGATTTGCACCATCCTTGAATAATGCTTAACAATGCCTGAAAGTTTCATTACAATCTGTCGAGCGGTTTCGGAGTCCATAGGCTACTTACATATTATATATATATATATATATATATATATATATACATACATACTTCCTCTTTTATATATATTTAGATGTATTTTCATTATTTAACAAAGTATCCTTTTTGTATAAAATCGTTTTTTGGACTGACATGTTTCGTGCGTTTGGGGCAATTTCAAAAAATATATATATAAATTTGAACGAATGGTGTTTTTGGCATCTGGGGACCTCAAAACAAAAATTTATCTTGGTCTCGGGCTTAAGTCTTACCATGAGACCTACGGTAATAGATTATTCTCTATAGGGGAAATTCGCTCAAATTGTGGTGGAGCACAACGCCTTCTAGAGCAACTTCTAAACCTACATTGTTCTAGGCAGCGTTGAGTGAAGATTGAAAGGTATTGTTGAATACGGCAACTATTCATGCCATTAGTTTATTGATGTAGAGAGTACGCTGTTTTATATGACATAGCTAATTCAAGCTAGCATGTTGAACTGTGACTGTAGATGGTAAAATATGATTTATCTTTCAGGAAGGATTCAATTTCAGTATAACGTAGTGTTAATAAAGCATTTAATCTTTGGATTGAGGTTCGAAATAGAATGACATTGTATAAGCGAAGAGCTCATCTTCAAGGCAAATGAGTGTATCGAATGAGCAAAACTTGAAGACGAATAAGCTCAGAAGATGAGCTTAGTTTTAAGGTGAATTTGCTTGTGGCGAAGGCCCATTATTGAGCGAAATAGTGAAGTAATTTTAAATTAAATGTAGTAAAAATTCACCGTCAACAGCAATCCTAAAGTTCATATGGTGTAAACAATTGTTTCGCCCCTATTCGCAGGTCAAGCAATTTTCTTAAAACCATCGGTGTCCTTAAGCTTCTTTATGGTTCTTTGGTGAGATCTAGGTTAGAATTTGGTTCTGTGGTGTGGAATCCTCATCAACATTCCCTAACTGTCGCAATTGAGGGTGTACAGAGGAGGTTTCTAAGGTTTTTGTACTATAGAAGGTTTGGTCACTACACGACGGACGTTTCTTATTCAGAGCTTTTATCGCTGTTTGAACTTGACTCCCTAGATAAGCGGCGGCGAGTGTCAGCGTTGGTATGCCTGCACGGGCTGGCGAGCGGTGCAATAGACAGCGGGGCTCTCTTGTCCAAACTACGATTTAATGTGCCTAGGCACAATTCTCGTTGTCGTTTCCTGCTCTCCCCTCACTAGTCTCGCACAAACCTTGGGGCTTACTCCCGACTCAATGTTATGTCTCGCACTTTTAATTCCATTGCTCAAAATGTGAATATTGATTTATTTGATTGCTCTAGTAAAAGGTTTCGTAAGAACATATCTAGTGTATTACCTGATTAAATATTGCTGCATCCTAACTATTTTTATTTTTATGAAACTGTATTTTGTATTTTTTTTGTTGCACGTTATGTATTGTATTTTGTAATGAATAACTATTTATTTGTCTTTATGAATTTTTGCTATTTTTTTAAGTAGGTTTAGTACGTGATCTCGCATATGTGTTGCATTGTTGTGTGCATGAAGAAAGTGAAAAAGGACCGGCATGAACTCTCTCATATATTCTTTTTAATTAATCGAATGCTACATTGTAATTGGGCGCATGCCTGTTTTGTAGTATTTTGTTTTCAATAAATAAATAAATAAATAAATATCCCAGACGCATCATCAGCACGGGGTCTTCAAGGTTAAAACATAATTAACGTGGTGAACAATTTCTACAATCCCCGTGCTGAACCCGTGCTGATGATGCGCCTGGGACATAGGGGCGAAACAATTGTTTACACCATATGAACTTAAGGATTGCTGTTGACGGTGAGTTTTTACTGCATTTAAATTAGGGATGGGTCGGTTGCATTTTTTATCGGTTCGGTTTCGGTTGGATTTTTAACAAAAAACTGTTGTCGGTTGTCGGTTTCGGTTATTTTTCAAAGAACTTACCTAATAACTGTCTCGTCCATTCTTCATACTTAATACCGTATGAACTTTAGGATTGCTGTTGACGGTGAGTTTTTATTACATTTCTATTAGCAATAATTCCTGATTTGCCATAAAATAACAATGGAAGTAAGTGACCGCCTTTATCCGTGATGTGGTCAGAATATACCGATTGGTTTGGATTTCATCTGCAACCCTTAGTTCGTACGGGCTAGGCCGCGACACGCAGTTGTATCGCTAAGTTAGTTAAACAAATAAAAAAAAAACATTTTAAATAGGCATATTCAAATTATCGATGCACTTAAAACCGAGAAAACTCCTTGACAAGGACTATTTATTAAAACAACATATTATGGTGTCACGGACAAAACTATGAGCAGATAGCAACAATTGTTCATTATACAGACCATTAGAATGATTGAGTTAATAACTTGGAGTATGGAAGGAATGATGTTGGAAGGCGATCGATGTATAGATTTGAAATGGAATTATCGAAGGTGCAATTACTTGTTCTACCTTCCACCTATACTAGTATTGTTTGCTGACATAAAAGGTATCTTTGTATATTGTCTATCTTTTTTTCTTATTGTTATTGTAATTTTATTTGTACTGGTAAGAAATTGTCGCAAAGGGATTTAATCTCATGTATTTCGATTAAAGTGAAATGTTTTAACTGTGATTACAAACCTTTATAATATATTTCAAATGAATTAGACATTATTACATACTTGCCCGGAGGAACTCTACATTCAGTTGTGCAAACAAATCGCTTTCTTGGTTATTATGACGTGTACTTGACAAACTGTTAGAAGAAAAATTGGTAATATGCAATATAAATTAGGCAATAATACTTAATTTATAAGCATATGTCCTAAAATGTATTTAGGAGTAACATAATATTGAAAAGTTAAAAGTCGATTGTAGAAGAATGAATATTGCACTTGTTATGTAGTTTTTATCAAAAAGTGCAAAATGGAGCATTTTTCATTTTGTGAAAACGACCCCATAGTACTTGTAAATGTTTAAGGACTTCCGTTGGAGATGTCGACATTTATACTCACAGTAGAGCGCCGGCAGTTGAGTTAAAAATGCAGAGGGGGAAAGTGGTTGGGTTTAATTTCATGGCCGAGGAGACGAACAGTGACTGGAACTGAGTAAGATTAAATTACAAAAAAGTTAAAACATTCACACAATTAACAAATTAAAAAATCACTTCTGTGGAAACATCATTTTTTGGAATTACAAAACATATCGCAGACATTGATATATGTTTTACACGGTTTTGCAAAAGAGTTGAGTTTACCTGTTAGCGCCCAAGGAAGGCAGTGTTTGCCGCAATGTCTGCTTCTTCAAAAATTACGGTTATTTAAGACATTATTGCGAACATTTTATATCACTGATTCACGAAGAAAAAAACAAGAGAAAAGAAGATTAAAGATGTTGCGGGATCTGGAATTTTATCCCGTTTTAAGGTGAGAAGAATACTTAGAACTTAGAACATAACAAAGTTAGAAGCACAATCCATTAACGCAAAAAAGAAGAAAAACTACAACAGAGAACTGTAAAAGTATTTAGTGGTGGGGAATTTACTGGTTTTCTGGAAAGACCTCGCAAGACAAAGTAATTGAACGTCATCGTCCAAGGCCGGGCATTGCTCTTTTGAAAGAGCCGTCCAGCTTCTCTTTTGACTTTATGTATTGTCTACATCTGCTGTATATACTGTTACCTATCATTTATCCTGAATAATGACTTTATACAGTGTAATACACATGTTGTTATTCAAGCCTAGCTATGATCATATTCACAGTAACATCATTGACTATAGATACTGAAGTAGATTTCTCATTGCCTTTGTAAAAGTTGTCCCTACTTTTGTGTGTGCCAGGATTCAAAGAGAACGAAGCTACAGTGATCACCAACAGATTATACTTCTGTCAACTATTACTTATCCTCTCAGGAGGGGATAATACAACAGTTTGTATGTCAGGAAGCAAACATAAATTGATTATCACTTGTTTTCTGGGTGTGAGATTTTTACAAGTTAATGTAAATAACTAAAATAAATAGTTTACAGCAGCACACTCTGCTGGTGACTTAATCTTTTTATGTCCACTTCAGATTCTGGCTAGTGGTTAAAACTAAAAGAGGGGCAGCTGGGCCATATAGATGGGATGACTCCTTCAGTATGTATAGTCAATGTGTATTGAAAATGTCGATTGTAGAAGAATTAATATTGCACATGTTATGTAGTTTTTATCAAAATGTGCAAAATGGAGCATTTTTCATTTAGTGAAAACGACCCCATAGTACTTGTAAATGTTTAAGGACTTCCGTTGGAGATGTCGACATTTATACTCACAGCAGAGCGCCGGCAGTTGAGTTAAAAATGCAGAGGGGGAAAGTGGAGAAGAATGAATACTGCACATGTTATGTAGTTTTTATCAAAATGTGCAAAATGGAGCATTTTTCATTTCGTGAAAACGACCCCATAGTCTTGTAAATGTTTAAGCACTTCCGTTGCAGATGTCGACAAAAACTTTGCATTATAAAATTATAAACGAATCTTCCAACGATTCGGACTCCGGTCGCTGGACGTTCAGGCGAATCCGGGATCTCAGGCCACCAGCGAACTATCTTTCTTCCTGAGCCAGCTTCTGACGGGCCACGGCTATTTCCGAGCTATTTGAACAGGATGGGAAAAGTCAGGACATCTACCTGCCGGTACTGCCCTAAGACAATTTATTTTGTATATGCCATTTTCTTCGTCTGCTGTTATTTCAAGGTGGCAAGGCGGACGCTGACTTCACGAGAAGAAGCCACGCTTGAATCCGAGGAGGAGTGGCAAGCGGTTGCGGCGTACTCCGAGAATGTTCTCCGTGCCAAAGGGAAGGGTGTCTCGACACATAAAGAAGTCATGTGATTAGCCAGCACATTCACCCAGAGGAAAAATACTTAACTAAACAACGGCGTCTGCGTTTATGTGGGTCGGTAGGGGGATTAGTGGGTGACTCTCCATCGAGGTCTATCAGAAGGAGTCTCACACTGTTCCTTTAGGTTCGCACATAAAACGTTTCCCCTACGTAAACAAAATTATAAAACATCCTTTAATGAAATATCCTTGAACGTACCGACGGGATGTAGACGGCCAATACTGAACCCTGAGTTATCCCTACTTCCAAGTTTACATTAGCCACAGTTCAACAGTAAGGTAGCCCTACGCTGTACCGTCCCTTAACCTTGCGTTCAACGATAGCTCAGGAACCCAATCAGTGAATATTGACTGCCCCTAGCTCTAAGTTCAACTGCATATTATCCCTAAACTTTCGATCAAAAATATACATTATCCCTACATTAGTATTTCTCTGAGCTATTTGAGTTCTATGTTACAGTAAAAAAGTAAATCTGAAACTAAATAGTTGTTTTAGCGAATTTCCCCTATAGGTAAGAAGCTATTACCGTAGTCGGCATGGTAAGACCTAGGCCCGGGACCATGATAACTTTTCGTTTTGAGGTCCCCAGACCCCAAAAACACCATTCGTTCAAAACTGTATATATATATATATATATATATATATATATATATATATGTCCGTGAGCACGATAACTCTCGTAAAAATTATCCGATTTTGATGAAATTTGGTATAAACGTGTAAAGCAACATTTATGACTTTGAGTTCGAAAACCAGCCAGATCGCTCCATCCAAAGGGGTATTTTGGGGGGGTTTTGTACCCCAAAAATGGGTTTTTCGAATTTTGTACATATAATTTTGGAAAAAGTCAAACTTTAGTTTTTTCCATTGGATTCAGCTTAAAAAAACACACAATTTTGTATTTTGATCATTTCTCTACGTCAATTGGTTACCGAGATATTGAAAGTGCTAAACACAGTACGTTGTCTAATGTTATTCTTATGGAGGAAAAGAAAAATGTTATATCTCGCTTATTTACGAACGTATACTGACGAAACTTGGTATACGACTTCATCTGGTTGTGGACCATTGATATTTGCCCAAAAAAACAATTTTTTTCCAAAGGCTCCCGTAGCAGCAAACCTGCGTACTCAGCCCCATGTTATTCTTATGGAGAATAAGTAACGTGTTATCTCCCTTAATTATGAAAATAAATTAATGAAATTTGGTATGTGGCTTTACCTACATGAGTTATATTGATATTTGTATAAAACCCCATTTTTTGTGTTCCTTGCTTCAGCAAACCTGCATACTCAGCCGCCATGTTATTCTTATGGAGAATAATTAAAATGTCATAAATCGTTTGTTTATGAATGTATATTGATGAAACTTTGTATGTGGCTTTATGTGGTATTAAGATGCATATATATGCATTGGAAATTCGCTGAGTACGCAGGTTTGCTGCTACGGGGGTATGTATTTTGTCAATCACATACAAAATACTAAATTATTTCTGGCAACGGGGTTTACAAATAAAAACGAGTTCGGACGCAGCACACTGACGTGAGGGAAGTGAATTACCATATAAAAACTTTTAAAACATAAAATCAGTGTAAAAATATATATTTATTCCTTTTTTTATTAAAATCTGAAAATAGTGATTTTTGGCTGTTCTGATGCTCCTGGTTTCATTTACCTGCAAAGCTGGGAATACAATTTTGCGCATTATAATGTCAGGAGAAGGTCCAGAGAGGCTTTAACGTAGGCGTGAGGTTTCTGGGGATGATAAAAGTACTCTAACAAAGGAATAACAGGATTTTCTAGTGTAAAACCCCCATAAGGCAACCCCCATCTTTTTACATGCATTAATTGTACATTAGAGGCTTTTCTGACCCTTTTTGGGCCCAAAAACTCGAGATTTGAAAGATTCATACCCAAAAAAGGTGTTTACAGTTTTCCAATTGTTTTTCCCGACGAACTTGTCAAACCGATTACAGAAAGGAACGTCCCTACCAAATTTGAAGTAAATTGGACAAAAATTGCGACCGCTAGAGTGCAAACACACATACATATATACAATTTTGAACGACCCCCCAAAACGTGTTCAGGGGGTCACGTTAGGAACTCCTATGGTGGTCCCGGGCTTAAGTTTCACCGTGCAGCATGCTAATAGTTCACTTTCCAAAGGAAATTCACTAATAATTCAACATGGCTTAGGGTGTCAATAGTATAGAGAGTCTTGTAATGTAGGGAGATGAGTTGATGGCCAGTTATGACACAAGGGTGTGAGGGGAAATCTACCCCTACTTTGCCTGTCCTTTGTAAAAGGCATTTTATTAGTTATTTTATTGCAATATTTTATCACACCTGAGCAATAAGCAACCAAGGCGCATCCAACGACGTGGACGTTGGCGGTTTTTGCTTGTGTATAAACAGTAGAGGCAGTAACTTTGCCCTCAGCCGTTTGTTTAATAGCTGCCCTACAAGTCACCTCCTTAGAGGAAACAATAGATAAAATATTGTATTTTTACAAACAAATAGCTAAATAAACATTTCCCATTGTTTTAAAGTGTTACCTTTTGTTGCGGCGTACTGATGAGAGGGAGGGGATCTTCCAATGGCCGGCGACACTTGGACACCCCAACCCTTGAAAAATCAGTTCCGTCCCAACAGCCGTCGGACTCAGGCGCGTACTGTACACAGTCGTCTTTAGATTCAATACACATTACATTTTACTTTGATTTGTTACGTTTAAAAGCTTTAGTTCGATTACAATTCAATTTAATTTAAGACTAATTGCACCTTTGTTATATCTGCATGTTCCTCAGTTACATAAAATATGACTTGACGCAACGCACAGCTACAATATTAATAATGTCAAATGGATATGAAATAACATCGGCCTTCGTTTATTATAATGATACTCGTTATAGAGTGGCAGTAGTATCAGTGGCAAGGTAATAGCAGTTCTGTTAATGGTGTTAATCACTCAGTGCTGAAATGGTTTCCATCGTGATACGCTTCTCATGTTTGTTATCACTCAATCACTCAATTTATAGTTAAGGTTTTACTATTACTATTAGTAAAAGATAATTTGTTATACGCACTTAGTGCCTTTATACGTTTTCTAATAAAGTTATTACAACTCTGTATACGACATGCTTCTGCCATAAGAGTTTTAGTGTAAAAATTCGAAGGAAATATGTGTTTGAGAAATTGATAAGCAGAATTTGTAAAGGCTTAAATTTATATATGGAACTACAGATTTCCCTTGATAATTGTAAATCTCTTTCGCCCTTTCACCACTTGGAAACTCATCACAGAGGTCAGCATACACATTTATCATACTACTACATGACAACTCAGGAAAAAGAAAACAGGAAAACTTCGCCCTTCCGTCATTAACGAAAATATGTTCATGCTGCATCCTTTAATAAACCTACTGAAATTCTTAAATTTACGGGTTTTCTTAATATATACCCTTCTAATAAATTCATCATAACCATTACATACACTTTGAGACATTGAAAGCAAATTTGAGAGAGTCAATTGAATTTTAGAACGTTAACAAAATTTGGAAACACATTGAAGTTGAAACTAACCACTAACTCATTTACACGCTAATGTGCGAAAGAAATTCAATTTGCTCAGAAAATTCGAATTAGCAAACTGGTTGTAAAGAAGGCAAGTGAACATAAGTAACAATTGTTTTTCCCAGAAACATCTTTTCGGAACTTTAACATTTACGGTGGCGATGTTATTTGCTTATTAATTAAATTAGTAAACGAGTTCACACGCAGCACGCTGACGTGAGGGAAGTGAATTTCCACATAAAAACTATAAAAACTCAAAATCAGTTAAAAAAACATAAATTATTCCGATTTTTATTAAAATCTGAAAATATTTATTTTTTGCCTGTTCTGATACTCCTGGTTCTATTTACCTGCAATGCTGGGAATACAATTTTGCACATTATAAGGTTAGGAGAAGGTCCAGTCAGGCTTTAAAGTAGGCGTGAGGTTGTTGGGGATGATAAAAGTACACCAAAAAATGATTAACAGGCTTTTCTAATGTAAAACCCCCATAAGACAACGTACTGTGTTTGGTCAATACACATTTCCTTTAATAACTCGGTAAATATATATGCTAGAATGACGAGAGAGGGCTTAAAAGTTTCGCCTTACTAATTCCCATCTTTTTACTTTCGTTAATTACACATCAGTGGCTTTTCCGACCCTTTTTGGGCCCAAAAATCCGAAATTTGAAAGATTAATCCCCAAAAAAAGGTGTTTAGAGTTTTCTGATTGTTTTGCCCAACGAAATTGTCCAACTGATTATAGAATGGAACGTCCCTAACAAATTTGAAGTAAATCGGACAAAAAATGCGACCGCTGGAGTGCCTGCACACACACACACACACACACACACACACACACACACACACACACACACACACACACACACACACACACACACACACACACACACACACACACACACACACACACACACACACACACACACACACACACACACACACACACACACACACACACACACATATATATTTATATATATACATATTATTATATATATATATAATAATATTGGGGGTTTTGAACGAACCCCCAAAACGTGTTCAGGGGATCACGTTAGGACCTTCTATGGTGGTCCCGGGCTTAAGTTTCACCGTACGGGTCATGTAATAGTTCACTTTCCATAGGAAATTCACTAATAAGTGTAGAAAGACGTAATGTTGATCTGTGTGTAACTTTGTTTAATGTTATTATCAAATAAACTTTTTTGAGTGGTTTTCTGCAAAAGACAACGTGGAAACTCTTGTACGTATCTACGTCAGCTACTGCAATTGAATATAGTTATGTACTGTACAGATTTGTCGACCCATCATTTATTACTTTAGAGAAAGTTAAATTTTATCAAGTAATAATATTATAATAACAGTATTCATAATATCATTGTGTGATATCAGTAGAAGCGACCTATGCACGTGTTTGATATACAATAGTCTACCTTAGTTTTATGAAATATTTCCTGAAGGTAAAAACACATTTTTAATTGACAGTTTAGATAAAAAAATTAATAAGACTACCAAGGACGGTGTTGAACTAGACACTCTTGTCTCTATCCACTAATAACACCCTCCCTCACCCCCCACCCACACCCGCCTTATCACTCTCTCTCTCCCTCTCTCTCTCTCTCGCTCTTCGTTCTCCGTTGACACACTTTACCTACTTGTAATTACATTGTCCTTTTTCACGCGATACCGTAATATGCATGACCTTGTATTCATTATTTACCTAACCATGAACCCACGGAAATATTCAGCCCATATAATTTGGTACAAATATCATTTCTGTAAATAATTATTTTAAATTAAAGTCACTTGAAGTCGCTCTACCTTTGTTAGTTTGACCGTTATAGATCCCTTCTGACTCACCTATCCCGGGTATTTCAGACTTTCCGATCGGGAAATTCCTTATATTAGACATTACGCTTGATTCATGCGTGGTAAATGAAAGTTCTGTGAACGTAATAAGGTGGAACATGTACTGGCTTTCCAAAGTGACGATTGTTAGATAATGTGATAGAATCAACTGTTTAGAAACGTCTCAACAACCTATAACCCACTGACCCTATTGACCATAACAAAGAAGAAGGGAAGGTGGAGTCCTGGAGGAGAACGATGACCTGGAAAGACACCAAAGGGGAGAATAAGAAGAACTAGAGGATAGTTGGCGAGAGTTATCCTGTGGTGAGCGTGTGTGGATACTAGTGAGTATATTAATTGTAAATTACAATTTTGTTTACAATTCAACAAACATGTTTATTCATACCATTAATGCATAAATTTAAATTAACTATACGTTTTATTTCTACACTGTAAATTTTGGGTGAGCAAAGTCCTATTTTTACATGTTTATTCGCTTTCCTTTGATTTCATGTTACTGTTGATTTGTGTTTTCGTATTCCTCTGTTTGGGATGTAAAAATTGTTAATTATATATTTCTTTATATTTGAGATCGATGACTTTTTTTAAAACTAATATCATTTAGAGTTGGTTTATAATGACTCATAAGTGTGGCAGATTGCGTGAAATTAACTGGCATTTGAAAATGGAATGTAAATTTGTACTTTAACCAGCGAAATGTAATGAAGTTTATACTTTGCTCAAATGTATATTTCGGTGTAATGCAAACTACAACCCGTTCCCGTAGTAACAAACCTAAAACTTTATACTGTGTGATGGTAATCAGCTAGGGTTTACAGTTTATTAGCGCCCATTGTGACTTCGCCCGCGTAAACTGTAATTCAAACAAAATGTATACATAAAGTTACTCTCGTGTTGCTTGTGTTACATTCTGCTGCGATCCACTATCAAAATTAAAATTGACAATTAAAATTAGGTGTTTTATTTGTCAGCTAACTCAGTCAAATAAGTCTTATCTTTATAAGATTACCATGGGAGCTTTGAAGGCCTGTGGGGCGCAGCTCCGAGGTGAAAATCCATTCTTAGTTTATAGGTTAAAAACGAACGCACCCAGGAAATTTCTAGCCTTCGGCTTTAATAGCTTTTGCTATGCGTTGATTATCAATCAGGACTAATAATTTGATATGTTTGGATGATATGTAAGCGATTTACGAAATAGTACTTCTTATCTGCTGTTTCACTCATCTGCCCCCTCTCACAGTTCATCGATTTATATCATTGTAGGTAATATGATACTGAAATTCCAATAAGAAAATTATATTCTTATTAAATACATTTATTCACCAACAACCGTTGTATTATTTAAATAATGTATTGATTTTTGTTTGGTGATTTTTCTTACATAATCTTTTCTTATAGCATTCGTAGAATTCGAAATCTTCTAAAAAAAGGTGCCTTTTGGAGTTTTGAAAAACAACCACCTTCAGGGTTCGGCCCATTAGCTTTTAAAGGTACAATGTTAATCTTATGGAGTTATTTCTTTAGTCTATCACCTGGTTGTAGCCTAATGTGAAAGTTTCAAAACATGCTAGACCTCCGTGAAGAGGGATTCCATAGCCCTTTATGGTTAGCAAAATTGTAATTATTTACACATTTAACAAATCCGTCAGTTTACCAACAATTTTTTCATAGAAGTCAAAAGCACGCACGCCAACACGCCCCGAGCACGCAACGCGGCAGCGTACGGCAGAAACGTGCTACCACCCAGCGTAGAGTCCCGGAGAGTGGAGGACGCTCGGGCAGGCTCGGGCATGCTCGGGCCCGCTATCGACCCCGCCTAGTTCCGCCGCTCGCCGCTGCAGGGTGTCGGCGCTGCGTTGTCGCAGTGGAAGCAGCCCATAGAACCGGGCCACCACCACTGACCGAGCACACTCTTTCTTTAGTGCAGTTTTCTTTTTTACTAGTTTAACCGTTTTGATTTGTAGTTGCGGGCGTTGCGGTGAGCGGGTGGTCGGTTTCGTGTGATGCTACCGGGACCAGGACGGCGGGAGCGACGGACCCCGAGGATCTGCAGGGGGCAGCCGCTGTAAGGTGAGCTCCGACGTCGATATTCCAGTCCTACACGGGCGAACCTCCCCTGTGCCCCTGTGGAACGTTCTAGCCCTGGCAATAGTAAACTGACAATCACACAGAGTTTCCTACAGTTATTGCCTGTATAGAATGTATTTTAGGTGGGCCTATGCCTGTAATCTAAATACGACGTTTTCTATAATTACACCAGTGAAGTTGTTGATTACGATTTGTATATCGTTGTAAAATTCTTAATTTGAGTGATAACAAGTTAAATCTTGCATTGTTTAATACTTTATACTATATTGATTTGTACAACTTAGTTTGCCCATAGTACTCAATAATATTTGGTAGATTAAAGCGTGTTTTAATGAGTGTTTCTTTTATTCACAAATTATAAATACAAATATAAGCATTACGTCATATTTTTCATGCTATTTCTTATTTAGATCAAAATTATGATTGAAAACTGTACAAAGGTTTACTTAATAGAATGTGCGTTCAGTCTAAGCTAAAATTTACAATTTTGGAAACACTGATTTTAAAATACATTCCCTCCACCGTTTCTCAGGACATAATCTCATAATAGATTATTATACTACTATGAATACAAAATGATATCAATAAACACTTTATTTTATAAACATAGCGAATTTATTTGCTAGTATAAAGAGGTGACGTGCACTAAATAGTAAGTTTTCCTTAACTTTGTAGTTATAATCATAGATGTTTTTATTCATAAATAAAAACATTGATGTATTCGTTAAAAATGTTCACTTGGTCCGGTAAAGAATAATTTATTAAAGTAAATAACTAAAGTTTTCAAACGAATGTAGCAGCAATAGAGCAACAGCGTGAGGTACCGAGGTAGAATTCAGTTGTTTGCGCGGCGCTCACCTCAATATAGCTACACGGATGGTATGCGGGTTGCGGCGCGGCGCCTTCCATTTTGCGCATTCATATTTTAATTCACTCCTTTCTCCTCTCTTTTTCATGTATAGCTAGAGTGTTGTTTCATTGTTCCTCCGCTGAGAAATTTGAAATAATATTTATCTTAGTTTCTCTTTAACGTTTTAGGAAATATTAATTAAGATGTACATAATTCAGGGTAGTATAGATTTAGATCAATGTTGGACTGACTTTATAGTATAATTTTTCTTGCTTAAATTATTTTAAAGTGTCGATCTCATTACAGTTATGAAACGAATGCCACCATTTGACGAGGAGTTGTCTAAGAACTTTTAGATTATGATGAATACCGGGGGACCGAGCCTTGCTCGGTGAATGACCAGTAGCTTAGCCTGAAGTTGCAAGTTTCTTTTGTGAGTAGGATAAATATCATTGTTTAAACCAAATTAATAGCATTCATATATTAGATTTCCCTGGCATTTTCTTCTGGGTTTTTGTCTTTGGCAACAAAATATTCGCGAGCCCTGTAGTGGCAGCACTATGAATGAAAAGTGTATTAATCTATATGAACAATTCATTACGTTAATAATTAAAATAAATAAAACAAAATTTGTGTTAATTATGATTTAATACTAACAATTGCAGTTTCGTGGCGCAGAAAATCCCATATCACTTAACATGTGGCACCTATTACGCTACTATACATTTATATTTGGCATGCCAACGTTTCCTAGGAACATATGAATTAAACAAGTTGGGAAAGGGTAAATAAAAGCCTAGGTATAATATTATTAAACATTAACCGGTGTACTTGGAAATCAGATCAGTTTTTGTATATCTGAATTCAATGGTAAAAACATAATACGGACACAATATTTTGGTATTAGGGAGGAATATGGATATCAATATTGAGAGATTAGCGCAGCTATTTAATCAGAGCAGTAATCAAATCTTGATAATATTATCTGCATTGAATTGTCTGCATTTCAGTCGCGAGAAATGTGCCTTTACCATCCAATCTTTATTCAGCCATTATTCAATAAATGTGATATAATACCACTCCTCCAATGCAGCAGTTTTTTCACTTTGCCACAGATCATTTTTGGCCTTATAGACCTTTATGGGTTTTCATGTAGGACATAAATATTTATCCTGGTTGGGTATTCTTTTAAGTTGGTACTGTGTGCTTACACATTTTACAGAGACCATTTAATAATTTTAAATTTGTTGAAAAGGTTTAAGAGTTGACTTAGTCATCATTCGTCACTGGGTCACTCATTAATGAGCTTTCTTTTTTTAAATCAACCGTGAAATATATTTGAATTTCAATCATTATAAAGATAAAATACGTGTAAGGTACAAGTCATTAGGAAATTCTGAATTGCAAATTGTAAGTATAATTACCAATTTACGTTAGGTAGTAAGAAGATCGTGGTAAAGACAAACAAATTTCTATTTACTTCTACAATTTCTTTTCCAAAGTATTCGGAAGGGGAAGGCTGGGGAAACTGAAGCTTGAAAAAATAAAAGTTTTATAATTTTAACATTTTCTCTCCACACATAGGAGTTAGCCCTGTTTTCGAATGTGATTTATTGGTGGACAAATTCGTTTTGGTGCTCCCTGAGCCCAAAAAAGTGGTTTTTGAGGTAATGTTTTTCTGTTTGTCAAATTATGAATGCAGAAATTAATCCACGGTCTCTCCAGGTTATTTTATTCGTTGAATTTTTGATTTTGAAGGACAATTACTCCGCCAAAAAAACCGCTACAAACATGAAAAATCTAAGTTTTTCCAAAACGAATACAACAATAAATATCATGGACACATTTATGGATAAATTATGGGTCAAAAATTATATGGATTAAAAGATTTCAAAATTTTGTATAAAACCATAAATTTATATAAACTGTACTTATTACCATTAAATAAAGCTTCAACAATAAATAAAGTAGTATTTTGAATTATTATTATCCGACAAGTGGTTTCGGAGAAGGTTGCAAATTTTAATTTAGTGGTAAATACAGGTCGTTGTCTAATGTTATTCGTATGTGGATTAAAAAGTTCATCTCATATTTACTGATTCATTTCATTACAATTTGGTATTTAGGTTAGGTTAACAATGGCCACTAGAGAACTATTGAAATACATTGCAACCTACTCCTGGAGTTGTCTCCCCTCTTAAACTACTGCGAGTTGCGAGTAGCATATGATTCTGTAATGCCTCCAATAAAGGGATTTGGTTAGACTTTTATGAAAAAAAAAAATGTTTACTAAAAGGTTTTATATATACATGTTACCGCACTTTATATATTGTATATAATAAATATAAGGAATTTATTGATTATTTAGGGCTAAAAGGGAGAATGGAAGCGTCAGTTTTATGATAACATTTATTAAGTATTCAATAGTTTGTTTAATTACTACCCTCAGAGAGTAAACATTGAGGATGTTAAGTATTAAAACACTTACAACTTAACATTAACTCAGTGAAGAGAATACCAAAAGTTTCACAGAATATTTAAATCGCTAAATGAAGATCCATTAATTGCATTTTACATTAAAAATATAAAATATCGTAAAATATGAAATATGGGAAACATTTTTATTGACAGAGTAACGTTGCTAAGAAGGAATGAACCTTTATATATCATACCTTAAAAGGTTCTACGAAGTACAAAGAAGGCTTAGGCTAAAGTTGGAAATTGATAAAGTAGTGTATTTTGATTTTACTGTGATTTATTTTAAAGGTGTAGAAATACTGCACCTCAAGGTATATCCTTCTTATACTCTAATATGAGTAAGGTTTGCTTGTTTGCGACACTGATCTCAAAAACTGCTAGAACCATTCCCTTCAAATGTTCGAAATAACTAATTTCTGGGATAAAAATAAGTTCTAAACAGGCCTCATCCCCAGGAAAATTCAAATAATGTAAACAAACTAAAATGAAAAGTTAAAAAAAATTAACATTGGGCTTATGGAGTTTCAAATCAAAACAAAAGAATTGTAACAGCTGTTCATAATCAACCAGAGAACTGTCAAAGTAATACTCATGTTGTTTATGATTATTAACATGTGATTTCCTGAGAGCAGAGATTAAAATATTTGAGTGAAGATTACATATATAGAGTAGTAAAATAAATCAAAGGGACATTGAGCAATAAATAACAACTGGAGTGACCTTAAAACTGTAGAAAAGAGGCAAATGAGTTATACAAATCTGATTATCAGTAGGGAGGAGTGGTGAAATATTACTCTAAGTCAACTAAACAAACTGACTGGCGTTCCCCGAGCAAAGATCGGCCCCCAGGTACTATTCAATAACGAGAATAAACATATCTTTAATTGTATAAAACAACAGTAAAACATCGGATCTTTGAACACCCAAGGGGCAGAGTCCTAAAGGTGGATGTTTTCCAAACCCCCAGAAGGGCTTTCAAATAACACTCAAACTATGACTTAAGACATAGTAGTCTCGCCGGTATTCTGCTCACAAAAATCGCCTTAGTATTTTAATAAGATGATGATAGCCACCTGAAAGATTACCTGAAAGATTTAACATTTAAAGGAATATTAGGAAATACGAATGCAAGTTTTCAGTAAAATCCTCAGCAACGAAACTCTCTTCTTTTGGTTTAAATATTGATTTATAGTGCAAGACTACAAGATTATACTATAAGACAATGACAATTTGAAACCGATTGATTCAAATGTCGGCTAAAATACCAAATTGCAAAAAATTGTATACAAAACAATTATTAAATATCCCCGTAGCAGCAAACCTGCGTACTCAGCTAATTTCCAATGCATATACATGTATCCTAATACCACTTAAAGCCACATACCAAGTTTCATCAATATACATTCATAAATAAATTATTTATGACAATTTAATTATTCTCCATAACAATAACATGGCGACTGAGAATACAGGTTTAATGAAGCAAGGTATACAAAAAATGGGTTTTTATGAAAATTTTGTTATAACGCAACTAGATGAAGCCATATACCAAATTTTATTAATTTTTGTTCATAATTAAGGGAGATAAAATTTTACTTATAGGAATAACATAGGGACTGAGTACGCAGGTTTGCTGCTACGGGAACTACCGGCAAAAAATGATTTTTCATGCAAATATCAATAGACCACAATGGTATGAAGCACTATACCAAGTTTCGTCAGGATAAGTTGATAAATAAGTAAGATATAAAATTTGTTTTTTCCTCCATAAGAATAACATTGGACAAAGTACTGTGTTAAGCACTTTCAATATCTCTGTAACCAATTGACGTAGAGCAATGATCAAAACACCAAATTGTTTGTTTTTGAAGCTGAATTTAATGGTGAAAACTAAAATTGGATTTACTAAAATATTATATGTAAAAAACTCAAAAACCCATTTTTTGGGGTACAAAACTCCCCCAAAATACCCCTTTGAATAGAGCGATCTGGCTGGTTTTCGAACTTAAAGTCATAAATGCTGCTTTACATGTTTTTACCAAATTTAATCAAAATAAGACAATTTTTACGAGAGTTATCGCACCCACCCACCCACACACACACCCACACACACACACACACACACACACACACACACACACACACACACACACACACACACACACACACACACACACACACACACACACACACACACACTCACACATATATACAGTTTAGAACGAATGGTGTTTTTGGCATCTG
Organism: Allygus modestus; assembly: GCA_963675035.1. Lineage (NCBI taxonomy): Eukaryota > Metazoa > Arthropoda > Insecta > Hemiptera > Cicadellidae > Allygus > Allygus modestus. The sequence goes on from OY776115.1 coordinate 135,837,931, forward strand.
GGGACCTCAAAACGAAAAGATATCATAGTCCCGGGCCTAGGTCTTACCATGCCGACTACGGTAATAGCTTCTTCCCTACAGGGGAAATTCGTTAAAAGTAATACAATCTCGAAAAATTATAGAGATTATTTTGCTAGAATCGAGTTTAAATCTTGTCTTGTAAGTATTTTTGGAAAATATAATTTTGTGTAGTTTTGGATGGAAAACCTCGATCATGGTGCTTGATTTTTAACCAGCAACCTGAAATACGTTATGATTTAGTTACTGAAACGTTAATGTTCTTCTTATTGTGAATATAATCTTTCCTTTTATAATAAAACGCAATAATATTCAATAAGTGGTTTAAATTTCCTTCCTCTGCATTATTGCTCGTGCAATTATGAAGAGAGTTATTCAGGGTTCAGTACGAAACCAGTCAAGTGGACGTCGTTAAATATAAAACTTCTTATAGTTCACAACTGTTGTAGTTATGTTAATTTAAACCACTTATTGTGTCATACGTGCTATGGGGCAATATTACATATTTAAGATGTCAAAACAAAGCAATAATATACCTAGAACGTATTGAGTGTTACTGAGCCTCCTGAATATAGTATTGACGATTTGTAACAAACAGTAACCAAAACATATGAACTACGTAATGACTGAATATGCAACACTGATTGGGTCTGAAATTTGTAAGGTAGAAATCTGTACTAGAATGTAGCGATCCAACTAATGTACAATTCAATAGTGGGAACAATATGCCTTAATTCACCAATATTCATATTCATATAAGGTGTAATCTATATCTATAAAAGAGGAAGTATGTATGTATATATGTATGTAGCCTATGGACTCCGAAACCGCTCGACAGATTGTAATGAAACTTTCAGGCATTATTAAGCATTATTCAAGGATGGTTTGTGTGAAGTTTGGTGCAAATCTGTCCAAAGGGTTCCGATCCAGAGGGCATACAAGGGTGCAGTGTCAGGTTTTAGAAATTTAGTGTTTACAAAATTAACAGCTGTAATTAAAAAAATTCAAAGTTTCTTTAAACTGTCATTTGTTTAAATGTAAACAACACAATGTAAACAAAGAAAAGTAAACACTGGCTGGTTTATTATCTTTTGAATAATCGTGTTACTTGAATGAATTGTGTTACTTGAATTTATTTCTGTAAACAACTTAATTTGTGCGCAGCAACGCGCGCCGGGTAACTGCTAGTATTAATATAAGTACCTGGGGGCCGAGCTTTGCTCGGGGGAAGGTCAGTCAGTTTGTTTAGATGACTTGTAGTAATATTTCATCACTTCCCCCTACTGATAATCTGATTTCTATAACTCATTTGCCTCTTTTCTACATTTTTAAGGTCCCTCCAGTTGTTATTTATAGCTCAATGTCCATTTGATTTATTTTACTATTCTATATATGTAATCTTAACTCAAATCTTTTAATCTCTGCTCTCAGGAAACCCAATGTTAATAATCATAAACAACATGAGTATTACTTTGACAGTTCCCTGGTTGATTATGAACAGCTGTTACAATTCTTTTGTTTTGATTTGAAACTCCATAAGCCCAATTAATTTTTTTAACTTTTCATTTTAGTTTTTTTACATTATTTGATTTTTCCTAGGGATGAGGCCTGTCTAGAACTTATTTTATCCCAGGAATTAGTTATTTTGAACATTTGAAGGAAATCGTTGGAGCCGTTTAAGCAAACCTTACTCATATTAGAGTATACAGTAGGATTTGCATACAGGTGTAATAATACTGTGCATTCAAGGTGTATATTCAATAACGAGAATAAACATCAATTTATTTGTATAAGACAACTGTGAAACATTGGATCTTTGAAAGCCCAGGGGACTTATTTATATAAAAAAACAAGTAAGTACATTTGAAATATATAGAATTTATTGAGTTTCAATTTCTATCTATGTTTTCGGAATTCTATATTCTTCAAACGTCAGGGACTTATTGCAAACAAGCTACCAATAAAATAATGTACTTTTTTATAAATTAAGGCGATAAAATTATGAGATTATACCAAGAGTTATAAACCGTTTGAAAGAAAATAAAAGGTTTTGATTATTTGAGCTTTAACTTTGAAAATTATCAAACCTCGTAGAACGGTTACAGCTATCAAATAGTTAATAACTAAGTAGGGGACCATTTTCACATTCTTTAGTCCTATAAGCTCTAAGGACTAAGTCTTGACTGGTAAAAGCGTCAACGAGACGCTTTTATATCAACCAAACATATTTTTATTTGTTTGTAAATTCTTCTTGAACTCTCAGTATAAGTTTAATAAAAAATAAAAATAAATCATTAATGGGAGCCTTTGTTTATGTTTTAAATTAATCTATAATGTATTAGTATTAAGTACATCTGGGCGGATACAGGACAATATTCGCATGTTTATAATGGAATGGGGAATATCTGCAATAGCAATAACTTGTTATCACTTGTGTAGTATGGGTCTATGTGCTACAACTTCTGATGTCTTAACAAATATTCGAGAGACTTGACGAACATGTACGATCTATCAGTTGGTCTTTGAAACGTAAATAATCCTTTGGTTTTAGACAGGTATTAGGGCAGCCTTAATATATAGTTAGGTATGTTTCTGTACTCAATTGGTTATATAATTGAAACTGTAATGTACGAAAATACCCCCGTCGCAGTAAACCTGCATACTCAGTGAATTTCCAATGGAGATATAAATGTCTTAATACTATATAAAGTCACTTACCAAGTTTCATAAAAATATATTCACAAATAAACAATATATACAATTTTAATTATTCCCCATAAGAATAACATTGGGACTGAGTACGCAGGTTTGCTGCATCAAGGAACACAAAAAATGTATTTTTATGCTAATATCAATATAACTCAACTAGGTGAAGTCATATACCAGTTTTTATTCATTTATGTTCATAATTAAGGGAGACATAGCATTTAATTATTATCCATAAGAATAACATGGGGCTGAGTACGCAGGTTTGCTGCTACAAGAGCCTTTGACATAAAATTGTGTTTTTTTTGAGCAAATACTAATGTACTACAACTAGATGAAGCCGTATACCAAGTTTCATCAGTGTACGTTCATAAATAAGCGAGACATAAAATTTGTCTTTTCCTCCATAAGAATAACATTAGACAACGTACTGTGTTTAGCACTTTCAATATCTCGGTAACCAATTGACGTAGAGGAATGATCAAAATACCAAACTGTGCGTTTTTTTCAGCTGAATAAAATGGTAAAAACTAAAATTTGACTATTTCCAAAATTATATATAAAGAATTCAAAAAACCCATTTTTGGGGTACAAAACCCCCCAAAAATACCCCTTCGGATAAAGTGATCTGGCTGGTTTTCGAACTTAAAGTCATAAATGTTGCTTTACACGTTTATACCAAATTTCATCAAAATCGGATAATTTTTACGAGAGTTATCGTGCTCACGGACACACACACACATATATATATATATATATTTATATTTATATATATATTTATATATATATATTTATATATATATATATACAGTTTCGAACGAATGGTGTTTTTGGGGTCTGGGGACCTCAAATCGAAAAGTTATCATGGTCCCGGGCCTAGGTCTTACCATGCCGACTACGGTAATAGCTTCTTCCCTAAAGGGGAAATTTGCTAAAAGAACCTTTTAGTAGTTCGGAATAGGCTAAATCTTCAGTATAAAAACACTTCTTTTTTAGCAATACGTATCAAAGACGGTGTTCAAGAGAGCTTAATAGAATGAATGTTGTCTGCTGATTTTCAAATTAAAAATTCATAATCTTTGTCTCGTTGCTACAATGCAGTATCAAGTATCTATTTCATTGCAGCGTTAATGACGCTTAGATTATCTTTGCATACATTTCGTTTGCAGAAAAAAAACGCAAAAACCGCTCATAAATATATTTATTGAAAATATCTAAATATCTAAAAATATGAATATTAAATATAGCAAATAAATATTCTAAGTATAACTAACATGAAAAATAAAGAGGCATAACATATTCTAAAACTGGGACTACACTTTAAAACAGGCTACAGTACATCATTTAAAATAACATACAGTTTATTTTTAGACTTGAACAATTAATCATTAAATACGTCATAATTTCAAAAGTGTGAATTTAATCATCTACACGTGGTTTTTAAAGGGAAAAAATAGCTAAGATTAGTCTTATACAAGGTTGGTGAAATCAAAAGAACGCTACGGGAGCCAGAGCGAGGATCCGCAAACTGCAGTTGCGAGATAAGCTCAGTCATCGAGCTCTCCCCTCACCAGGGTATATACAAATAGTAAGGTTTGTCTTGTACAAGGTTGGTGAAATCAAAAGAACGCTACGGGAGCCAGAGCGAGGATCCGCAAACTGCAGTTGCGAGATAAGCTCAGTCATCGAGCTCTCCCCTCACCAGGGTATATACAAATAGTAAGGTTTGTCTTATACAAGGTTGGTGAAATCAAAAGAACGCTACGGGAACCAGAGCAAGGATCCGCAAACTGCAGTTGCGAGATAAGCTCAGTCATCGAGCTCTCCCCTCACCAGGGTATATACAAATAGTAAGGTTTGTCTTGTACAAGGTTGGTGAAATCAAAAGAACGCTACGGGAGCCAGAGCGAGGATCCGCAAACTGCAGTTGCGAGATAAGCTCAGTCATCAAGCTCTCCCCTCACCAGGGTCTATACAAATAGTAAGGTTTGTCTTATACAAGGTTGGTGAAATCAAAAGAACGCTACGGGAGCCAGAGCGAGGATCCGCAAACTGCAGTTGCGAGATAAGCTCAGCCATCGAGCTCTCCCCTCACCAGGGTATATACAAATAGTAACGTTTGTCTTATACAAGGTTGGTGAAATCAAAAGAACGCTACGGGAGCCAGAGCGAGGATCCGCAAACTGCAGTTGCGAGATAAGCTCAGTCATCGAGCTCTCCCCTCACCAGGGTATATACAAATAGTAAGGTTTGTCTTGTACAAGGTTGGTGAAATCAAAAGAACGCTACGGGAGCCAGAGCGAGGATCCGCAAACTGCAGTTGCGAGATAAGCTCAGTCATCAAGCTCTCCCCTCACCAGGGTCTATACAAATAGTAAGGTTTGTCTTATACAAGGTTGGTGAAATCAAAAGAACGCTACGGGAGCCAGAGCGAGGATCCGCAAACTGCAGTTGCGAGATAAGCTCAGCCATCGAGCTCTCCCCTCACCAGGGTATATACAAATAGTAACGTTTGTCTTATACAAGGTTGGTGAAATCAAAAGAACGCTACGGGAGCCAGAGCGAGGATCCGCAAACTGCAGTTGCGAGATAAGCTCAGTCATCGAGCTCTCCCCTCACCAGGGTATATACAAATAGTAAGGTTTGTCTTGTACAAGGTTGGTGACATCAAAAGAACGCTACGGGAGCCAGAGCGAGGATCCGCAAACTGCAGTTGCGAGATAAGCTCAGTCATCGAGCTCTCCCCTCACCAGGGTATATACAAATAGTAAGGTTTGTCTTGTACAAGGTTGGTGAAATCAAAAGAACGCTACGGGAGCCAGAGCGAGGATCCGCAAACTGCAGTTGCGAGATAAGCTCAGTCATCGAGCTCTTCCCTCACCAGAGTCTATACAAATAGTAAGGTTTGTCTTATACAAGGTTGGTGAAATCAAAAGAACGCTACGGGAGCCAGAGCGAGGATCCGCAAACTGCAGTTGCGAGATAAGCTCAGTCATCGAGCTCTCCCCTCACCAGGGTATATACAAATAGTAAGGTTTGTCTTGTACAAGGTTGGTGAAATCAAAAGAACGCTACGGGAGCCAGAGCGAGGATCCGCAAACTGCAGTTGCGAGATAAGCTCAGTCATCGAGCTCTCCCCTCACCAGGGTCTATACAAATAGTAAGGTTTGTCTTGTACAAGGTTGGTGAAATCAAAAGAACGCTACGGGAGCCAGAGCGAGGATCCGCAAACTGCAGTTGCGAGATAAGCTCAGTCATCGAGCTCTCCCCTCATCAGGGTATATACTAATAGTAATGTTTGTCTTGTACAAGGTTGGTGAAATCAAAAGAACGCTACGGGAGCCAGAGCGAGGATCCGCAAACTGCAGTTGCGAGATAAGCTCAGTCATTGAGCTCTCCCCTCACCAGGGTCTATACAAATAGTAAGGTTTGTCTTGTACAAGGTTGGTGAAATCAAAAGAACGCTACAGGAGCCAGAGCGAGGATCCGCAAACTGCAGTTGCGAGATAAGCTCAGTCATCGAGCTCTCCCCTTACCAGGGTATATACAAATAGTAAGGTTTGTCTTGTACAAGGTTGGTGAAATCAAAAGAACGCTACGGGAGCCAGAGCGAGGATCCGCAAACTGCAGTTGCGAGATAAGCTCAGTCATCAAGCTCTCCCCTCACCAGGGTATATACAAATAGTAAGGTTTGTCTTATACAAGGTTGGTGAAATCAAAAGAACGCTACGGGAGCCAGAGCGAGGATCCGCAAACTGCTGTTGCGAGATAAGCTCAGTCATCAAGCTCTCCCCTCATCAGGGTATATACTAATAGTAAGGTTTGTCTTGTACAAGGTTGGTGAAATCAAAAGAACGCTACGGGAGCCAGAGCGAGGATCCGCAAACTGCAGTTGCGAGATAAGCTCAGTCATCGAGCTCTCCCCTCACCAGGGTATATACTAATAGTAAGGTTTGTCTTGTACAAGGTTGGTGAAATCAAAAGAAAGCTACGGGAGCCAGAGCGAGGATCCGCAAACTGCAGTTGCGAGATAAGCTCAGTCATTGAGCTCTCCCCTCACCAGGGTCTATACAAATAGTAAGGTTTGTCTTGTACAAGGTTGGTGAAATCAAAAGAACGCTACGGGAGCCAGAGCGAGGATCCGCAAACTGCAGTTGCGAGATAAGCTCAGTCATCGAGCTCTCCCCTCACCAGGGTCTATACAAATAGTAAGGTTTGTGTTGTACAAGGTTGGTGAAATCAAAAGAACGCTACAGGAGCCAGAGCGAGGATCCGCAAACTGCAGTTGCGAGATAAGCTCAGTCATCGAGCTCTCCCCTCACCAGGGTATATACAAATAGTAAGGTTTTAAGCTTACTTGTTATTAATAGGTTAAACACTGAACAACATAAAATAATTCATTATATTGAGTGAAATTAGTACTAACCAAGCGATTTATAATAAACAAACCTTACAAAATGTTGTTTAATTTGAAATAATTTCTTTTAGATAATTAACATAATGATATAAAATAATCCAAGCCTTAGCCGAACAAGTGAAAAAAATAACAGCTTAGTTTAGCTTTTAATATCTTGAGCTTTATATACTTGCTTTGTACTGACAAATTTTCACTTGGGAACACAATGCCTAAGTAAAGATTCTTACGTCTTAATTCTGAACTTGATTTGCCAAAACAATATCAATATAAAGAGACAAATATCATGAAACAACTCGGCAATATTATCTACTGGAAGTACCACACGTCAATCTGGAAATAGGAAATAGAAAGTAAGGAATTTTTATACTTTCTACAGATAGAATACAATTCCGAAATAATACAATTGTTTAGCGACAAAACGGCTAGGAGAAAAGTCATAGACATGCTCATGGGAGATCAGTAGAAAATTCTTACTATTTTAAACTATTGATTTATATTGTAAACATTATTGATTAAAAATCACTTATTACAGATATTTTTTTTGTTTATCTATTTACTGCTACCGCCCTTGGTTTTCGCCATTCGGGACGAATTTGTTTCTAGCGTTCGTGTTTTTGTGTTCATCGTAAGAATAATTTATTCGACTCTCCGGAAACCTTAGGGTATACAAAACATTCTTATCAGAGTTATTTACTATAACTTCATTCAATACAGATTCCTTTATCATCAAGGTGGGGTCAATGAGGTGTCTGTTGGGCGATTAATCTATTGTGATAATCCCTGATACTAAGCTCTCAAACGTTTAATAACAAACTGTCTGTTATCATTGTGAGATACCTGCAGTAGGTTAAACATATAGACTTGATGTGTTTTGGCTACTAAAAACAACTCATAAGTGTTTGGAAAAATTAAACTTGCTGAAAAATGCATTGCTTGGATATTGATCAAAGCTATTTAGGCTAAAACCGTGAGCTATGTAAGCTTGCCTATTATTTACACTATCATCTCTTACAAAAATAAAGATTAACAGGAATTTTTGTATTGTATTTTAGCCTAGCCTATGGCCTGTCTCTTGAATTGCAATTTGAAAATGACTGAGTAATTTTTTTAAATCCTATTTCTGATGTACTTGGTGTTTTTATTCCAGTTTACAGCCTCAAAATTTACCAATCAGACTTTTTCTTTTACGTAGGTAAACTCCTTTTGCTCGTTTTGCTGTATACAATTGTTACTGTTGTTTTTTTAAAGTGTAGGTGCTAAAAATGCAAGATAAATATACTTATGAGTATCAAGTGGGATTTAGTCAAATAGTTATTAATCTGGAACCACTTCTACAGTGAATAAATAATGAGAAGGGATACAGACTTACCTCAGAGGAACAATCCTCTGAAGTAATGCATTATATTTTAAACTAACGAATCTTTCTCAATAATATGACTCCTAGTAAAAACCTAAGTTACTATTTAATACCTTAAATGATTGTGATGCGGTTCTCATCTGAACGATTTTGACTAAGTATTTTTAAGAGAATCTTAGTAAATGGGAAGGAGATGGTTAGAGTGAAACTTTTAATTATTTCTGAACTATTAATTAATTGGGAAAGAGGCAAAAATGACTTTAATTTTTAGAAATATCCGAGGTCAAATTCCCAGATAATAAGAGTGGAATAAAGTCTGCTATCAAATATATAGAATTATCAGGAACCTCAAATTAGTTACTGAAACGTTTTAAAATATAATTACTTCGGTAATGTTCAAGTCAAGTTTTAATTACATTCTTGTTTTTTTGTGTGACAACTATACATAATTATAACCATTTTTTTTGTACTCAAGCAATACACCTATGTATTTTTCGTTTAAACGGATACACAGGTCCAGCATAGTTTGAGGTAACCCGAATGAAAATAGGAGCTCGGTAGAGAAACCAGAATAAATATGAGGTTTAAGACTTTTGGAAGTTTAAACGAAAATATTTCGGTAAGGGCATTCCGAAGTTCACGGTGGGCAGTGTAAGCTGGTCAGGGCCGCTGTCACCTTGCTGTCACCTGGTGGCTTGTTAATCCGAGTTCATGAAGTGTGGTCCAGTTTATAGCACCAAGAGCTTTCCCCGACTCAAGTTTAAACTAAAAATGGGATTGTTTACAAGTTTACACTAAGCCACAATTCGTTTTCCCAACAAATGTTTCTAGTTTTCATAGTTTATAAGTTGATGTTAGCAACAATGCTAATTTGATACTCTTTCTTTACTCTATCCTTTTTTAGCGAATTTCCCCTATAGGGAAGAAGCTATATTACCGTAGTCAGCATGGTAAGACCTAGGCCCGGGACCATGATAACTTTTCGTTTTGAGGTCCCCAGACCCCAAAAACACCATTCGTTCGAAACTGTATATATATATATATATATATATATATATATATATATATATATATATATATATATATATATATGTGTGTACGTGGGTGCGATAACTCTCGTAAAAAAGGTCCGATTTTGATGAAATTTGGTACAAACGTGTAAAGCAGCATTTATGACTTTAAGTTCGAAAACCAGACGGATCGATCTATCCGCAGGGGTATTTTGGGGGGGTTTTGTACCCCAAAAATGGGTTTTTTGAGTTTTTTACATACAATTTTTGAAAAAGTAAAATTTTATTTTTCCCATTGAAATCAGCTTAAAAAGACGCACAATTTGATGTTTTAATCATTGCTCTACGTCAATTGGTTACTGAGATATTGAAAGTGCTAAACACAGTACGTTGTCCAATGTTATTCTTATGGAGGATAAGAAAAATTGTATATCTCGCTTATTTGTCAACTTATCCTGACGAAACTTGGTATATTGCTTCATTTCATTGTGGTCTATTGATATTTGCACAAAAATCCATTTTTTGCCCGATAGTTCCCGTAGCAGCAAACCTGCATACTCAGCCCCATGTTATCTTATGGAGAATAATTAACGTGTTATCTCCTTTAATTATGAACATAAATTAATAGAACTTGGTATGTGGCTTTACCTAGTTGAGTTATATTGATATTTGTATAAAAGCCCATTTTTAGTGTTCCTTATTTCAGCAAACCTGCATACTCAGCCGCCATGTTATTCTTATGGAGAATAATTAAAATGTCATAAATCGTTTATTTATTAATGTATATTGATGAAACTTGGTATGTGGCTTTATGTGGTATTAAGATAAATTAATATGCATTGGAAATTCGCTGAGTATGCAGGTTTGCTGCTACGGGGGTATTTATGCCATCCATGGGTTTTTCACGAGCTCTCTAAAGGCCATTCGGTGCCAAATATTTCGTTAGCCACCTTAAGAAACGGTAGGGTTGGGCGGGGTACACGCAAGCAGGACACCAGAGTTTAGCATGTTGAATAATACTCTCTACATCATAACCATTATGACATAAGAAATATCTTGTAAAAATGTCTCTATATGTCATAAAACGGCCTATTTATGTTATACATAAAGGTAGATTTTGTAAACCTTTAATCCTAAATACAATGGTTTCTTTTCAAGGGGCTACAGTCTGTGATATTCAGAATACTGATCTTTATGATTAGTATTTGAATAAGGGATCTTTACCCTTGAGAACAAAGTTGCTGAAGTTTAGGTGATGGGAGTACACATCATTTTCCGAAATATCACAGGTGTGTTGTCACTCATGCTTTTAAAATGGCGGGTGCAGTTCCGTATCTGGGCTACCTTACCATCGAATGAAAATATCGAAGTTTTAACAATCGATGTATTTATCGAACGAAAATATCAAAGTTTTAACCATCAATATATTGACTACTCAAATTAATCAATCGTTATATCGATTAATACTAAAAGTAACCGACAAACAAATAGAAACAAAAATAATAACTTAAACTAAAGTTAGAATGTTAATCAAACCGAACTTTGCATTTTCAAAAAAGGTGTTTTCCAACGCATTAATTCTTACGTCGTGGCCGCCATTGACCTTTTTTTGGCATCGGAATTTGACGGAATTTTCACCACGTATGTTTTGTCTCCACTCACATTACAATTAGGATTATAAGGTATAAGTTCTTTTTCTAGAAGAAAACTAACACATTTTTCGATCGAACTGAACACATTTTTACACAAATAGCGAAAATTCACAAAATCACAATCACGTTCGGCTTCAATTTCTATTAACTTTAAGTTATAGTAATTGTAAAATGTAAATAAACAATTTCAATTATTATTGTTAAAAAACATATGATTATAAAAAACCGAATAATGTTCAATTAAACTTGTTCGATAAATACATCGATTGTTAAAACTTCGATATTTTCATTCGATAGTAAGGTAGCCCAGATACGGAACTGCACCCTCATAAACCAGAATCAAACCTTTCAACAGTTCGTTGAATGGTATTTATGGCCGTATAATCGTCATAACTTCATTGGCTCATTAGGACCGGGGGACCGAGCCATGCTCAGTGATATTTCATTAGGTTACGAGGGTGAAGAAGCGCAATAGCAAAATGCTGTGTAGTTATGTAATTTACAAGAAATGCTCTGTCATTGTCAATTTTAGCTACCAAAACTAATTAATTATCTTGATATTTTACTTATATCGCTTTGTTTATATTAATTCGTATTAGATGTATTCGTTTTTCTCAGTATACAAAAAAGTTTGTCAGTTTGCGCAATAGTCCAGGAGTAGTGTTTCACGCCCACCCCCTCCCATGACGAGCATCTTTGCTTCACTCAATTACATCTTATCTGTATATTAGGGCATTCCAGTTGTGATTATAATATATCAATGTCCCTTCAGGTAGTTTTTTGATGTACAAAATATATCATTATTTAGGATATGTTCACGCTACATGCAATCTATATTAAACGTCACCGTTTTCAATAAATCACTTGTTGATATTTTACCGTATGTAACTGTTACTTTGACAGTTTACTAGTTATTTATTCAAAGCGGTTATGATTACTGTTTTGTTTGGAAACTCCACAAGCCCATTGCTAAATTTTCCAATTTTCAAATGAGGCTTTTAGCTAATTATAATAGCGGACAAATAAATTGCCAGTTGAGGGCGTGGTTTGCCGGGCTATCAACCAAGATCAGCTAATAATAGACGTGCTGCATTTCCAAAACTCCACACTAGCTGTTCGGAATAGCATTCTAGTGATATTTCTCTATGGCAAAATTGCAACAGTGACAACCATGCTATTGGCTACAGCCCAACTGTCAATTTATTTTTCGCTACTATAGTTGTATCTCAATATTATGTTAGTTTTTGGAATAGTCCTGGAGTAGTTTCTCACTACGCTCCCTCACCCCTCCATCAATTCAGTTTTTTCGCTCAGCAATCAGATTTTCCACACATTGGAGTCACTCCAGTTTTTATTATACTCAGTCCCTCCAGGTAGTATTTTTGATGTAAACATATATATATTATTAATTTAGGATATGTCCACTCTATGTGCATTATTCGTTCACTGTTGTAAGAAATCACTTGTTGATAATATTCTCTAAGCGTTGCTTTGACAGTTTACTGGTTATTTATTCACAGCTGTTACGATTCTTTTGTGTTGATTTAAAACTCCATTAGCCCAATGTTAAAATTTCCAATTTTAAAATTATTTTTTAAACAAAATTTAAGTTTTTCCGTGGTTGATGTTTTTACCATAGGATTTTTGGGATCCAAAACCCCCTAATAACGAAAATCAAACAAAATCCCCTCGCTGGATTCCGAGAGAAATTTTGCAAACAATTGCTAGTATTAGAGTACAGTATAGAGTTTTGTTATTACTCATTCACCATAAATATTTCACTAACCATCATCATTAACTTTAGTTGTAACACAAGTAAGTTTCACTCCCTCAGTAATTTACATAGTTCAGGTATTATGTACAAAAATAACACACAATTTAATTTAAAAAAATAAATTGATGCAAAATACTCATATTTATTAAACTATGGTGTTGTAGTCTATTACGCGTTTTGCATCGTGAAATACCACGACAGGTTGTGCTAATGACATTATTATGTTCTTGGTCGCCTAATTTTACAATATTCATTATTTCAGTTGGTTGTAACTTGTGAATGAATAGTCTCTAGGAAATTGTTATAAATGTATGCTTTGTTCAAAGGTTTTGTGAACCACACTTTTGTCCGGGTTTTCCTTTAAAAGAAATCGTATTGTAATTATTGTTTACCTTATTGATGAATCATTGCGCGTTAAAACAACGATTCATTTAAAAAACAATACGAAGTAAGTTATACAATTTAAAAAAATCCCTTAACAAATTAATGATTCGGTTATGGCTCTAACATTTTTAGAAGTGACTGTACTTTTAGTGAATTTTACTAAAAATAAAATAAAACTTCTTTTTCACCGTAAATTTCATTTTAAATTCAACAGTTTGTAAAAAATCCTTTAGATTACTGTTAGTTTGTTTTTTCATTAAAAAATAAATCATAGTTCATATCTGAATAACCATAAAAACCTTACCAATAAATTGTTTAATGTGCCGTGTTTATAAACCCTGCTGCATGTGATTTTATCAAACAGTTTTAAGTTTTTACAGCATAAAAACAGCAGCAGGAAATAACCTACGTAATTTTCTGTTTTGTTTTCCAAATTAAAACACTTACTTTTAAGTTAAAACGTGTTAAAACATCTCGAAATGAAGCGAGCACAGAACAAATATAATAGTAAAAAAGTTTTCAGTAAGGTAAAAAACTAAAACGCAATAAATTGCAGTGAATGGAAGATTTAGAATAGGGTTAAATCGCAAATAGAAGAAAGAACAATGCATGGATTTGGGAAAGCCTTCGTCTCTTCTAATCAATTCATAGTGAGCCACCCTTGCCGTAGTGCCACCCCAACCACCCCCCAGACTCGACGACGCCGGCCCACGCAAACTAACAACCGGCTGTATACTGTCCACCCCCGCCCCCTACCACCCCCACTACCCCCCGGTCCAGTCTCGCGATAGCGACATATAGACTCCGGCCCTCGTCAGGGTGTTCATTTGGGGGATGTGCCGCATTAGATATCTTACGATAGCAGTTACTCCCATATTAGTTGCGGAAAAGTAGGCCTATTAATTGCAAAAACCTAATATACCTAGTTATTAGGTTTTACACTAACCTGATAACTGTTTCAAGGCGGTCTGGAATATCACGATTACCGTGTATTATAGTCTTTCCGTTCGGCCGTGATACCCAGGGGATTAGGAGTCTTCTCGGAACTCAACTCACCCTCCCTACCCGCTCGCCGGGCCGGCCGGTGGCAAACAGTGACTCACCTACTGGGGCATTCCCACAGTACTGCAACTTTTTTATATTTGAAGTTGAAATCAAATTTGTTTAATATATTTGATTTCTAGATACAATTCTAAAGAAAATGAGTCCACATTTGACCCAAATGCTTCATATCCAAGAGCTGAAAGTAGGTTAAAGCTGATGACGTTATAGTTTGCAAAATGATTCATATTTTTCTGTGACTCAACCCTCAAAGTTCACTTTAGACGAGAATTTTCGTCAGTTGTGAGCAGAGCTCAGTGATAGTTTGGCTGTAAACGTGGTCCGCCGTTGTGTTTAACCGTCTTCGGTTTGTTTCTGTTTTTTAACCGAAGATAGCGCGTCGTGAGGCGCTGTTTTGGTTTGTTTTTCGTTCTGAGTGACAATGAGTGATAAAAAGTCGAAAGTAGTTTACCACTCCCAGGCCAGGACTATAGTGGCTACTGTTATTCAGTATTTTTATTTAGAAAAAGACAATATGGGTCCCTTGAAAGACGTTAAAAAAGTGTTGGAGAGGGTATCTGAGGCGTGTGGTGTACCCATAGCCACTGTTAAACGGATAAACATCGAAAGAAAAATACACCCGTCGCAGCAAACCTGCATACTCAGCGAATTTCCAATGAATATATAACATAACACTTAACAGGATTCATAAGAAATGTATTCACAAACAAGCGATATTTAAAATATTAATTATTCTCCATAAGAATAACATTGGGGATGAGTACGCAGGTTTGCTGCAACAAGGCACGCAAAATAATGGGTTTTTATGAAAATATCAATAGAACTCATCTTAGTGAAGTCACATACCAAGTTTCATCCATATACATTCATAAATAAGCGATATATAACATTTTAAGTATTTTCCATAAGAATAACATAGGGACCAAGTACCTAGGTTTGCTGCTACAGGAACCATAGGCAAAAAATTGTTTTTTTGTGCAAACAACAATAAACCATAACCAGATCAAGCCATATACCAAATTTTGCCAGTTTATGTTCATAAATAAGCGAGATATACAATTTTTCTTTTTCTCCATAAGAATAACATTAGACAACGTACTGTGTTTAGCACTTTCAATATCTCGGTAACCAATTGACGTAGAGCAATGATCAAAATACCAAATTGTTTGTTTTTTTAAGCTAAATTCAATGGTATAAATTAAAATTTGATTTAAATTAAAATTACATGTGAAAACCCCAAAAAACACATTTTTGGGGTACAAAACCCCCCAAAAACTCCCCTTCGAATGGTGCGATTCATCTGGTTTTCGAACTTGTTCAAATAAATGGTACTTTACACATTTGTACCAAATTTCATTAAGATCGGACCTTTTTTACGAGAGTTATCGTGCTTACGGACACATATATATATATATATATATATATATAATATATATATAAATATATATATATATATATATATATATATATATATATATATATATATATATATATACATATATAAAAATTTGAACGAATGGTGTTTTTGGCACCTGGGGACCTCAAAATGAAAAGTTATCATGGTCTCGGGCTTAAGTCTTACCATGAGACCTACGGTAATAGCTTCTTCCCTATAGGGGAAATTCGCTAAAAAACAGCCGAATTGAACGATCATCAGCCCGAAAACGACGAGGATGTTGAAGCAGACGTAATTGAAGACCCAGACTCGACAGTCGCAAATACGTCCTCGAGGAAGCGACGAATCGTCCTCAGTACGCTCATCCTCATTAGTGTGTGATGCTCTATATTGTTATTTGTTAGTAGAATTGAATAATAAATATATGTATGTTAATTCCAATTAGTGTTATTTTCTAATCCTGGAATAAATATAATAACATGACGAATTTTCTCGTCTTAAGTGAACTTTGAGGGTTGTGTCACAGAAAAATATGAATCATTTTATACAAACTATAACGTCATGCTCTTTATACATGAGCTTTAACCTACTTTCAGCTCTTGGATATGAAGCATTTGGGTCAAATGTGGGCTCATTTTCTTTAGAATTTTATCTAGAAATCAAATATATTAAACAAATTTGATTTCAACTTCAAATATAAAAAATTTTCAGTACTGTGGTAATGCGCCAGTAGGTGAGTCACTGTTTGCCACCGGCGAGCGGGTAGGGAGGGTGAGTTGAGTTCCGAGAAGGCTCCTAATCCCCTGGGTATCACGGCCGAACGGAAAGACTATAGCCTGGTGCGGAAATAAAATACCCCCGTCGCAGCAAACCTGCGTACTCAGAGAATTTCCAATGTATATACATGTGACTCACTACTACATAGAGCTATTTACCAAGTTTCACAAAAATACCTCCATAAATAAGTGATATATAGCATTTTATTTATTCTCCATAAGAATAAAATTAGGGTGAGGATGCAGGTTTGCTGCAACGAGGAAGATAAGTAATGTGTTTTTTTGCAATTATCAATACAACTGAACCAGGTGAAGCTACATACCAAGTTCTCTTAATGTAGGTTCATAATTAAGGGAGATATACAACTTTATTCTCCATATGAATAACATGGGGGCCAAGTATGCAGGTTTGCTGCTACGGGGACTATCAACAAAAAACTTGTTTGTGCTAATATCAATATACCACAACTAGTTGAAGCCACATACCAAGTTTCATCAATATACATTCATAAATAATCGAGATATAGAATTTTATTTATTCTCCATAAGGATAACATTGGACAACGTACTGTGCTTAGCACTTTGAATATCTCTGCAACGGTTGGACGTAGAACAACGATTAAAACACCAAAATGTTTGTTTTGTTGAGCTAAACACATTAATAAACAGAAATGGCAAGTTTTTAGTAAAACTATCTGAGAAAAATCTAAAAACCTTTTTCCCATAAGATTAACATGGGACACGTTTTTTTTTGGATTTTCTCTGCAACCACTTAACCTAGGTTAATGATTCAAAGCACTAAATTATTTGTTTGTTTAAGCTCTATAAAATGGCTATAACCAAAATTGAGTGTTTTTAACATTTTGGGGTCAAATTTGCAAAAAACCGATTTTTGGAAAATTGTAAACCCCCATAAAACCCCCTTCCCATAGTGCGATCGATCTGGTTTTCGAACTTAAAGTCATAAATGCTACTCTCCACATTTGTGCCAAATTTCATCAAAATTGGGTGTTCCTTTCAAAAGTTATCGCGGTTACGGACATATATATATATATATATATATATATATATATATACATATATATAAATTTGAACGAATAGTGTTTTTGTCATCTGGGGACCTCAAAACAAAAAATTATCATGGTCTCGGGCTTAAGTCTTACTATGAGACCTACGGTAATAGCTTCTTCCCTATAGGGGAAATTCGCTAAAAAACAGACGTAGGAAGTTAGATAGCTAGTTATAAACAACATATACCGGTAAAACATGTCAGATATATTGGTATTACTCTGAATCACATATTTTTACTCTTTGTAACAGTTACTTTTGGGTATCTAATACGAAAAAACCTAGTATCGGCCAACCATATAGGTAATTTGAGGGATTTATATTCCTTTATAGGGATTTTTGACCCTTCGAGGGATTGCAAGGGATTGAATGATAACAATAGATCAAAGGGAATCTTAACAAACATATTTAATATTTTCTAGAGTGTCTGGGTATTATTTACGTATCACCTGCAATACGATGGACGTTATTGTCATCTACTATAGTAATAAACTCTGGCGATACTACTGGAAAGAGTTTAACGATCATGACTCTTACCAAAACTAAACTCCCCTTGTACTAAATTAAATTATATAGAGAAATATAAAGTCAGCTTAAGCCTTTTTATCCGAGGTGTAACTTATGAATTACTTGTTTTGTTAGTAAGAGCAACTAAAAGAAACACAACACGTTTAGGTTGATTCAGGTCCCTGCCCTTAAACCACATAAAAACAATTTTTGGGGGAACAGCTAAAAAAGGCATGTGGAATGTATTTCATCGAGAGGAAGTTGGGGGACGGGGTAATATCAAGGGACATTTAAGATCATGTTTAGGAGTGGAGAGGGATTTTTAGGACTTCCCTGGATGGAAATTTGTCGTCAAGTGTGTAATACTGAGCAGTTAGAATTCTGAGATTTTTAAAAAGTTTTAAGGTATATGTGATCTAGTACAATCATTCTTAAAATTTAAAAAAACTCCTTTACAGTACATACTTATGTAAGCTAAATTTGAAAATATAAATTGAAGAAAAAAATCGCAAGTTGATGGGAGAACATTCAAACAAAAGGCTTAGATATTTAAATCGGGTAAATATAATTATCCCTTCTAAGATCTTAAATTAAACAAGTAATAAGTAAGGTATTGTTAAATTACAAAATGGGACGTGATTTTAAAACCTTCATTTTGATTATGAACTATTTAATATGTATGATAATTTTTAGGCAACAGGTTCTAGTGTATGCAAACTAAATTAAGGTAAATTACAAGTCAAAACATTATACTCCTAATTTTACCAAATTTATTTATACGATTCAGTTTATAGTAACTTACACTAAACACACTTACTTACTATAATGTAAAACAACGTTATTAACTTCTAAATGTTGTCAAACTGCAACTAATGTAAACAAATGTAGAAAATACAGTGAATGCTATGAGGCAATACACCTCTTAAAGCAGCATATAAATATGCTTTTCTAGGCTTGGTTGGATGATGAAATTAAAAAAGTTTATACTCAAATATCAAACATATCAAAAATGTTTCAGTAGCTACTATTGTTATTGTTTTCAGTTAATACAGGCTTGAAAAAGTATATACGCTTTAAAAAATAAAAAATAAATGTGATACCTAAAATCTAAATTTGTGTGAGTTTGGATCTTAAGTAATAGAATTATTTGGTAAAAATAATTTGTTAATAATAATTTGTTAATAATAATTTGTTAATAATAGTTACCTGAAATATTTGTACACATTTGAGAGAGAGCTACTGATAAGGCTCTATCATCAAATACTGTATTATTGATCTTGGATGGTTCTGTACGTAATAGTAATTGTTTGTTTTCCATTATCTACCAACGGTTGTAATAGTTTTACAGCTAGTGAAATTCAAACATACCTGAAATGATGAATGTCCTATTATTATTACACATAAACAACAGTTTATGACTTTCTCGACTTCTAAATGTAATAACAGAACGTCCCACAAATATCAACCGCATCAGTTGTTGTGCAATAGGAACAACGTAAATTGTGTCAATTTGTAAAAGAAATTGGATTTTTATCATCGGCAGACAAGTTCACTTTCATCCCCCTTCGCCCCCAATGATTTCACACACACTTTGAGATGTTAAAAGTCGATTGGGTGGACCCAGCAGATATGACAATGCGCCACAGCGCCGCAGTGGTAAAGGAGTACACAATACCGCATATCCGCTTGTTGCGGCGTAGCAAATAATCGGTCCTTCCCAGTACACGATTGGTGATGGCATACGTCCGAAAAGTATGGACACTATCCTCAAATATAGACCTGACTCAATTAGTGTTACCACTCATTTTTTACCTATTCCAATTATAACCTATAAATGAATTTTAATAATATTGTTGGTTACCACGAAATTTGTTCAAATTTTACGGAAACGATATATAAAACCTTTATCTAGAGAATCATAAATTATTTTGAACATTTTACAATTTGATTTTATAATTTGACTAACTCAAAGCATAGTGCCGGACTATATGTATGATTGGGGAACTGTCAAATGGTGTGCTACGTTTTAATAAATGGCATTCAATAAAATCCACTCAAGTCTTAATCTTCAAAAGCAGCAGTAAATTAATTATTTTTCCAAGGAATACAATGGTAGTTTATTTAAAAATATAATACGTATTTTCAACTATAAGCACTTTAAATGCATTTCAGTTATCACAAAACACAGTAAAATTCCCTAAAATAAAAAAAATTATATCCTAAAAATGCACATATTTCAAATTATATACCCCTAAAAGTATAATATGTCATTCGTTTCATTATAAAAATTGTGCGTTGACCCATCCTTAGCGATTTGTAATTCAACTCTTGTTTGACGCTATTTCAGATACTAAACAAATACTGAGTGTCATGTTTAAAACATCAGCAAAACCGCTTTAGGGCGGGGGAGGGGGCGGGGTTGATGGATGAAAAGGTCTCAAATTCTCACCCCCACTCCCGCGTAACCCTTCCATCAAAAGACACCGACTTCACGATATTGGAATTCCTTTGCTTGGAAAACTTAAATAAAACCATCTGTTAAACTATTTTAGATGGTAAAATTATCTCGAGATATAATTTAAATTAATTTTTCAAAGCTTCTTGCGTTTTGGATTAAGAAAACAGTTTACCCACCGCTAATGGTAAGAAATAGTTTTTGCTGAAAATAAGTGTTTCTAACATTTTGCTTACTAACAAAGGTTTTTATATTTGAAATTTTCAATAATAAATATTCCATTTAGACACAATTATCCTGAAGTGGGGTTGATTACACATTGACTGTGTTTGGGGGTACTTTTTGTAGTTTTTGTATCTGATTTTACAGAAGAAGAAGTGGCCATCTAATCATTGTCGTAGCACCACAAGACCTTGTCCCATGATCACGATAAAATGTAGTTTTTATTTTCTTACAACTCAAAAATTTTCTGAAATCAGGTGTGAACATTCAGACTGTCTTGACTTCTAGTGAGCTCACCAAAAAGATCAGATCGACGAGTTGTATTCGTTTCAACAACTTTTCCTATTTTCAACTTCGATTTAAAATATTTAGAAACTTCGAAAGTGATATAACTTAGTACGTTAGTCATAAAACAAGGGTACCAAATATAGGAAACGAAAAACGTCGCTACTCTTACAGAGGAGATTATAAATTGTAATTGTTTAAAATATGTCATTATATATTAAAATAAATACAAATAGTTACGAGTTTAAAACTTTACCTCTTTATAGATTGAGCAAACTAAAGTAGTGAAACCACTATAATGTTCAATCGAATTCTTGTAAAGAATAAATGAAATGTTATGTGTACTAACAAGTTCTTAAATTGGAGTTTATCAGATTATGTTATATGAATTTCTAAATTTTTATTTAACTTTTAAATTTTCTGCTTTTGTCCCAGATGGTAAAACTATATTAGTAAAACACTATGCTTCATTAAAAGCTTCTTTAAAAAAATCATAAAACCCCAAAGTAAGTATGAGGTGAGAGTATATATACTTATGTAGACCCCACCGCCAAACAGCCTCCCTTAGGAAGCGTGGTTTAGTACAGTGTCACCTGGAAAGTTACGAGCGCAGTTGCGTGCTGTTTGACGTGAATGTCAGTACACTCAATATGTTAACTTAGGGGTGCTATTTTTAAGTAGGGGCCATGCTTGTCAATTCTTGGCCCCCCAGCATCAGTTTGTTCAATAAGCCAAAAGTGTTTTTGCACCACGGCCCCACTCTATGGTGAGCATATTGCACACTCTATGGTGAGCATATTGCACACTCTATGGTGAGCATATTGCACACTCTATGGTGAGCATATTGCACACTCTATGGTGAGCATATTGCACACTCTATGGTGAGCATATTGCACACTCTATGGTGAGCATATTGCACACTCTATGGTGAGCATATTGCACACTCTATGGTGAGCATATTGCACACTCTATGGTGAGCATATTGCACACTCTATGGTGAGCATATTGCACACTCTATGGTGAGCATATTGCACACTCTATGGCGAGCATATTGCACACTCTATGGTGAACATATTGCACACTCTATGGTGAGCATATTGCACACTCTATGGTGAGCATATTGCACACTCTATGGTGAGCATATTGCACACTCTATGGTGAGCATATTGCACACTCTAAGGTGAGCATATTGCACACTCTATGGTGAGCATATTGCACACTCTATGGTGAGCATATTGCACACTCTATGGTGAGCATATTGCACACTCTATGGTGAGCATATTGCACACTCTATGGTGAGCATATTGCACACTCTATGGTGAGCATATTGCACACTCTATGGTGAGCATATTGCACACTCTATGGTGAGCATATTGCACACTCTATGGTGAGCATATTGCACACTCTATGGTGAGCATATTGCACACTCTATGGTGAGCATATTGCACACTCTATGGCGAGCATATTGCACACTCTATGGTGAACATATTGCACACTCTATGGTGAGCATATTGCACACTCTATGGTGAGCATATTGCACACTCTATGGTGAGCATATTGCACACTCTATGGTGAACATATTGCACACTCTATGGTGAGCATATTGCACACTCTATGGTGAGCATATTGCACACTCTATGGTGAGCATATTGCACACTCTATGGTGAGCATATTGCACACTCTATGGTGAGCATATTGCACACTCTATGGCGAGCATATTGCACACTCTATGGTGAGCATATTGCATGTTCATTTGTCCTCTTCTCTGTGTGGTAAGGGACACTCAATTGTACTCCGTGCTCTTACAGGCATTTTTAGTGAATTTCCTATGGAAAGTGAACTATTAGCATAACCCGTACGGTGAAACTTAAACCCGGGACCACCATAGAATTTCCTATCGTGACCCCCTGAACACGTTTTGGAGGGTCGTTCAAAATTGTATATATATATGTATGTGTTTGCACTCTAGTGGTCGAATTTTTTGTATGATTTACTTAAAATTTGGTAGGGACACGTTCCTTTCTGTAATCAGTTGGACAAGTTCGTTGGGCAAAACAATCGGAAAACTTTAAACCCCTTTTTTGGGGGATTAATCTTTTAAATTTACAGTTTTTGGGCCAAAAAAGGGTCAGAAAAGCCCCAGATGTAAAAGCAAAGCATGGAAAAAGATTGGTATTAGAGAGGCGAAAGTTTTAAGCCCTCCCTCGTCATTATAGCATAAATATTTACCGAGTTATTAAAGAAAATGTGTATCGACCAAACACAGTACGTTGTCTTATGGGGGTTTTACACTAGAAAAGCCTGTTATTCCTTTGTTAGAGTACTTTTACCATCCCCAGCAACCTCACGTCTACTTTCAAGCATGTCTGGACCTTCTCCTAACTTTATAATGCGCTAAATTGTATTCCCAGCTTTGCAAGTAAATGAAACCAGGAGTATCACAACAGCCAAAAAATCAGTGTTTTCAGATTTCAATAAAAATTGGAAAAATGTATTGATTTTGAGTTTTAAAAGTTTTTATGTGGAAATTCACTTCCCTCACGTCAGCGTGCTGCGTGCGAACTAGTTTATTAATGCAGCGTAATTTTCTCTACATCATGTCCGTTCTGTATGCAATCTCCACTCGATGATTCTGCTTAATCATCTCAAGGAAATTCATACATTGATACTTTACCTTAAACTAAACTTTACTTTACTTTAAACTGTTTCTTAGTTAAATTTTTGTTTTTTAACAACTGTTGTGGCATAAATCTTGTAAAATCCATAAACCCAATGTAATTTTAACATTTTAAACATAATTTTTACAAAATTATATTTTTATAATTGGATATACCTAAAACACATTTTGACTTCAAAATAATTTAATTAAAACAAGTTGTAGGAATTGTTAGAGTCGTTTTCGTGGAAATTATGCAACTTCGCAACCGTCCAAGCAACAATCCTTATTCTATGGAGTAAAGGAGTAGGTTTATCTTTAGTTTTTTTACATATAACTCCAGTGGTGTTTAAAGTTGTTGAAATGCAACGCTAGTACTGGGTCTTTTTGTTATTTAAGATTGATCTTTATTAGAACGCCTTTTTAGTTAACACTAGTATAGAAACATAACAAAATGTTTTAGGACGTGTTTTAGATTCGGACTGGTAAACCCCAGATTATGAAACTAGCGTTCTAAGCCCCACACTACTCTGGCAATTAAATGTTCTGATGGAAAGTTGGGGGAAAATAGTTTTCCGGGAAAATACTCTTGCTACAACCTCGCAACCTCGCTCAATTTTGATATTTTTTAGAATTTTCTTTTAATTTCACTCTTTCAGTTTGTTTTAACAATTAGCAACTAGTGAAAATACTTACAAATACAAGTCATGTTGTGGCTGCCACTATTGCAAACCATACAAAAAAATCCTAAACGAAACCATGTTAAATGATTAATTCAATTTTTATACATCAGAATTTGTAAGGGAACACAACAGAACATGACTGAAATACGCTAACCATAACTGAATTAAAGTCCACGGATTGAAATAAAAAGTATTATGAGACTGTTAAATGTTTCTGGATTATAATAAAATGACATTAGGTTAAAAGCACACTTTTGAATCAATATCGATTAGCAAAGGTAAACGGTATGAGGTTGTACGAAGAGTCGCAATCTCAACCATAAATATACATTGTAGTGCGTTCAATGGAATGAAATATTTGTGATAAAACACATAATATCCTACGTGAACTCGCCGTGGGTTATTAGATGGCTTTATTCAACTCCCTTTATTAGCTAATATCCATTTGGTTATTAGTATCAATTTGAGTTTCCTGATTTAAATCTCCCGCGTTCAATGCGACTTCCTGATCAATTCTGTTCCCAAAGTGTTCGCGCTGAATAATTGAAAAAGGCCAAGCAACTTAACCGGCCATCACACCCTTCGGTATCGACGTTTTTCCAACTCGAGTCTATTTTTGCCCGATGGAACGCTAAGGTCGGTATTACAGATCATAGTTCAATGGCAGGCATATATATTATAGTCAATGGCAGATTTATTATCACTGACTGGATGTTGTAAAATATTTAATGAATACATTTTATGGACAAATTTGATAAAATCCTATCCTATACTCTAATATGAGTAAGGTTTGCTTGCTTGCTTGCGTGCTTGCTTGCTTGCGACACGGATCTCAAAAACGGCTCCAATGATTTCCTTCAAATGTTAGAAATAACTAATTTATGGGATAAAAATAAGTTCTAGACAGGCCTCAACCCTAGGAAAAATCAAATAATGTAAAAAAACTAAAATCAAAAGTTAAAAAAAATTAACATTGGGCTTATGGAGTTTCAAATCAAAACAAAAGAATTGTAACAGCTGTTCATAATCAACCAGGGAACTGTCAAAGTAATACTCATGTTGTTTATGATTATTAACATGTGGTTTCCTGAGAGCAGAGATTAAAAGATTTGAGTTAAGATTACATATATAGAGTAGTAAAATAAATCAAAGGGACATTGAGCTATAAATAACAACTGGAGTGACCTTAAACATGTAGAAAAGAGGCAAATGAGTTATACAAATCTGATTATCAGTAGGGGGAAGTGGTGAAATATACTCCAAGTCATCTACGAAAACTGACTGGCCTTCCCCGAGCAAAGCTCGGCCCCCCAGGTACTAATCTTTAAAACCCTTCCTTTAATATATGTGGGTACTTTATGAACCGGTGAATGAAGTTCAAAATATATACTGTAGTAAATATAGGCACAAGGTTAGTTTGTTACGGTATAAAGGTAACAACGTTAAATTTCCCTTTGTATAGCCGTGCAGTTCGTTGTTTCAGGCATCGACTACCTCAGAAGAGTTAAAATATGTTGAAGCGTCGTTGAAATTCAACCTTTCTATTCTACAGACATTAATTTTTAAACTGCAAAGAGAGTAATCAAATTTATACTCAGTTATCGAGGCTTTAGTAGCGGCTACTGTCCAATAACAATTTTCAGGTCCCATTTTACTTCCAAATATTATACTATGTAGACTAGACTAGTTAGAGCAAAAATATTGGACAAGAAAGGGCAAAAATTAGAACAAGCTTATCTTTGGATACATGTTTATATTAATCTTGCATACCCTAGTAAACTAAACTTCAATAGAGTCCATATTCACCGTGCAGTCCAGGTCTAATGCAAAGCGACGTTACTACCTGAACTGTGTACATTACATGTTATTTCGCATTTGATGATTTTTGTTTTAGAAATTTAAACTGCATTTGCATTTGTTTACGTTTTTACAGGGAACGGGTCTTGTTACTATCTAAGGTTAACCTGATCTTAGAAAACATCTTTAACTAATATCTTAATGAGGAGGAGCTCCTTGGTCCAATTTCAAACCATCAACCAAATATGTATTAAATAGATGAGGATCGTGCGTTTTAACTTGTAACTAAACACGTTTTAAAAACTTACTAGTTGTCCTGTTGCTCGAATCCGAGCAAGTCTCTACAAAATTAAAGGTTACTTCAGTTGTAAACAAACATAACAAAACACCTGATATTAAAACAGATACGAAATAGAATAACGTACTTTCAATCACTACGTAGTTTAGACTTCCTCCGTCGGCTAGTGTCACTGTTTCGAAAATTTAGCCCTTTACTGTATTTAAGTGATGCCCTTTCTTAAAATTCTAAGATGTATTGACAAATTTACGTAGAAATACATTTAATTTGACACTTCAAACGTTAAAATCCGTCCAGCCGTTATCGAGGTATGACTGTGAAGAAAAAACCCCTAGCCTATTAATATATAGATACTTTTGAGGATTGAACTTTGGAGTTGAACACATTGAAGAATTGAATATGCCAAAATGTACGGGGGATGTTCATACTCTGATACATATATTAATACCACAGTCTGGAGTCCTAGTTTCGGTTCGGATCCAGTGCGGGTGTAACCAGCGCAACAGTTCAATGTCCTTCTGCTTGTGGCTATCGATACTAATTAATGATCTTGTCTAAAAAAGGAAATGCCAATTTTATTAAGAAACAGATCAACGTGAAATATCTCATTCACATTTCCTGTTAATTTAGTTATATTCACTCTTAGTTACAGACTAAGTAATTTGAGTTGGTGTCTTAAGAAGGGATAATTATATAACGAAAATCTC
Source organism: Allygus modestus (assembly GCA_963675035.1). Taxonomy (NCBI): domain Eukaryota; kingdom Metazoa; phylum Arthropoda; class Insecta; order Hemiptera; family Cicadellidae; genus Allygus; species Allygus modestus. Next base: position 135,865,161 of record OY776115.1, read on the forward strand.
ATAATTCATAGTAGGGGCAAGTTAACCAATATTTATTTTGAACTATTTATTTTTAATGTTTTAACTATTTGAAACATTTTAAAATTTAAAAATAAGTTTTGGATGATTTCAAGTCAAACCTCTACAAGAACCCAGGATTTTAACTAAGAATATATTAAGAAATCAAATAGAATGTAACATTAAAATTATTATAAGGACCAAGCATGCGTGAACAAAATTGTATCCGAGGAGACCGAAATTTAAAAACATTAAGTGTGTACAATGAGGACATTGGACAACAACCGTCGCATCGCATGTGAGGGGGCATATGGTCGCACCCCCCCCCCACGGCACCACCCTCCCCCTCCCACACCCCTCCACGTCGATAACCCTTGTCTAACATGACCCTGTTGAATATTAACATTGAATTGCGGCATACTTTGTTTCAAGAATCGAGGAAATTATAATCACAGAAACACTTTCAAGACACCTTTTAGTGAAAAATGTGAAGATATTAATTAAACATACAAGACCGTAAACGGACCAAAAGAATCTTAACTGATAAGCTGATGATTATAGCATTGCCAACATTAAGATTTTATAACTAGTAAAAATCCTAATTAGGTAAAGTAAATCATTAAGTACAAATCATCGAAAACACCCTTTTATTTCTACAATAGAATTATAGTTCTTAGGGTTGTTTTTGGCGTGGAGTTTTCATTTACATATTTTTTTATTAAGAGGTTAAAACACGATGGATAAATATTTTTCACCCTTATGTCATAGAACAGAACAATTTCTAATACGGACACCTAAGTTATTATTATTAGTGAATTTCCTTTGCAAAGTGAACTATTAGCATGACCTGCACGGTGAAACTTAAGCCCGGGACCACCATAGAACTTCCAACGTGACCCCCTGAACACGTTTTGGGGGGTCGTTCAAAATTTTATATATATATATATATATGTGTGTGTGTGTGTGTTTGCATTCTAGCGGTCACATTTTTTGTCCGATTTACTTTACAAATCATTTTTGTTTCTTATCCAGTACAGTTTTGTTTTAGTCATGTTAACAGTGTTTCTTACAATTTACAGGACACAATTCAATTTTAAAGTGTCATCCATTCTGATATTAATAGTTTTTGATTATAGATTCTTAATTTTAATTTATATTCAGGTTTCAAATGTCGGCAGACAAAAAGCTTTAATTTTAATTCTTAAACTAATACGTAGAAGGGGGAAATGTTTATAGCATCAAAGAAAAACTTACCAAACCATGTGTGTACGAGACTCGGGGGTAAAGGTGCTTGCAGGGGAAATATTAAAGATTCAGTAGTAATAAACTTTGTTTTAGCGCAGACCACAGTATGCATTGTTATTGCAGTTTCAGTTTTTTTACACTCTATGTGTGAACTATGTGTTTTGAAAAGATGCATTTACGAAGTTGTAATAACGAATGATGCTACAATCTGCTATTGAAAAGAAATCATTCTGCATACTTTATGTTTATTTTTAATTGTTTTTCGTTACTGACGTTAAAAACCGTGTAAGGCCCATTAATTTTTTTGTTGGCTTCTCTATTAATTTTTATTTGCATGACATGTAATTTGTTTATACTTCCATAAATCTACTATATTATAACCCCTATTTTCTCTATATATTCTTTTTGTAGAACAAAATGGGGGACAATCAGTTAACAAATTAGTTATTCAGCTGTAACAAGTGAGCATACAGGATTTAGCATATAAGCATTTTACACTTTCACCTTTCAACCCCACGGTAAACCAAACCACGGTGTGCTGTGTTGTAGAGTGAGTAGTATTAGGTCGTGCCGCTCTCTGGCGCCGTGTACCGCAATTACATCGATCCCCGCGTCGTCTGCATCGGCGATAAATATCTTCACAAACATACTCTGTGGCTAAAACATGAAGCAAATACTCTGTGGCTGATACGCCCCTCGCTTTTAAAAGGTCAACGGAAAGGGTCGCACACATGAAACTAGTCATGTAAAAAACAATTTATGATAAATGTAAACAATTCACAATGTAATGCAATGTTTGTTCATTACATTCTATTAACGATGAACTAAACTACAGTAAAAGCGGTATTTGTTACTCTAAAGTCAATATCCCTATGTTTTTAACAACTTGTGATGTAGCATATCTAATCAGAAATTAGGATCTCCTCATTACAATTTTTTAGAGAAATATACAGCGTCAGTTTACAATAACAAAGATTTAAAATAGACAAACATATTCTTCTAGTCCCAATGAAGATATTCTTCTAGTGTGTTGTAGAATATTGCTGTCAGCTAATCATTCAGTGAGTCTTTCAGCTGCTTCCCAGTGAGAATCTTCATTGTTCGGACAGTAGGTTGAACAGCTTCTTGCTGACGTATGTTTTTCTTCTCAAACAGTGTGAGGTGTGTGCTGGTAATGGTCAAGGAGCATGCCTGGTGGAGTAGTTTGGTGGTCGGCAACTCGTGGTAAGTTCTCCTCGTCAACATGTGGTGTCACCTCTTGGATATACAGGAAAACTACCGTCATGATTTCAGTTCTTTGAAGGCTTCTCTGCAAGTGTCTCTGGGGCCCAGGCAGCCGAGAACCTTCATTGATTTTCTCTAAAGGCGCAGCATTAGTTTTAGATTCTCTCGTGTTGTGTCTCCCCATAATCTATATATACCATAGATAATTTGTTAGCAATGCTAATTCACTCCTTATAAAGGTCAAGTTACGTCTGGCCTACTACGCACGTCTTCCACAAGCGGGAAGTTTGCGCAGGTTACCGTATAGATAGAATATGCAGGAAAGGAATGAATGGGATGGGACAGGCAACCAAATTTATCTTTTAGACCAACACCCGTGCTCCTATGACAGCTGTGATCAGGTCCAAACAGCCCTCCAACTGGCCAACTCAACTGACAGGGTATCCATGTACAACAGCCAGGGACCATACATTCTCAGGTTGGGGACCAAACCCGGAGTTTCCGTCCCCAGTCGCTGCAAGTAAAGGGAAGTTTGTCATAAAGGACAGCCAAAAGACTTACCATATGTAATAACAACTTCATTTGCTGTACCCTATATTAGCCTCGAAACTGGTATAGACCATTGCTTTGGACAGTTTTCTCATTTAATATTCTCTATAACAAAATGCCTCTGACGATGAAAAGTAGAAACAGGTACTAGCACTCAGCCTTATCGATCCGACAATTTTAAGAATGTTCGTTCTCGTCAGTTTGTAAAATTAAACTGATTTTTTTGGTCCTCAACCTGCTCCATTCGAGAACCAGCTGTACGACACTCACATATAGAATATACGCGGGAACCACTAAGAGAATGAATTAGTGATCCTATTGTTACAGTCACGTCTAACAAGACACGACGCACATCCGTATCCAAGCGCATCTTCGGCTTTACGAGTGCTGAGAAATAGCTCAAGTTCTTGTTAAACAATTTTGAAATATATAAAACTATTTTGAAGTGTACACTTTGTGGAACATAGGATACTTATTCCTCAAGTAGTTTCTCAAACACTTTTCCATGTCATGATGTATTTCAATAACATTACATTTAATGTATGATTAATTTGACGAACATAAAAAATGCATGAGATGGTTTTCGAGTTCAATTTATTTAAATTAATTCGCAGTGACCTGACTTTTACGGGCGTATTATTATCATAAAATATACTCTCCCAGAGAACATTATAATATGTAAAGACTTACTACACGTTGTTCCTACATTTGTTATATTAATGATATGTGTTTAGAATTTATTAATTCATTACCAATCAGTCCCTTGTGAGTACCTTAGATGCCTTGTTTCAGCATGTATTGTCAACAGTTTCATATATCCTATACTCTAATATGAGTAAGGTTTGCTTGCTTGCTTGCGACACGGATCTCAAAAACGGCTCCAACGATTTCCTTAAAATGTTGGAAATAGCTAATTTCTGGGATAAAAATAAGTTCTAGACAGGCCTCATCCCCAGGAAAAATCAAATAATGTAAAAAAACTAAAATGAAAAGTTAAAAAATTAACATTGGGCTTATGGAGTTTCAAATCAAAACAAAAGAATTGTAACAGCTGTTCATAATCAATCAGGGAACTGTCAATGTAATACTCATGTTGTTTATGATTATTAACATGTGGTTTCCTGAGAGCAGAGATTAAAAGATTTTAGTGAAGATTACATATATAGAGTAGTGAAATACATTAAAGGGACATTGAGCTATAAATAACAACTGGAGTGACCTTAAAATTATAGAAAGAGGCAAATGAGTTATACAAATCTGATTATCAGTAGGGGGAAGTGGTGAGATATTACTCCAATTCATCTAAAACTGACTGGCCTTCCCCCGAGCAAAGCTCGGCCCCCCAGGTACTTAATTCTTAACTTGAGGTGGGGAAGACGTCAAATTTAGTTGCGGAATTCTTGTAGCTTCATGTTATACTGAGAGTAACCGAGTAGGGACTCCATGTTATATTCTTAGTTTTGTTCCCCAAGTTCAGAGTACAAATTACAGCGCTAACTCACTTGTTTCTTTTCACAAGTAGTGCGCTTCACCATCAACACATCTCAAATTTCGAAATGTGAATTTTTGGTAAAAACAAAACTTATCATCACAATTGCTTGTCATTTTTCATCCAGCTTTTATGCTTTTAATAATTTTTTTATTTAGTAACTTCTCAGAATTCCCTCAGTAACGCTAAACATTCGGCTGTGGCTCTCTCTGTGTTTGGAGGGTGGCCAGGCATTCTCACTTACGGACATTTTTCCACAGTCGTGTCCCTTCTTTCTCGGGTACCTATGTACATATTGCATTGAGCCAGCGTGTGGTGAGTTGAATCATTTACTAGTCTATCTATTGCAATTACATTATCTGGAATAACTACAAATGGATAACGTAAGAGTGGGGAATCTAATCCCGGACGATATTTTCAATACCGGGATTACGGGATTGGAAAAAACAATCCCGGGATCCCGGGACCAATCCAGGGATTGGCCGTAATTTACAAAAAGCCAGGAAAAATATGCGATTAAGTATACTTTTGTATATGTTGACGATAATTATAGTAAATTAATACTATTTTATTTATTAAAAATACAAAACAATTATTTAAATAACACAAATGATCAACGGTGAAAGATGAAAATCGGTATTACACTATTTTAGCGAATTTCCCCTATAGGGAAGAAGCTATTACCGTAGTCGGCATGGTAAGACCTAGGCCCGGGACCATGATAATTTTTCGTTTTGAGGTCCCCAGACCCCAAAAACACCATTTGTTTGAAACTGTATATATATATATATGTGTGTGTGTGTGTGTGTGTGTGTGTGTGTGTGTGTGTGTGTGTCCGTGAGCACGATAACTCTCGTAAAAATGATCCGATTTTGATGAGATTTGGTATAAACGTGTAAAGGAACATTTATGACTTTAAGTTCGAAAACCAGCCAGATCGCTCTACCCAAAGAGTTATTTTGGGGGGTTTTGTACCCCAAAAATGGTTTTTTTGAATTTTTCACATATAATTTTTGAAATATTCAAATTTTAGTTTTCGCTATTGGATTCAGCTTAAAAAACACACAATTTGGTATTTTGATCATTTCTCTACGTAAATTGGTTACCGAGATATTGAAAGTGCTAAACACAGTACGTTGTCTAATGTTGTTCTTATGGACGAAAAGAAAAAATTTATATCTCGCTTATTTATGAACGTATACTGACGAACCTTGGTATATGGCTTCATCTGGTTGTGGTCTATTGATATTTTCTCAAAAAAATAATGTTTGCCAAAGGATCCCGTAGCAGCAAACCTGCGTACTCATCCCCATGTTATTCTTATGGATAATAATTAAATGCTATGTCTCCCTTAATAATGAACATAAATTAATAAAAACTGGTATATGACTTCACCTACTTTAGTTATATTGATATTAGCATAAAAACCCATTTTTTGTGTTCCTTGTTGCAGCAAACCTGCGTACTCAGCCCCAATGTTATTCTTATGGAGAATAATTAAAATTGTATATATCGCTTATTTGTGAATATATTTTTATGAAACTTGATAAGTGGCTTGATGTAGTACTAAGACATTTATATCTCCATTGGAAATTCGCTGAGTATGCAGGTTTGCTGCGACGGGGGTATTTAACTATTATTAACTAATCGGTAATAGTTTTAACTAAAATATTACGTTTAGTCTCACATTGGGTAGGGCTTCAGGTATGCAATAAAGTAATAAAGCAATTCAAGATTGGGTTTTTAACACTATGATATGTATTTAAATTAACAGAACAACTTTTCAAAAAGTATCCATGAACAAATATTTATACCTAAAAAGTAGAAGTAGAAGTAATTTTTGATAATGTAGCTGCAGCTGTAGATGAATTAAATTATTAACTTATTACTAAGACAAGTTATGAATAAATCCTACTTGATAAAACAAAACTAGAAAAAACTATCCTTTCAATCAACACAGCACTTTCATAATAAAATCATGTAACAATTAGTAAACGATCTAAAACTAGTTGAGTAAATATTACTTTAAAAAATTCCAATGTTGTTATTTTCATGAATTTACTTATTATTATATTGGGATCAAAACAAACTAAATGTGTTGTTAGTAAAAATAAAAAAGATCAATCATTACAAAAAGGCATAATTATCTGACAAACATTACTACCCTATTTAGGTAAAATCTGATTGTTTCAAGTGACTGTAAGAAATTGAATTAAATTATAAACCTATAGTTAATATATAAGAAAGAAAAAAAATTATCAAATCAAGAAGTTTTGATATATAACTTTATTAAAGTGGTTTTATAGTGATTTATTGCGGTTACATTAGTTAGAAACATCACCTGTATTACTAACTTGAGACAATTTAGCAATCCCGAAAATCCCGGGATTCGGCGTTTGAATCCTGGGATGGAAGAAACCGTAAAATTGGGCGGGATCCCGGGATTGGATCTCCTACGTAAGAGTAATCTACATGTGGTTAGGCTAGGGTCGGGTTTGTGGTGTCACTAGATAAAAAAAAACCAAAATAAATACCCCCGTCGCAGCAAACCTGCATCCTCAGCGAATTTCCAATGAATATATAACATAACACATTAAGCCACTTAACAGAATTCATAAGAAATATATTCACAAACAAGCGATATTTAAAATATTAATTATTCTCCATAAGAACAACATTGGGGATGAGTACGCAGGTTTGCTGCAACAAGGAATACAAAATAATGGGTTTCTATGCAAATATCAATAGAACTCATCTAAGTGAAGTCACATACCAAGTTTCATCCATATACATTCATAAATAAGCGATATATAATATTTTTAATATTTTCCATAAGAATAACATGGGGACCGAGTACCTAGGTTTGCTGCAACGGGAACCATAGGCAAACAATTGTTTTTTTGAGCAAACAACAATAAACCACAACCAGATGAAGTCATATACCAAATTTTGTCAGTTTATGTTCATAAATAAGCGAGATATACAATTTTTATTTTTCTCCATAAGAATAACATTAGACAACGTACTGTGTTTAGCACTTTCAATATCTCAGTAACCAATTGACGTAGAGCAATGATCAAAATACCAAATTGTTTTTTTAAACTGATTTCAATGGTATAATTAAAATTTGATTAAAATAAAAATTACATGTGAAAACCCCAAAAAACTCATTTTTGGGGTACAAAACCCCCCTTCGGATGGTGCGATTCATCTGGTTTTCGAACTCGTTCAAATAAATGGTACTTTACACATTTGTACCAAATTTCATTAAGATCGGACCTTTTTTACGAGAGTTATCGTACTTACGGACATATATATATATATATATATATATATATATATATATACATATATAAAAATTTGAACGAATGGTGTTTTTGGCATCTGGAGACCTCAAAATGAAAAGTTATCATGGTCTCGGGCTTAAGCCTTACCATGAGACTTACGGTAATAGCTTCTTCCCTATAGGGGAAATTCGCTAAAAAGTGCTCTATTATTTTATTATTTGACGATTTTTAAATTAAAGATGCCTGATACAGGAAATTTTAAAGTATAAACTTAAATATAATTCTCCGAGAAATATGTTTTTCCCGCAGAAATGTGTTTAAACACAGAAACTGTTAGGGCCTAATATAGTTTCGTGCCCAAGAGGGTTTGGATGACTTCAGATGTTAATTTGTGATTAATATTGACACGTGTGCAAATGTCGGTTGTCACCCTCCCCCCTACTTTAACTGGATTTTACTAAGTTTTCAAGGAAATTATCATCCATTGTAATATTGTTAAACATCTTGAGCAGTGGTTCTTGGTTATTGCGAGGGGATGTTGCATAGTGTCCAATTGCATAGTATCCAAAACTTGTTATTGTGTTGCATAGTATCCAAAAATTAAATATATGTGTTGCATAGTGTCCAAAGAGCACAGTGTCCAAAGGTACACTCTGTTTAAGAAGTGGAATGCCGAGGAAGAATTAATATTTCTTATTTAGACTGTACTTTTGGATATTGTGCTCTTTGGATACTATGCAATAAGCCTAAATTTTATAATTATTATTAATTTAAATGCTGTTGAATAGTGTCCAAATGGCATAGTGTCCAAATCAGTTATTCTGTTGCACAGTATCCAAAAATAAAATAATATTCAGTGTTACATAGTATCCAAATCAGTTTGGCTGTTGCGCAGTGTCCAAAACTTAAATATTATTAAGTTGCATAGTGTACAAATAGCATTGTATCCAAAGGTACACTCTGTTTCAAAAGTAGAATGATTATAAAAAAAATCCTGAACCAGACTGTACCTTCGGATAGTATGCAACATGCCCAAATAAATAATGATTAGTTTTTGTAATACACTGTTGCATAGTATTCAACAATAGAATCATTGCATGTTGCTTGAGCGAACCTGAAGGAAAAAAATTATGTAATTTGTTGTTATTATAATACTCAGTTACTAAAATTTCTTTCATGAGTTAAATTTAATGTCAATTCTTTACCAGACCTAACATATGATTTATATTTTATATACATATGACTAGCTGATACCCGCGGCTTAGCTCGCGACAAATTAAAAGTCATAACAAATACTAACCTGACCAGCAATATCGAATCTTTGTTTAGTTTTTACCATCTGATTTCCTATGCCCTAACGGAGAATCAACTTCAGCTGGTAATTTTATAAATGATATAATTCTATAAGATTTGCATTGGAACTTATAGGACCTGGGGGGGGGGGGTGGAGCCTTAAGCTTGGATGTTGGCATTATCAGGTCTATCTGTTAATGTGATATGTGAGCTATGTTCATGCAAAAGTTTAGCTTAATCGGTCCAGTAGTTATGCGTGATGGAACTCCAAACATCCAAACAAACACCCAAACTTTCACATTTATAATATTATTAGGATAGAATGCCTTCAAACTGTAAAGTTAGCAATGGTCATGGGATCATGTTGAGTTCACCAAAATGCAGTCTCGCCCAACGGTGTTGTAGATTTTAAAAACTTGTGTTGCCCTCAAAATTCCACATGTTGGGGCATAAAGGAAGTTGTTACACTGACCAAAAAAGTGAATTTGTCGTTACTGTGGGTGTGTACATCATTTTGTTTTGCTACTATGAACCGTTGAAAAGTTAGGGAGTGTTATCCTGGTTTAAGTAGAGACTGGCGGGAAACAGGCACGCATTCCGTCAGTAAAGTTATCACGAAAGAGTGCTATTCGCGTTTCACTATCTCAGGGAGTAATATCCTTTTACTTACACACTATTATTTATATATTATAGTAACAACAAATTACATCATTTTTAAGCCTTCAGATTTGCTCACGCAACATGCAGTGCTTCTATTGTTGGATACTATGCAACGGGATTACAAAAACTAATTATTATTTATTTTGGCATGTTGCATAGTATCCAAAGAGCACAATATCCAAAGGTACTGTCTGGTTCAGGATTTTGTTTATAATCATTCTACTTTTGAAATAGAGTGTACCTTTGGATACAATGCTATTTGGACACTATGCAACACTTAATAATATTTAAGTTTTGGACACTGTGCAACAGCCAAACTGATTTGGTACTATGCAACACTGAATATTGTTTAATTTTTGTATACTGTGCAACAGAATAATTGATTTTGATACTATGCCATTTGGACACTATGCAACAGTATTTAAATTAATAATAATTATAGAATTTGAGCCTGTTGCATAGTGTCCAAAGAGCACAATATCAAAAAGTACAGTCTAAATAAAAAATATGTTTTCTTCCTCGACATTCTAGTTCTTAGACAGAGTGTACTTTTGGACACTGTGCTCTTTGGACACTATGCAACATCAAATAATATTTTATTTTTTGGATACTATGCAACAAATTAACTGTTTTGGATACTATGCAATTGTACACTATGACATAGACCCTATTGCGAGCTTATTTTATTTCTAAAAAAGTTACTTTGTATATATTACCGCACACGTTGTTGTATACAACTTAATTCCCACGATAAACATACAACGATGCGAAAATTGGGGACAACTATTTTTTGTAACTGAATAGGCCTTTATTTACCACATAAGGAAATCTGAGACTTATGCTATTCATTTGTATATTCGTGCACAAAGATTATAGTCATTAGTCAGGCTTGGTGAGATTGTTCAAATTGTATTAAAAAGTCGCTCAGAGACCCTTTCGCATTACAGGGAATATAAATGTATACGATAGATAGAGGCCAAAATGTCTCTACTGTTTTTGTTTACAATTTTCCCCCTTAAATTTAATAAACATTCCCATATTCAACTGTAGTCAATATAAATTCAATTTGAACTTCTTTCTTCGTCAGAATAGAGTAAAATATATTTAGTGAAAATAGTAATGCGCCCCGTTATGAATTTATTTGTTCCAAGGGTCCCAGATTTAAAAACCCGCTCCTTCAAATAGGAAATTATAATTAGAATAATTTTAGAATGAAGGTATAAGATACGACTCCTTAATGTTTTGAAAGACTCATTGCAAGAATGTCCATTGCTTTTTAGGTTCGTCTGTCTTTAAAATCACAGAGGACTTCGCAGAGTGGGCACTTTGAAACCTTCTGATTAAATTATGATAAGGTTTATAAACGTAACATAGTTTGATATACCAGATTTTTTTACCCTTTAAAAAATACACATAAATATCAGTTTAAAATGTCATCGAGAACATTCATTCGAGTTTTAGGTGTTAGGGGGGTTTTTAATTCACAACCGAGTTTTAAACCACGAAATTTCTTACACATTCTTTAGAATTATAAGAGCTCTTAAAACACTACTGAATCGGTTTATTAGAAAATGTCTTGAGTTTTAGTTTTCTTTTTTGTTTCTCTAAATTGTAATGGTTGAGATGTTTAAATAAAAATAATATCGATTGTATTATTAAATAAATTAACCCAAAAGTAATGTATTAAACCAAGGACCCTATAATATCTTAATTCTTAAACAAATTATGATTTGTTCCCTATACCCTATTTTACTAATCCGTATCTTAGCTAATACTGGATTTGTTTTTCCGGGCAGCTTGGGAACTTAAGATCTATTATACTTTTAAGACTTGTAACAATTGTTAGACATGTCAAAGTCTTATAATCACCTTGAGATTGGTTTTACATTCATATACAGCATTTATAGTTTGATTTGGAGTTGCCACCAACGAGCAACGAGCTTACCCTTTTGTTGTAGCTTGAAAAAGTTATCAAAGTAATTAATGCTAAACCCAGGATCCAGGATGTTTTGTTGAATAGGATCCTTGTGTTGTTGGTATGGCATGCTGATTACCCGTGCTTCGCATAAAGAATTCAGGAATAAAAAGGTGATTAAAATTGTTGCTGCAACTACATCTGTTTCTGATCTATTAAAAATATTGCTCATAAGAATAACATGGAAACTTTTAAGTCCAATGGGGCAAAGCTCATTAAACTGAGGGAGACAAAAGTTTTTCCATGACTTCCACAGAGAAATCTCTTTAATTTGACACGTCAATCATCAAAATCGGTTCATAAATAAAAGAGCTTTGATGTACACAAGAAATTCCTTAGGGAATTAGTATAATAGACTAGAAGCTTGAAGGTACCAAAGTCCCTAATCCCTAAAAGTAGTCTAATTCTTTGTCTCAGCTGATTTTTTAAACTTTCCTCATCTGATCACACCAGAACAAAGAACACATGTATAAGTAAGAACACATGTCAGTTCGTAAACTAATTAGAGTCTTAATCACATGTTTTAATGTAAACAAAGCAGACGTTTTTAAATCCCAATGCTTTTCTTATGGGGGATGTTTTATGTCATATCTCGTTTGCTGGTAAATCTTTGGAAATACTGCTAATTTTCCCGAGTCCTGAGGATTGATTCCTCTAATTTGAGCCGTCTCCCATCATCCTGCAATTTACCAGACTTCCACAATTTTGACTTAAAAATGTATCTTACAGCGTTACATATAAAGACTAGCGGCTTGAAAGGGCGATAGCCCCTAACCTTGCTCCAAGTAGGAACATATGTCAGTTTGTAAACAAAGTAGATACTCAATAACATGTTATAATGTAAACAAAGCAGAAGTTTATAATTCCCATGCTTTTCTTATGGGGGATGTTTTACGTTATTTCTCCTTTGCAGCTAACTTTTTAGAAACACTGCTATTTTTCCCTGAGTCTCTGGGATCAAGACCTTTAATTTTAACCGTCTCCCACCATTCTGCGATTTACCAAACTTCCACAATTTTGATTTACAAATTTCGCTTACAGAATTATATATAAAGATAGTAAGGCTTACTGCGTTTGAAATGCTGTTTGTATAAGAAAACAATTATTTTATAAATATGGGACACATAAGTGTTTGTTAATTTACCTTGTGCGATGTTGATGTGTCCTTGCTACAATAAAAACCAAATGAGTCCATATTTAATAAGCTCGAGATTGTTCTAAACGCTGCTATCGTAGGCAAAGTACGAGTCGGAAAAATTGGTCTGAAATCGGTCAGTAAGGCTAAACGGTTTTAAAGCAGTTAGAAAAGTCTCTGAAAAATGTATGAAAGTGCCAAAACAATAAAAAGGAGGAGGGAGCTCGGCTGTCTGTCTGTCTGATGATGATTTATCGATCGAACACTATTTCTGTGCGGCTCAGCCAGAATGGATCCACAAGACTGCCAACCTTCGTCGTTCTACACGCTTAATGTTGAAGTTATCACGCTTTTAACCTAAGACTTTATATTGTTGTTCATGATTTAACTATCCTCTCTGACATTCATTGCAAATATTTATTAAACTGCAAAGGTTGTTTCCTCCATGGTATGTTTTCATCGTTACACAATCGAAGTTACTTCTTTCAAAATACTCGGGTCATTGTGCTAACTTGAGCCCTTTGAAATAATTTTAATCATCGAGTGTATTTATTTATTAAAGCCGGAAATGCGTATACTATCATTGAACATTTTTGAAACTGTCCCTACCATAAGCATACATTCGAAATCAAAACAGTTTATAAAGATCACCATGTTTCAGAAATTGTCTAGCTTATAAGAAAACGGATATTAATGTATTGAATAAATCTGATTTATTAGGGTTACAAATAATGATTGTTGTCAAATGTTAATATTGTTCGCGAATTTTTAGTGTAAAAGACATGTTTTAGGGACGGTATTTTCTTACTTTTTGGGTACCACCCACCATTACGTCATGGTATGGTGCTCTCCTCGGGGTCACGCTAGACTCAAGGATCTTTGATAACTAGTATCTCAAAAACGTTTTTAAAGACTGAGGTCCTGATTAGATTCCTTCACGTGTTCTGAAGTCGTGTGCTGAGATACTGGCCCCCCATCCCCCATCTTGCATTGCACTTTAATAGTTTGTTAAGACAACGATTTTTTCTCCATAATCTTCAGTATGTATTCCTTGTGCCCTCCATGAATCAGGTGTGTTAGAGCCGACGCTAAGGTATTCGAGAAGGTATTGTTGAATAGGATGACTTTTACTTTTGGAAATTTCATTATCCCTGAACAACATGGTTGTCAACGTGGACGGTCTACTACAGGCAATTTACTAGAGTCCACCAGTAGAGTTCTCTCTGCTTTTTTGAGGGGCATACAACTGGACTGTATATATATTTGGACTCAAGCAATACTTTAGACAGCGACACTTGCATTTGCTGGGAAAGCTTAACGCGCTTGGTGTAACCGGCTCTCTTCCAAAAATATCTTACTGGCAGTACTCTTCAGGTAAAATATGCTTCAGTACTCTCAAGACAAAGTATTGATGCATTATCTGGTGTTCCCCAGGGTCCTAACCTTGGGCACTTTCTATTTAATATATTTGTAAATGACATAAATGACACCCTGACGAGCCGATGTGTTGTGTTTTGCTGATAATGCCAAGCTTTCTTTCCGAGATCCCGTGTGTCCTACATCAGCTGTAGTAGCAGATGATTCAAGGTTGGTGTGAGGCTAATGGAACGAGCCTTAACTCTGCAAAGTGTGTCGTCATGTCTTACACAAGACTCCAGCGGATTTTACAGTTTAATTACAAGCTCCATGATGTTAACTCTTCAGAGAGTTACCGTGATTCGGGATCATGGAGTACTCCTTACCTTAGCCCTGAACTTTGGTGACCACATAAGCAGTATTGACAGCAGGGCAACTTCAATACTGGGACTTATCAACAGTACATGACGTTATGGTTTTTCCTCGACCATAATGAGAGTTTTATACACTGCTCTTGTCAGGCCGGTCCTTGAGTGCTCCGGCATAGTGTGGTCTTCCGACCAGGAGTGTTCGTGTTTGTGTTGTTTATATTTTTATTGTCAATAGGACTCCCACCAGTCTCCACTAGAGGACAAAACCATATCAACCTGAAGGTGGCTAGTGCCCAAAAAAGGCGAAAAATACTATTTTATGAGTAGTATTTGTATTGATTACACCTAATTTTACAAGTTTTATTCGAGTAGTGTTTACTCTGCACAAATTTCAAAATTGTGTTTATAACCCACAAACAAATTGCATTTAATTTACTTCTTTGTCTCAAATTAAATACCAATAGAATGACCAAGAGGAAGAGGGAGGTACAAGGGAGGAAGGAGATAAGGGGCGGCAAGTACATGTGACGTAAGAGAGGAGTGAGAGTTAGGGGAGGGTGTGATGCAGGCGGAAGAGCGGAAGTCTGCGACACTTTCATACCTACCACCGACTCCAGGTCAAAACAATCGACAACATCGTTTATAATTTCATAAAACAAGTTATAAGAGGTTCTTCAGACGTTTAATTTAATTTATTTTTGCATTCAAACCCGTCTCTTTCATGAATTAAATTAAAATTAGTACGAACAGTAAAACTAATAACACTTAAAGTCATTTCAGAAATTATTGCCGACATTTTCTGGAAAGAAATTGCCGACACTAAATGGAAAGAACAAATTTTTCGACGTTTTGTAATCTGGAATCTGATCCCATTTTCAGGTAAGAATACCCATAAAGTAAAAAAATTAACCACAATAATAAAATCATTTTACTAAAAAATACTGCATATTAACAAACTGCAGATTAAAACTTTTGATCCATCGAAAATCAATCACAAAAATTACCGCGTATGGTGTTCGTTGTATTCAAAAACAAAGAAATCATAGAATCCAGATATGATTTCAATTAGGTTAGCGAAACCTTATATGTTTCTTTTATGTTTACTGTATTGTGGTTGCATATTATATTATAATTGAAATATAGCTCAACTCATATCAATAACTAACCTGCGTAAATCAGCGTTAATTTGGCTGCAGATGCATCGACCGAAGCGGAGACACGCGACGCCGCTTATCGCACGCGACGACGCGAAGCGGTTCACACCGGCTACTTGAACACACAGTGATTATACACACACTCTCAAAGTGGTTCATACCGGCTGCTTATATATACAGTGATTATACACACACTCTCAAAGCGGTTCACACCGGCTGCTTCAACAAACAGTGATTATACATATACTCTCAAAGTGGTTTATACCGGCTGCTTATATATACAGTGATTATACACACACTCTCAAAGCAGTTCACACAAGCTGCTTGAATACACAGTAATTATACATACACTCTCAAAGCGGTGCACACCGGAAGACTGTACACAGTGATTATACACCCATTCTCAAAGCGGTTTACACAGGCTGCACAAACACACAATGATTATACACCACTCTCAAAGCGGTTCACACCGGCTGATTGTACACACAGTGATTATACACTCTCTCAAAGTTGTTCACACCGGCTGCTTGTACACACAGTGATTATAAATATACTCTCAAAGCGGTGCATACCGGAAAACTGTACACAGTGATTATACACCCATTCTCAAAGTGGTTTACACAGGCTGCACGAACACACAGTGATTATACACCACTCTCAAAGCGGTTCACACCGGCTGCTAGTACACACAGTGATTATACACAGACTCTCAAAGCGGTGCATACCGGAAGACTGTACACAGTGATTATACACCCATTCTCAAAGCGGTTTACACAGGCTGTACGAACACACAGTGGTTATACACCACTCTCAAAGTTGTTCATACCGGCTGCTTATACATACAGTGATTATACATACACTCTCAAAGCGGTTCACACCGGCTGCTTGTACGCACAGTGATTATACACTCTCTCAAAGTTGTTCATACCGGCTGCTTGTACACACAGTGATTATACATACTCTCTCAAAGCGGCGCATACCGGAAGACTGTACACAGTGATTATACACCCATTCTCAAAGCGGTTTACACAGACTGCACGAACACACAGTGATTATACACAGACTCTCAAAACGGTTCACACCGGCTTCTCATACATACAGTGATTATACCTATACTCTCAAAGCGGTTCACACCGGCTGCTTGGACACACAGTGATTATACACTCTCTCAAAGTAGTATGCACCGGCTGCTTGTACACACAGTGATTATACATACACTCTCAAAGCTTGGCATACTGGAAGACTATACACAGTGATTATACACCCATTCTCAAAGCGGTTTACACAGGCTGCACGAACACACAGTGATTATACATACACTCTCAAAGCGGTTCACACCGGCTGCTTGTACACACAGTGATTATACATACACTCTCAAAGCTTGGCATACTGGAAGACTGTACACAGTGATTATACACCCATTCTTAAAGCGGTTTACACAGGCTGCACGAACACACAGTAATTATACACAGACTCTCAAAGCGGTTTACACCAGCTGCTTATACATACAGTGATTATACACAGACTCTCAAAGCGGTTCACACCGGCTGCTTGTACACACAGAGATTATACATACACTCTCAAAGCTTAGCATACTGGAAGACTGTACACAGTGATTATACACCCATTCTTAAAGCGGTTTACACAGGCTGCACGTCACACAGTGATTATACACCACTCTCAAAGCGGTTTACACCGGCTGCTTATACATACAGTGATTATACACAGACTCTCAAAGCGGTTTACACAGGCTGCACGAACACACAGTGATTATACACCACTCTCAAAGCGGTTTACACCGGCTGCTTATACATACAGTGATTATACACAGACTCTCAAAGCGGTTCACACCGGCTGCTTGTACACACAGTGATTATACATACACTCTCAAAGCTTGGCATACTGGAAGACTGTACACAGTGATTATACACCCATTCTCAAAGCGGTTTACACAGGCTGCACGAACACACAGTGATTATACACCACACTCAAAGCTGTTTACACCGGCTGCTTATACATACAGTGATTATACACAGACTCTCAAAGCGGTTCACACCAGCTGCTTAAACACACAGTGATTATACACACAATCTCAAAGCGGCTTAAACCGGCTTCTCATACATACAGTGATTATACATACACTCTCAAAGCGGTTCACACCGGCTGCTTGTACACACAGTGATTATACACTCTCTCAAAGTAGTATGCACCGGCTGCTTGTACACACAGTGATTATACACCACTCTCAAAGCGGTTTACACCGGCTGCTTATACATTCAGTGATTATACATACACTCTCAAAGCAGTTCACACCGGCTGCTTGTACACACAGTGATTATACACTCTCTCAAAGTAGTATGCACCGGCTGCCTGTACACACAGTGATTATACACACACTCTCAAAGCGGTTTACACCGGCTGCTTATACATACAGTGATTATACATACACTCTCAAAGCAGTTCACACCGGCTGCTTGTACACACAGTGATTATACACTCTCTCAAAGTAGTATGCACCGGCTGCCTGTACACACAGTGATTATACACACACTCTCAAACCGGCTTACCGGTTGCTTGTATACTCAGTGGTTATACACTCACTCTCAGAGTGGATCAAACCGGCTGCTTGTACACACGGATATAGAACAAATGTAGGCGTTTGCTAAACCAAAAGGTTTCCAACCCAATTCTATAGAAAAAATCGGGGCAAAGATAAAAAAATCAGTACAAAATAACGACTTCACTTCCTAAAACTTTAGTCGGAGAAAAGAATAACCCATCAAATACGCAGTATTTAATTTTATTGGAATTAGAACTCAGAAGATCTTCAATGACTTAAAGAAACATAGATTTAGACAGCATTCAAGACATAGAATACGTTGAGCAGAATTTTTCATCCACGAACAGAAGATTGTAATGTTTCAATACGTATGGAGTTTACAAAATTAGTTGCAGTGATCGTAATAACTTTTATATTGGTCAAACAGTTAATTTTGTTAAAAGATTCAAGAACCATTTATCCGCTTGGAAAAACAGCTAACCGTAAATATCTAATGTCGCGAAGCACCTGATAGACAACTGTCATACTTTAGTGAATATAGAAGAAACCCTCGACATTCTTAAGCACTGCAAGAAAGGAAATTAATGAACGCATGGAAAGGATTATACCGGGTGTCCCATAAAGGCCCCGCTCTTAATTTTTCAACGACTGTACATTTTCAAACAATCTTCGGTAAATGTTACTAGCATAAGTCAAAGTAATTTTTTAGTGGTTAAGAGTTTCAACGCTCATCTCTAAAGTGGTTGCTGGAGGTAGTTTTTATTTTTCTAACAGCAACCCCTAGCAAATTG
Source organism: Allygus modestus (assembly GCA_963675035.1). Taxonomy (NCBI): domain Eukaryota; kingdom Metazoa; phylum Arthropoda; class Insecta; order Hemiptera; family Cicadellidae; genus Allygus; species Allygus modestus. The sequence goes on from OY776115.1 coordinate 135,884,247, forward strand.
GATATAATTTTAAAGAGGAGAAAACAAATAAAATTAACAATGCAAACTAGACCTCTTTATGTGTATTTAATTTAATGTTTTGGCCAGCGAAAAATTTATTAATTTTGGTATTTATATCGCTAAAATTCCCCTCCTTACCAGAAATCAGATACATAGAGGGACAATCCAACTTTCTCTTGATCAGACCTTTAAAAAAATACCATTTAAAGTGCAAGAAAGTAACTTAAAAACCTTCTTTATTTTTGCCATGGCCTCTCTAAAATAAAATTCAAAGGTAAGGATAGATTAATGCATGAAAATGTATATTTTGACTCTGGTGGCACCTGTAAGAACTTGTTTCCGGAACTTGTTTCCGGTAACCAGTAAGCAAATATGCCATTTTTGTTCTGTCATTCTCTCATTGGGCCTGATCAGCGAGCACATAATGAATTATCTATTATGTACGGACTGGGCCTGATGATGGTCAGTGTGACCGGTCGAAATCATTTGTCTTTTACCATCTTTCATGTAAATTTACCACCTTGTTTTGAATACAGTGTAGAAGTAAATATATTTTGTACTATTTTATTTACATCCCGGAAGGAATCCTCATTAACGAAGGATAAATACAAATAAAGAACCCCAATTCTGTAGTAAATGTTATGTTAACTAGGAATCAAGTAAAAGTTAGTTGCATTCCTCTGTGGAGTTTTGCGAAATTCCCTCCAAATATATATCTGCTGACTTCCTACAACGGCCAACGGCGCGGCTGGCGGGGGTGGAGACTCCACCATCCCCACCACAACAACCACCAACAACACACAGATCCAGTGTGAGTCCCCAGACACCAGTGTTAAAATGTTGTTCGTAAAAAAATATATATTCTTAAAAACTATCTTTCATGCCATTCTCACTTCGTTTATTAGTGAATTTCCTTTGGAAAGTGAATTATTAGCATGACCCGCACGGTGAAACTTCAGCCCGGGACCACCATAGCAGTTCCTAACTTGACCTCCTGAACGTCTGTTGGGGGTTCGTTCAAAATTGTATATATATATATATATATATATATATATATATATATAGATCTGTGTGTGTGTGTGTGTGTGTTTGCACTCTAGCGGTCGCATTTTTTGTCCGATTTACTTAAAATTTGGTAGAGACGTTCCTTTCTGTAATCAGTTTGACAAGGTCGTTGGGCAAAACAATCGTAAAACTCTAAACCTCTTTTTTGGGGATTAATCTTTAAAATGTTGTGTTTTTGGGCCCAAAAAGGGTTAAAAAAGCCCCGTATGTAAAATTAATGCATGTAAAAAAATGGTAATTAGTGAGGCGAAAGTTTTAAGCCCTATTTCGTCATTCTAGCATAAATATTTACTGAGTTATTAAAGAAAATGTGATTCGACTAAACACAGTACGTTTTCTTACGGGGGTTTTACACTAGAAAAGCTTGTTATTCCTTTGTTAGAGTACTTTTATCATCCCCAGCAACCTCCCGCCTACTTTCAAGCCTGTCTGGACCTTCTCCTAACATTATAATGCGCGAAGTTGTATTCCCAGCTTTGCATGTTAATGAAACCAGGAGCAACAGAACAGCCAAAAAATCACTGTTTTCAGATTTCAATAAAAATTGAAATACATGTATGTTTTTACACTGATTTTGGGTTTAAAGTTATTATGTGTAAATTCACTTCCCTCACGTCAGCGTGCTGCGTGCGAACTTGTATTGTAAATTGAATTAGTGCAAAATTAATACATTTGTGCCTTGCAGTATTACATTATTACCTATTTACATAAACATACATAAACAAATTCTTGTCATCGATTACTTTGTACTTGTATTAAGTTTTATTCCCATTTAATAATTTCTATCTATCGATTTGAATAAAAAATTGTATAATTATTATGAAACCAAAACCTAAGAGACTAGATTTTGAGACATTTCAGATTGTGCTAGCTATTTTTATAATTTATTTTACAAGCTTCAAGTCAATGTTTCATCTTCATCGTTAATAAACTAAGATTTTCAAGAAGCTCGTTAAGCTATTTCTATATAATTAAATTCCACATGGAAAAACAGTTTACACCAAAACCTTTTGTAACGGATAACAAGTACATAAATAAATAAATTAACTAAACGTAATCCTCAGAAAACAAAACTATCAATTAAGGTTGTTGAAGAAAAATAAACTTTAATTTGTTTACTAACTTAGTTGGAGGCTTGGTCAGTTTTACTGTACCTGTTTTTCTGCGATCAAATATGTCTGTTATGCTCGCTGCATAACAAACGTCCGGCTTTTGAAGGTGAAAACACAAATCTTGTGGTGATATTGATTGGCAAGAAAGTGAGCGGCTCGGGCGGCGCTCGATGCCACCCACAATACTGACCCAATTCCGACACTTTTCATTTATTCACTAGTCTTCAAAGAGCTGTAAAACTAATAATAGTCTTGAAATTACCATTTCGAGGTACTTTATTCCAGGTATTCTTGATGTTAGCGTATCCGTCTATAAAATAATGATCGTGGCCAAGTTCCGATCTTTTAGTCTCTGCTAAGTAAGTCCTAGAATGCAGGGAAAGTATAAGAAATTGCAATTATAAGATATGTACATAATGTTAGATCCTAATTTAAATCGTACCTGATAATCTACCTAAATATTTTTAAACCCAATTGAATGTATTATTACGACAATACCTTGCCATGTTACATATTTTTGTTTAGTTTTTTTTTTAAGATCTCTTTAGTCAGAGGTCCATGGTTAATGTAAAATAATTGGATGTTGAATTATTCATTGAGATAGCATATATATATTACAAAAGCACAAACAACTGTTTCAGAATTTTAAAAATGTGTATCGATGTAAATCCTCCATTAATAAGCAAAAGTCTTCACGGTATTACAGAATCATCAGGCCAAATAATGTATATTTTAATGTGTTTGAGGGATTAGGCCTTGCCCCCTGAGATGTACAAAGCTCCATTAGACGTTAGATAATACTGGGGGTAATCGCCACACTATTTTCACTGGCGCAAAGGATCTATTTGCTATCAAAACTTTAGAAAGTTATTTGAAAACATTTCCAAATCTACCAAGTATGACAATGCACATATAATTTTAAATATATTGTATAAGCACCTGGGGACCGAGCTTTGCTCGAAGGTGAATCATGTTTTGATACTTTGGTGTTACTTCGAAACCTGACTTACAGTTTTCGACCGGTTTTTATGATTATTTTTATATGATTTAACGTTCAGTGACAAATTTTAAAATGTTAAATTTTTAATGAGTTTCCTGGTGTAATTTGGGTTTTCATGGGAAGGTTTCCAATATATTTCTAAGGCTATAAACCTCTAAATGCCAAACAAGTCTCAGGTTTGGACCGCAAATTAAAAATTTGAATGAATTTGAATTTTGGAATGCCCAGTTGAACTCAGATTCTATTTCGTATACTTCCTCGATCCGGCCACTCCGTATAACCTGGTAGAGTTGTAAGTGGTTAGTACAAAGTTAAAGAATTAACACGAATTCGCGTGGAGTTCGCTGACGTGAGGTAGTTGATGCCCAAATAAACAACATCGATGAATTGTAATGGTAATGGGGCAATGTTTGCAATGGTAATGAATGCCCTTATTACTCTCAAAGAATAAAATATCGGGTTGAAACAAACACTCTTTTGCCCTTTTTCCGGAAATTGGAAACTTTTTCTGGCTGTTCTATTGGTACTATTTATCTGCGATGTTGGGTTAGCAATGTTGTACATTATAAGGTTAGGATGAGGTCCAGTTAGGAGTGAAAGTAGACATGGGGGTATTGGGGTATAAAACTACATAAAGTTATGAAAAACATCCTTTTTCCAATGTAAAATTCCCATAAGACAATGTACTGAGTATTGTCAATTTAAATTTACATAATGTAGAGTTTTATGCTAGAATTATGAGGGAGGGCTTGAGATGCTTGGCTTTTAAACGTTATTTCATTTTGTATTCAACAACAAAGGGTTATTGTTTACCCTTTTTTAGGTAGAAAACACCCCAAAGATAGGGTTAGAGTTTTCCGATGGTTTTTCCCGTACGATCTTAAAAGTAGTAGCAAAATATTATTTTAAATATTGAAAAATGTCCTTTTAGTTGCCACCGATGTCTGACAGCTCAATCAGTGGTTTCTGAGCAACATAACACAACACCTCCTAGAAACCATCGTAGGATAACAGTTTAATGTCTGAGAATACGAGGAAGTACTTAAATAAAGGGAATATGTAAAGAGCCCTCACATTTACATTTATTTTAAATTTGAATGCGACGTAAATATGTAATTCGAACATAGACTTTGGTTGTAATATTTACTCTTCGTCTATTTTTTACTAATGTTTATTATGGTTAAGTTACATTGAGCTTCACCCCGTTAAGGCGGCCCCACACTTCCCGCAAACAGGCGTGGACATCCGGCCGAACATTCTCCCGAATGTTCACTGAACATTCCGTCCCGTATGTTCCCGTATGTTTTCAAAAGTTCGTGCAGCTCCCACACTTCTCACGAATACTCCGAACATTCGGAGTTCGGCCGAGTGTTCGGGTGTGTTCACGAGAAGTGTGGGACCGCCTTTACCTTAACTGTTCACCTTCCTTGGTTTAAAACTTACTAGCAAACCATATGTTTGTATCTTTAATCCCAGCTGTTCTGCATCTTTTATTTTGATTTTCTGTCCAGTGTTATTTTAATGGGCCAAAACCGTACATTGAGGGCTTCCCAAGGGTTTCTGGTTCCACGCACTGACTTGAGACCCCCAAAAGGCACATATTAAGGGCTTTAAAACGACACATAAATCATCAAAATCGACCCAGTAGTTTGGCCATAATCTTCTGCACAAAAATCGCCTTACTCTTTTAATATAATGATGATGATTGTGATGGTAGTTATACTCTCATATGTCTCTTTCGGGTTTTAAAACAGTGTATCTAAATTAGAACAATAATTTCTTGATTTTTTTGGTGATTTTAGTTAACTAAAACTCTTATTTTATATATATAAAATAAAACTCTTATTTTATATATATAAAATAAGAGTTTATATATAAGAGTATATATATATATATATATATATATATATATATCGAGAGCTCTTGCCATCTAAATGTGCCTTTTGGGGTTTTGAAAAACATCCAACTTCAGGCCTCTTTGGCTCTTAAAGTGCCGATGTTAATCTTATGGAGTTATATTTTATTTTAACTGATGTCAATAAAGTTATAAAATATGATTTAAATGCCAAAAAAGCCTCAGAATATGATTTAATCACTGGAACAGTATTGAAAGAATTGCCAAGGAAAGGTATGGTATTACTCACTGTAATTTTCAATGGAATTTTGCGATTAGAATATTTTCCATCGCAGTGGAAAGTCTCTCAGATTGTTGTAATTCCAAAACCGGACAAACCTTTACAACAAGTTTCGCCCTATCAGTCTCCTGCCAGTCATCTCCAAGGTTTTTGAGAAACTCATTTTACAACGGCTTCAATTATTAATAGATGAAAATGACATTGTACCATCTCATCAATTTGGTTTTCAACGCAGGAACTCCACTGTAGAGCAAATTCACAGGATATCTAATGTAATTAAAGAAGACCTTGAAAATAAACGGTACTGTTCAGCTGCATTCTTAGATGTGGCACAGGCCTTTGATAAGGTTTGGCATGCTGGTCTGTTATTTAAAATAAAATCTTTACTGCCTCATACTTACTTTGGAGTTCTAAAATCTTACCTCTCTAACAGGTATTTTCAAAACAAATATGAAGATTACACCACTGATCTGCATGGAATTGAGTCTGGGGTACCCCAAGGCAGCGTTCTTGGACCTGTACTATATATTTTGTTTACATATGACCTTCCTCAAACGCCAAGAATCACTGTTGCGACGTTTGCGGATGATACCGCACTTTTATCCTCAAATCTTGATCCTGTACAGGCATCCTCAAACTTACAAACAGCATTAGACGATATATCTCAGTGGCTTTCCGACTGGAAGATAAAAGTAAACGAAAACAAATCCCTCCATGTTACTTTTACTATGAGAACTCCCTCTTGCCCTGCTGTAACGTTAAATAACGTTGCACTGCCTCAAGCGGACGAAGTAAAGTATCTTGGAATCCACTTAGATAGGCGCCTCACATGGCGCACACATGTTTGGAATAAAAGATTACAACTTAATCTAAAATCTAGAAAATTGGCTTGGCTTCTTGGCAATCGTTCAAAATTATCCTGTGAAAACAAATTACTCTTGTATAAAATTATTCTAAAACCTGTGTGGACATATGGCATACAGTTATGGGGAACTGCATCTAATTCTAACATTGAGATCATACAGAGATATCAGTCAAAGACCTTAAGGATGATTCTACAAGCTCCATGGTTTGTCACAAACAGAGTAATCCATAATGACACCAAAATTCTAACTGTGAAAGAAGAAATTACGAGGTACAGCAAAAAACATCAAACAAAACTAGAAGTGCATCCTAACCACCTTGAAGTCAATCTATTAGACAACAGCCAATCTACATTTGGCCTTCAGAGACACCACATTCTTGATCTCAGTACTCGATTCCAGTGAAAACTATGTTTTATTTTTATTTTTTCCCTATGTTACTGCGAACACTGGTTTGTTTCTAACTCATGTGATTTAATTTTATAATATTTACTTATTGTCCTTTCTGCTGAACAGATTGTAAATAAAAAATATGTTACAAAAAAATATTTTATTTATCCAAACAGCTGATTATAATGTAAACAGTTCAAAACATTTTACCCTCTGCCAGCGAGATTCTCGTGGACACCTGCTAGTATCCTATATTTATATTAGTGAGTTATAAAGTCCTTGACATTAGTAATGTTAACTGATGGCAAATACTTCTCGTGGTTGATTACATATACCCATTCGTAAGCCTGCTTCAACCCGTGGATGTGAAATGAATTTCCCTATGGTCATAATTTTGGTTGCATGAACCGGGGGTCAAAATTAATTGTTTTTAAAAGTAGTTTATAATCTTTATACAGAATTATGTAAGCGACATTTTTAATTCAAAATTGTAGTAGTTTGGCAAATCGCAGGATGATGGGAGACAGTTCAAATTGAAGGTCTTGATCCCAGGGACTCGAAAAAATATCAGTATTTCCAAAAAGTTACCAGCAAACGATAAATAACGTAAAACATCCCCATAAGAAAAGTATGGAGATTTAAAAACGTCTGCTTTGTTTACATTAAAACATGTGATTAAGTGTCTGCTGTCTACTTAGTTTACGAACTGACCTACTTATACAGTTTTATTTTCCTCAGTATGTAAATAGTAAAGAAAATCAGATGAGACAGAGTATTAGAGAAAGGTTATGGGCTGTCCCCATCAGGCCGCTAGTATAACTTAATCGTAATACTTTACTGATCTTACCACACATTGAAATTATTCTCATAGAGCTGAGTTTTAAAGGTTCATTAGAAAGTTTACTGAATTGTTATGTGAAAACGTAAAAACAATTCATATTAAAATATAGTACCTGGGGGCCGAGCTTTGCTCGGGGGAAGGCCAGTAAGTTGGTTTAGATGACTTGGAGTAATATCTCACCACTTCCCCCTACTGATAATCAGATCTGTATAACTTATTTGCCTCTTTTCTACATTTTTAAGGTCACTCCAGTTGGTATTTACAGCTCAATGTCCCTTTGATTTATTTTACTACTCTATATATGTAATCTTCACTCAAATCTTTTAATCCTTGCTCTCAGGAAACCACATGTTAATAATCATAAACAACATGAGTATTACTTTGACAGTTCCCTGGTTGATTATGAACAGTTGCTACTATTCTTTTGTTTTGATTTGAAACTCCATAAGCCCAATGTTAATTTTTTTAACTTTTCATTTTAGTTTTTTTACATTATTTGATTTTTCCTGGGGATGAGGCCTGTCTGGAACTTACTTTTATCCCAGAAATTAGTTATTTCGAACATTTGAAGTAAATCGTTCGAGCCGTTTTTAAGATCCGTGTCGCAAGCAAGCAAGCAAGCAAACCTTACTCCTATTAGAGTATAGGATTATTGAGTTATTACTGCTGTATGGTATTTATGTCTAGGTCTCCAAGGTGCTATTCAGTCAACACTCCGTGTAAATTACACTCATTATATCAATTCACAAAATGTAGCAATAATACACCGCACTATTAGGATAATAGAAGCCATAAAAGAAACCATAATAGGGCATTTAAACGGAGAAATACTCAGGAATGGTATTGATTTAAATCAAAAAATTATACGGTGATCCCATTATGATTTGGCAACTAAACATTCGCTTCGTGAATTTTCGAATTAGGCTAGTAAATAAAGAGGTTATCCCTGCAAAATTTCACAAACTTTTACCTTTCCGTGGGTCATAATTTTAATAATAATAATAATTGATATCTTAGGCTAATAAATACTTAACCAAACTATGTTAAGGGGGGTTTGGAGGTTTCGCTAAAAATAAGTGATGTGTTATTGAAATTTTGTGGTTGTTTACGATTTAACGATCGTTGTCGTTTTTCGAAGGTCCATACTGCACCTCCGTTGCTATTTACGATCGGTAAAATAACCAAATAAAATTGTAGAACGTTTCGCATACAAGAAAAGTTGTAATAACATACTTTGCGATAAAACGTTCATGAACGGAGATATAACCGAATACCCCCGTCGCAGCAAACCTGCATACTCAGCGAATTTCCACTGAATTAAAACATAACACATTAAGCCACTTAACATGATTCATAAGAAATATATTCACAAACAAGCGATATTTAAAATATTAATTATTCTCCATAAGAATAAAATTGGGGATGAGTACACAGGTTTGCTGCAACAAGGAACACAAAATAATGGGGTTTTATGCAAAATATCAAAGGAACTCAGCTAAGTGAAGTCACATACCAAGTTTCATCCATATACATTCATAAATAAGCGATATATAACAATTTAATTATTTTCCATAAGGGTAACATGGGGACCGAGTACCTAGGTTTGCTGCTACGGGAACCATAGGCGAAAAATTGTTTTTTGTGCAAACAACAATAAACCACAACCAGATGAAGCTATATACCAAATTTCGTCAGTTTATGTTCATAAATAAGCGAGATATACAATTTTTCTTTTTCTCCATAAGAATAACATTAGACAACGTACTGTGTTTAGCACTTTCAATATCTCAGTCACCAATTGACGTAGAGCAATGATCAAGATACCAAATTGTTTGTTTTTTATGCTGAATTCAATGGTGAAAATTAAAAACTGATTTTAATAAAAATTACATGTGGAAACCCCGAAAAACCCATTTTTGGGGTACAAAACCCCCCCAAAACCCCCCTTCGGATGGTGCGATTCGTCTGGTTTTCGAACTCGTTCAAATAAATGGTACTTTACACGTTTGTACCAAATTTCATTAAGATCGGACCTTTTTTACGAGAGTTATCGTGCTTACGGACACATATATATATATATAAATATATATATATATATAAATATATATATATATATACATATATAAAAATTTGAACGAATGGTGTTTTTGGCATCTGGGGACCTCAAAAAGAAAAGTTACCATGGTCTCGGGCTTAAGTCTTACCATGAGACCTACGGTAATAGCTTCTTTCCTATAGGGGAAATTCGCTAAAAACTGAAGAAGAGTGTCAATTCCCCTTGATGTTGCCAATATGGCGGTGGGAGCACACAAGGTTGATTGGCAAAAACTTGTTTTTCACGACATTGCTAACTAAGCAACATATAGTGCAAAATTCTAGCGCTACCGGACCTTTTTTTTTGTCATGGGCCTTTAATTTAACGTGTTAAAATATCAGTTCACCTTGTAACAATAATTTGTTTTAATTATCATAATAACACATCTGAGTATCACTAAACTCTTACCACTTCCACGAACACAACGCAGGCAATTTCCACACGAGTAAGATGATGGGATGCATTCATCATGTGCCATATGCAAAGCTTACATACGCATCCACTAATATTCATACACAATCACGCCCGCACATTCGCACCTCAATCTCGACTGCAAAATGTTTTATTATAAACCAATGATTCCACTTGAGAGGTTTTTATCCCATTTTAGGGATACTTTAATATCCCATAGGAAAATGGAATTGTGGAATAATGTAGGAAATTTTGGACGACCAAACTCTCTACTATGTACAATTTTTGTTATCTTATATAATATTTCTTCTAGCCTGTTTTTCTGTCAGTCCGCGAGATCTCCCTTATTCCTTTATCAAATTCCATGATTTACCCCTCATTTTAAAGCTTATCGAGCCGGCTATTGACGAAAAATATACCCACGGTCTAAAAATGTACTGCTTCTTGGATATTAGAATAATATGAAAGATAAATAATGGGAATAGTTTGTTTTGAAGGAGCGAAAATGTAAACAAAAAAAATCTGATCAGCTGACGAGATTTGGTTCGCAGTGCAGAATTTCGCATGGGTCGACTAAAGTCGGCGTCAATAGAACTGGCGGGTCAAGGACAACCATTGTAATAGACCAACTGATATTTTTACTATTATGTTATATGGAGAAATGATCAGCTGGCCTAGTTCAACATCCTTGACCCGCCAGTTCTACTGGCACCGACTATAGTTTCTATAGTCGCCGTTTCTAATACCGTTAAATCTGTAACATATGTAATATACATCTCTGTTGGGTTCAAAGAAAAGTTTGATAGTAAAACCTTAATCCTTAGAAACAGGTTTCATATGCTGGGTGGGCGGATTTACTAAGTTACCACTGACTACAAACCAACCGGGGGCATTAGCTACATGTGTATTTAGATTATTTGTGTAAATAATTTTGTGGATCAATATTGTTTGAAAAAGTATAATGCAAAAAAAAACATAAAAATATACTTTATATTTTAGCGGACAAATAAATTGACAGTTGGGCTGTAGGCAAAAGCATGGTTGTACGCTGTCATTGTTGCAATTTTGCCAGAGAAAAATATCACCATAATGATAATCCGATCAACTGGTGTGGATTTTTGGCAATGCAATGTCTACTATTGGCTGGTCTTGGTTGCCACGCCCATCAACTGGTAGTTTACTTATCCGCTATCATAGTAACCAATTTATAATCTGATTGGTTTATCTATTTTTTCACAGCAGATCGGAGAATAATGTGGGATTTTTAATTAATTCCGTGGGATATTTTTACCGCGGAGAGGGAACACTGTTCTGAACACCGAGTCCTTCTTCGTACATTCGACATTGGCATAATCATCGCTGCAATGAAGAAATCTCAACTTTTCTAATTGTCGAACAAATATAATTGCATGTTACAATTATCCATCTGCAAACTCTTTCATGGTTTGGTTAACAACCCATACCAAACCATTATAAAATACTGTCAATATTTTCTTTTTTAACATATTTTAGGAACATTACCCACAGAACAGAAAACTATATACTTTCTCTGCTCAAAGTTGTATCGCAATTGAAATATCTATAATGAATAAATTGAAATAACTACAAAATGAAAATAATTGTTGAAGATTTTGGTTCTGGCTAGTTTGGAAATATCTGTTCAAGTTTATTTAGCTTTATTTTTTATGTACCCGAACAAAGTTAAGAAATCAAAACTCGGAATATTTTACTTCATTAAGCTATTTAAAGTATTATGTTGATTACATAAATATGTACAACATTTAGCTGAATTATGCGTAGCATGCAAACACTATTCTTAATATTTTCGACGGCTAAATGTGGTCCTGTGGGGCTTGACCACACTCCTGGACATCGTGGTGCCTAAGGACATTTAAATACCCCCGTCGCAGCAAACCTGCGTACTCAGCGAATTTCCAATGCATATTTGCGTGTCGCCCTATAAAGTCACTTTAAAAATTTCACAAAAGTACATTAATAAATAAGTAATATATATCATGTTATTTATTCTTCGTAAGAATAACATTAAGGTTGAGTACGCCGGCTTGCTGCAACGAGGAAGATAAGATTTTTTTTGCAATTATCAAAATAACCAGGTAAAGCTACATACCAAGATTTATTAATTTAGGTTACTAACTAACTAAGGGAGATATAAACCTTTACTTATTCTCTATATAAACAACATGGGGCCGAGTAAGCAGGTTTGCTGCCACGGGGACGATTAACAACTAACTTGTTTTTACTTTCTCCCTCTATACATAGTATATGGAGAAAGTATTGTTTTCGTCAAAATTTTCGAATTTGAGTTATAAGTGGAAATATTCGTTTTGGTGCTCCCTGAACCCAAAAAAGTGGTTTTTACGTGATGTCTGTCTGTGTGTGTGTGTGTGTGTCCGTGTGTGTGTGTGCGTGTGTGTGTGTGTGTTGTGTGTGTGTGTGTGTCTGTGTGGATGTGTACAGAGCTAGAGCCCTAACCATTGGGCCGATTTTGATGAAATTTGGTATGTAGGTACTAATCCACGATATCTCCAGGCGTTTTTTTCATTTTTTTGAATTTTTGATTTTTAAGGGTAATTATCCCCCAAAAACCGCCAAAAAACATGAAAAATCAAAATTTCTCAAAAACGGCTCTAACGATTTTGATTAAACTTTAGTCGTTTGTAGAACTTTAGTTTTACAACAAAATGACACCACCCGCATTCCTGTAAAAATTCGGGTTCAGAAATTACAGGACTTAAAACATCCAAAATTCAGTTTTTTAGATTTTTCTTAAAAAGACATAAATATAAAAAAATATTACTATTCACCATTAAAAAGAGCTCAAAAAACTAAATAATTTAGTATTTTGAATTACTATTGTACGACTGCTGGTTTAGGAGAAAATTGAAATTTTTATTTTGCGGTAAACGCAGTACGTTGTCCAATGATATTCTTATGGGAAATACAAAAATAACTATTTCTCTCTTATTTACTGATCAATTTCATTAAAATTTGATATGCAGGTCAAGTTAGCATTGACCAACAGAGGATGTTCGAAATGTGTTGCTATTTAACCTGGGGGGGGGGCAAGGGGGCATTTCCCCTCTCAAAACTACTGTGTGTAGTAACGGACTCTATAATGCCTCCCAAAAAGGGATTTGGGTGGATATTTCTGAAAACAACTATTTTAGACAATTTTCTGTACATTTATCTATACTTCATATTCTATATTTAGTAAATAACAAATATTTTTGTCATTAAAGTTTGGCTAAAAGGGAGAAAGTATGTGTCAGTTTCCTGATACCGTTTATTTGTTAAAATATCAATAAACCATAACTAGTTGAAGCCGCATACCAAGTTTCATCAATGTACATTCATAAATAATCAAGATATCAAATTTGATTTATTCTCCATAAGGACGACATTGGACAACGTACGGTGTTTATCACTTTGAATATCTCTGCAATGGTTGGACGTAAGACAACATACTGCGTTTAGCTCTTTTAATATCTCAGTGACCAATCGACGTAGAGCAATGATCAAAACACCAAATTGTTTTTTTATGGTGAATCAAATGGTGCAAATTACAATTTTATGTTAATAAATATTACATGTAAAAAGCCCAAAAACCCATTTTTGGGTTACAAAACCCCCCAAATACCCCCCTTCGGATGGTGCGATCCGTCTGGTTTTCGAACTAGTTCAAATAAATGTTCGTTGACACCTCTGGACCAAATTTCATAAAGATCGGACCTTTTTAATTTTTTTTATGTCGACCAGTGAATATGTGTTATGGATGTAAACTGACAAATTACTCATAAACGGTTCAAGATATAAAAAAATTGATAAGAACCAAATTTCTTCACTGGCTCACGCTCAACAGAAGATGTTCTGTGGAGATTTTGAGTAGGAGCACTCTGGAAGGAGTTATTATTAATGTAATGAGTAAATGTCAAACATGGCGGCCATCTTGGATTTATGACGTCATAAAAAAAATCAGCGCAGTTTGAAGGTAAACACCTGGTACCACACCATTATGTGGGATGTAATAAAGAGATTCCACATAGTCGCACCTTCCCTTTACAAAAATACCACGGAATACAGTTTGCTCCTGGATTATTTGCTAATTATGTGTTTTGGATAGTTTTTATGACAGCAGAAAAAATACCATTAATTGTTAGTAAATATTTAGACTGCATTTATCTTTTGGTTTTCCAAACAATGAAAGTAGTTAGGTGATCAATTTGTATTGAATATTTTAGGCCAATGGACACACTTTTAACATTTAATACAATGTAACTTCAGTTAGAATAAATCATAATTTGGTTTGAAGTGACATAAACCTGAATCTGTTTCAATATCAAGAATTAAACAAAGTTTAAACTAAACCATTGAATTCCTTTTATTGGGAGGTTGGGTCTGTTTTAAAAGGTCTTTTATAAAAATAAGTACTCTGAATTTTTACAGATTCTGATGATTTTAATATGCAATCTGTCAGGGCTTTGTTAAAATAACATCTTCAATTCCGGATTTCCTATTTGATAACATGCATTTGAAAGCTGACGTTTTAAATATGGATTTTTAAAGAACAATTGAGTTTGAAGTCACTAGATTTATTTCATTACTAATAAACATCATTTCATTAGTTGTTAAAGGGCGTAAGCTTTGACGGGCTAGTGTATAGTAAAAACTATTTTTATTTCATGTGTAAAGGGTATTGAAAAACAAAAGCCACTTATGATTGGTAAAATGTCCATTAATTTTATTTTGAAATCCTGTTAACGGCTCTAAAAGGTGAGCATAAATCTTCTCACCCATTCTACACTCATCATTCATTCATATTCGCCTTAAATTACGCCCTAGTTGCGTGGGCGTATTACATAGCGATTTAGACATTTGTTTATTTGCTCGTTTCGTTTTATTTTGGACATGTCCGCTTTATATTAAATTATTCTATCTAATTTGTAATAGTTATAGAAATGTATACATGACCTAATGATATCTACATTACACTTATGTAGGGGCCTATACATTGATTCTAATCACTATTCTAAAAAAATCACATGCTGATACTTTACCAAGGGAGTGTTATTTTTACAATCGACCGATTGTTTCTGAACCAGCTGTTTAGATTCTTTTGTTTTTATTTACAAATCTTAACCCAAAACCAAATTTTATTTTATTTTTTCAAAAAACTTTATACACACCTATATTTTTCAGGGGATGAGGCCTAATTAGAACTTATTTCTTTACCCACAAATTTGATTTAGGGTGGTGAGGTACGGGTTTGAGAGGGACGAGTTTGGTAGGTGACTCATTTGTAGGGCCCTAAAGCAGTTTTGGGACATGGTAGACAAAGGTCGTGATTTTATTGTGATGCGTATCATCCTAACAAATGCATGCTCAATCGGTCAAGTTAACTAATAAAATCAGTGTTTTTTGAATTAAAATGTTAAAGGCCAACGGAGCAAAGGTCATAAGGGACGGAAAGTATATGCCTATTTCTGCTTATGGTACATTCTCATTGCCTGCTGTCTTTTTACCAACTATTTCTTCAATCGGTTTAGAAAGTATATAATTAACATGAACATTTTGAAGGTCATTATTTGGGCCGAGCCTCATTGGAATTGGAACAAGCCCATAACTGGTGTTTGGGCTGAATATACCTTCTTCCAAATATCTGCACAATAACTCATGTAGTTTTTGCATGATGGGCTTAAAACACGTAACAAATTCAGCATTATAATCACAATGACTACCTAGACAAACTGAGTTTTAAATGCCATGTTCCAAAGGCTTATGTGTCCTCTACCCAATGTTTCGTTGCCGTGTCGTTATTTTATATTGTTTAATATACCGTTGTGGAGTAAAGCACGTGTTTCTTCCATTCTGTAGTAAAAGATAAATTATCTGACTAAATGCATGGTGCATTCTACAGTGAAAGGTTGAGCAACCTGTACCCATAGGATTTTTTTTGGAGCAGTGACGGACCAGTGGTCATATAACTCTAATGACGTACGTAATGATTTGCAGAAGCCTAAAAGTTTCCCGCCCCACACGAAAATGAGCAAAATGTTATATTTGATTCTGTTCAGTCTTTTTTTGTGAAACGCGGAACAAACCTGGTTCATAAACAAACAGACAGATAAACAAAATTTAAATATCTCCGCTGCATGCAACGTTTAACTGCTCAAAGCGATGTAGAAACAAAATTTATTTTATTTATATAGATAAATACTTTCCTAACTTGTAACGTCTGGTATCTCTACTTATATAAAGCTAGACGGGTTCACTCACTCACTCACTCACTGACATAAACTATGAGGCACTTCCCGTAATCGAACCCCCCTCGACCCCATACTTGAATTAAAGCTCCTGCCGAGAAACCCCCAGAAAAATTACCAAAAGTTAACATTTTTTAGTTTTTGGGGCATTTTTGGGGCGGGGAAAATTCCACTTTTTCAATTTTCCCACTTCGAGCGCGTTTTGTACGGAAACGGTAAGAGATGGCAAAAAATATTGAATACAAAAGTTGTAGAAAATTAAATTTTCAACTAACGATTTTCCGTCAGATTTAAAATCCGATCATCCGTTTAGCCGCTATTCATCTGAGAAGAAGTAATTTATGAGTTTTTTGGCCCATTTAAATGTGTACAGTTTTGGAAAGCAGACTATCTTTAGCACACTATCTTTGGCTAATACCACATGTTTGTATCAGCTGATTTTAAAAAACCGCCCGTGTAGGCGATACTAATTTGCTCACATGAGGTTTAAGGCGGTCCCACACTACTCGCGAACACGCCTGAACATTCGGCCGAACATTCTCCAGAACATTCGGCCGAACATTCTTCCGAACGTTCACTGAACGTTCGCCCTGATGAAGCTCCCACACTTCTCGCGAACACCCACCGAACATTCGGGGGAATGTTCGGGCGAACATTCCCTCGAACATAAATAAATTCCAATCAGCTGTTGGCACATTGTCCGTCGTGTCTAACGAGCATTGTCGTGAAAAAATGGACGACTCTACAGATAATGTCACTGTTGTTGCATCTACAGTAGTATTTTTTCTGCAATAGCAGATACATGCCTGTTTGATTTTGTTAATCAGCTGATTATAAACAATTGTTGGAAATCAACTGTAATAACTGCTAGTTTAGGCGTTGACGCGGCGATCGTCCATTGTTGACCACTTTGCCTTCAGTGTGCGCAAGGAAACGCGCTGTATTTGACTTGCTTATAATTAATTCATGATAATCATATTAATAACAATGTTTTCATTTGTCGGCAATTAATTAACATCGAGTAAATATGTCTTCTCCTTATGTAATAAATTATAAAAGGTGTAGAATTTAGTCGTGTAGAAGAAACCAACAAAAATATGAGAAGCCTATTTTTTACGAAGTAAATAATCAAATATAAATATATCAAGTATACTAGCTGACACCAGTATTTCGCACAGCTGATTAAAATCCTACTTACTGTAAACATCTGTTTCAGTACTCACATGATTCATTCAACCTATTGTCTTAATATATTAAGTTTATTAACAGTCAAGCTTTTACAAGTTCTTACAATAAGGAATATACTGAACAATAATATTAGTAAAGAGATAACTCAGAAAACTATTCTTTTCGGGGAAAATTTCAACGTGGGAATGACAGACTGGTCGTGCACCTGTACCACGCCGCCGATGCGATTGATGTAATTCTTGGGAGCTTCTCATGTCTTGTTAAATAATTGAAGTAAATTAAATCGGTTCCACTGCCGGTTACTCAACTTAGATGACACACTTATATTAATTTGCAAAAACAGATATGTTTGGGTGATTTGACCACAAACAAATGTTTTTTCTCCTTGAGTAGTTGTCCCCTCTTCACCACTGTGACCGGCACTGATTATGGAGTGTGGAAGAAAATCAACTACTATTTAAATAAAGGATATGTAGGGACAATAATTAAGGGTTCCGTATTAAAGGATTTATTTGTATCTTCTATAAATAATGAATTAAAATGCCCATTATTGAGGTTGGCGTCAATCTGCTACCGCGAAAACGCAAGTGATTGTATGAACTGAATGATTTGAAACAACACATTGCCTCAACGCACTGATAAAATAGTGCAGCTGAGTTGAAGAAGTGACTCAAGCCCTGAATCCTGCAGAATCCGTCGACAGTATACTAATAAATGAAAACCCCCTGTGCCTTAAAACAAAACTTCAATTTACACAAATAACAGTAAAATAACTTATTTATAGCTATAATTATAACTGACATACGCATAGTAGGCTTATGTCAGTACAACTAGAGATTGACATTTAATTATTGATTATTCATTACCAATGACCACTTAAGTGGTATTCAATACTTACTTGAAAGCACAACAAATAAATACGGTACGAATACAAATAAATACGCAGTTTTATAGTATTGTCTCAGTAGAACAAGATCGTTGACTATCAATGATGCAGTGATGCATGTTCGCGAACAGTGTGGGAGCCTCCCGAACATTCGTCGGAATGTTCGGCTGAACATTCGCCCGAATGTTCACTGAACGTTCGCCCGAATGTTCACTGAACGTTCACTGAACATTCGGTCCCGTATTCAAAGTTCGCGCAGCTCCCACACTTCTCGCGAATACTCCGAACGTTCGGAGTTCGGCCGAATGTTCGGGCGTGTTCGCGAGTAGTGTGGGACCGCCTTTATATAAATCAGCTGTTACAAAACAAGGTGAGCACATTATCGCCTACACGGGAGGTCCAATATCGCGAATATCGTTTGTTACGATATTAGAAAATGTAATCAACTGATTGTTTGTTCTATCGAATGAATTTAGCCCAGTAGCCCAGTGGATCTGTTGTCAGATGATTCAAGATCATGTGGTCACGGGTTTGAATCCTACTTTTGATGCTTACTTTTTGAGGTCTGCTGTTTCTGTTTAATTTGACTTTTATTTTGTTTTTACAAATCCATTTATTTGTAATTATGTTGCACAACGAACAGCCACCATACAGCGCTCTCCGGAATTAGTTTAGGTTAGGTTACTATAATTTTGTCGTGAACTGAAGTCTAATTTGTTGTTATTTTTCTTATATAAATCCATTCGTAGGACTCAATTTAACATTGTAACCACACCTTTTACTTATATCTGATTGACTTTGTTTGAGTGAGCACTTTATTTTTCGCTTTTATTCACCTCGAAACAACCATCGTAGTCGAGAGTTCATTCGATAAAACTAACAAGCAGCCGGTTGGTCAAATGTTTCGATATCGAACCGATATGGGACCGCCTGTGTAGGTGTTAAATGTGCTCACCAAAGGTATTTTTGTGTAGTTTTTCTTTGGTTAATGAACTACAGTAGTTGAGTTTGATTTAAACTTGAGTTGACTGAGGAATGCAAGTGAGCTAAGCGAACTCCAAAAGGGGGTTTGGGGGTGAAGCCCCCAACGGCAATAAGCCTAGTTGCTAATAACCTCTCCTAATGTGTTAACAGTTGCAATTCAAATAAAATTATTCCCAATGCTAATCAATGTTTAACAACGAACTTTCAAGGCGGCGAGTGCCCTTGAGAATAGAAATATCGAAAATTAAAAACCTTTTTGCAAAACTACGAAATGAATTAACGACGAATTTATTGGTCAAGAAATAAGGGAGGAGTTGCGTTTACAAAAAACTGCTTTGGATGCTAATGAAATACAAATTCTAATTGAATGCCTGCAAAATACAAACAAACGTTTACTTGGTATTATTTAATGGTAGATCTACGATTAAATAATTAAAATATTGAACAAAAAACGCCCATAAAAACTCTTGCCAAGCACAATATAACAGAATGATACCTTAAGTGACTTGCCGAGTGTAGGCTCGACTAGTGTATTGCTCGCCGAGTGTAGGCTCGCTTGGAAACCGAACCGAAACGCAACGTCATAAATTCACGTTCCCCAGCAACCAACCAGATGCAGTTTTATTTATTTACTTGCTCTTTCCCAAAGGCTTTGCCTGCCTTATAACTTCTCCTCGATCTCTGTTGGTTACCCTGCTATGTTTGAACAACCCCAGAAAGCGTCATTTACGGGTGCAAGTTTCTTAAAACAAATATTAATAATATTATTATTTTATAGACTAATTTTATAAATTTAAATTTATAATTTTAAATTTTATAGCTAATGTTTTGAAACAGAAGGTCAAAAACAAAGAAAATACATAATACCCCCGTTGCAGCAATCCTGCATACTCAGCGAATTTCCAATGAATATACAACATAAAACATTAAGTCACTTGACAGGATTCATAAGAAATATATTCACAAACAAGCGATATTTAAAATATTAATTATTCCCCATAAGAATAACATTGGGGATGAGTACGCAGGTTTGCTGCAACAAGGAACACAAATAATGTTTTTTATGCAAATATCAATAGAACTCGTCTAAATGAAGTCACATACCAAGTTTCATCCATATACATACATAAATAAGCGATATATAATATTTTAATTATTTTCCATAAGAATAACATGGGGACCGAGTACCTAGGTTTGCTGCTACGCGAACCATAGGCGAAAAATTGTTTTTTTGTGCAAAAAACAATAAACCACAACCAGATGAAGCCATATACCAAGTTTCGTCAGTTTATGTTCTTAAATAAGCGAGATATAAAATTTTTCTTTTTCTCCATAAGAATAACATTAGACAACGTACTGTGTTTAGCACTTTCAATATCTCAGTAACCAATTGACGTAGAGCAATGATCAAAATACCAAATTTTTTTCATGCTGAATTTAATGGTGAAAACTAAAATTTGATTAAAATAAAAATTACGTGTGGAAACCCCCAAAACCCATTTTTGGGGTACAAAACCCCCCAAAATCCCCCTTTTCGATGGTGCGATTCGCTTGGTTTTCGAACTCGTTTAAATAAATGGTACTTTACACAATTGTACCAAATTTCATTAAGATCGGAACTTTTTTACGAGAGTTATCGTGCTTACGGACACACACATATATATATATATATATATATATATATATATATATATATATATATACATATATACAAATTTGAACGAACGGTGTTTTTGGCATCTGGGGACCTCAAAAT
This sequence comes from Allygus modestus, assembly GCA_963675035.1. NCBI lineage: Eukaryota > Metazoa > Arthropoda > Insecta > Hemiptera > Cicadellidae > Allygus > Allygus modestus. The sequence goes on from OY776115.1 coordinate 135,905,254, forward strand.
GAAAAGTTATCATAGTCTCGGGCTTAAGTCTTTTCATGAGACCTACGGTAATAGCTTCTTCCCTATAGGGGAAATTCGCTAAAAAGGATGCTAGATGTTTTAATAGAAACAGGGCGAGTCTTAGATTCGAGTAAATAAACTTATCCATCTTCCATAGAGCACTATCCGTCCTCATGACCTGGTCCCAAAAGCTTTCTCAGCCTCAATTTGATTGTTTTGGAAGAAAACCATCAATGGAACGGCACGTTTAACAGCATTTGATGCAAAACACAGCAAAAAAAGCAATGGAATGTGTTACATTAATTATATGAATAACACGACTGCGTGATTTCTCCACTCATGAAGCCCACTCACCACTCCAATATTTCAACACAAGAAGTAAAATTATATTACCGAGTATCCTTTTGGATCCGCAGACTTTTGGTGGTATTGCTGGACCAGCCCTTTTCGTGTAGTATATGAAATGTGTTCGCCGTGACTCTTGCATGTATCGAAATTCAGAAAATATCTTAGGTTAAAATGCGTTCTCTAACTAACAGAGGTGTACCTCGAAATTCACCAGAAACAATTATTTTCAAATTACCGCTCTTCTTGAGAAAGCAAATGACCCTTCAACAGGGGTTTCACAGTGGAACCTAGATAATCATACCTAGTTTTACTAGTCTTATCAATTGTAAATCTATCCTCTAATATGTTTGTGTGCTGCTTGCTAACCTGAACAATCGATATAATACGAAAGACAAAATCAAAAATTATAATAAACTTATTCATAATTAGAAATTAAATATAAATTAATTATACCTCCCTCTAAATTAAAGTATAAACCCGAATATTTGTTTTAACTACCACTAAAATTTAAACATTTATCCAGAACTTATTAAATGGTTTCAAACATTCCAGCAACCGTACAATGTTATTTTGTTGTCTTAACAAACGCTTACACTAAGGAACATCATCGAGACAAATTTACATAAGCAATAGCTAAAAAAATTATCGTCTTAACTTTGCTGGATGTAATTTTACTCTATAACCGAATATAATTGTATTTATTTTATTTAGTACTGTAATTTTAACAAAACTAATTTTTAAATTGTAGAACAAGATCCTGAATAAATCAATAAGTTGTTACCTTATCTATTTATTCCATAATCTATTTTGAGTTGATCAAATGTGGGGTAACACCAATTTGTACGGCCTTGACTCAAAACCTCTCGACCGAAAAGCGTTCCGGTTCCAGATTAATCTTCAAACAGCCCAAGGAGCATCGATATTTTCTGTAAACAGTCGTTATCAAAGCCCCATTGTTCCTGCCTCGTCTGGCAGAGAGTGATCGTATTCAACCTGTTTACCGCTTAGGCACATTGAGGATTTAAATTATTGGTCACTTGGTTTTAGTTTTTGTTGTACGTTGTCGCACAGCGTTGACTTACAACTTTTTATTCACAACTAGTTACTACCGTCATGGATTGGCTCGCAATAATATATTATAATATTAAAAAACATACACCCGTTAAGTAAAATTTGTAAACTTTTGTACAACAGTTGATTTAAATATTTGACTTTGGTGTATAACCTCTACTATCACAGGCCTAACTATTTTGTAGAACCATTTTCTACCAGAATCCAACTCAATCAGCCTAGTAAAGAATTTATGTCAATAAGATTATGGCAATTTGCAAGGTCAGAAGGGCGGACCAGATGTCAATACGAGTAAGACATTTGAATCAGAATACGAGTTCGCACGCAGCACGCTGACGTGAGGGAAGTGAATTTCCACATACAAACTTCTAAAACTCAAAATAAGTGTAAAAACATACATTTGTCCAATTTTCATTGAAATCTGAGAACATTTATTTTTTGGCTGTTCTGATACTCCTGGTTTAATTTACTTTCAAAGCTGGGAATACAATTTTGCGCATTATAAAGTTAGGAGAGGGTCCAGACAGGCTTGAAAGTAGGCGTGAGGTTGCTGGGGATGTTAAAAGTACTCTAACAAAGGAATAACAGGATTTTCTAGTGTAAAACCCCCATAAGACAACGTACTGTGTTTAGTCGATACACATTTTCTTTAATAACTCGGTAAATATTTATGCTAGAATGACGAGAGAGGGCTTAAAACTTTCGCCTTTCTAATTCCCATCTTTTTGCATGCATTGATTTTACATCTGGGGCTTTTATGACCCTTTTTGGGCCCAAAAACTCGAAATTTGAAAGATTTATCCCCCAAAAAAGGTGTTTAGAGTTTCCCGATTGTTTTGCCCAACGAACTTAGTAGTGGAGAAACACCGGTTTTGCATCACTTCCGGCGCTTTTTTCCCATGTTATTCTTATGGGGATCAGTTTTTGCACCGACGCCCGATCCTACCCTACACAAATTTTCTTTTTGGCCCCTGCCTTATTTTCCCCCATTTAAAATTTGCATTAATTTTAATACATCCTTTGCAGAAATCCACGAGTTCAAAAATAACTCCACACTAAATAAACAACACATGTAAACAACTTAGAAGTTATTGTATAGTAGAGGTGAATTACCGGTTTAACCCCACTTCCGGCGCTTTTTCCCCATGTTATTCTTATGGGGAGCCGTTTTTGAGCCGACGCCAGCTCCCGCCTATAGAGCTCCCGCCCGCAGGCCTATATTAAATATACCCCTTGCCTATATTAAATATATTGTCCCCATCCCTCCTCTATATTTTTAAAAATTAATTTTCAAATTCTAAAAAACTATCTTTGGTGTTTACTGTCCGATTTGTCTGCAATTTGGATATGTTATTGTCCTAGTGTTTTAATAAATTTCACATACATTTCCCAAATTCAACATTTCCAAATGTGTATTAATACCTAAAATGTGTATGTAAAAAATAATATTGCACCACCAAATTGGAAATTTTTTTAATTTTTGCAGTAATTAAACCGCAAAAATGTCTTATTTTAGAGTTAAAAAATATGTTTTTATTATTTAAAAAAGATATAATTTTAAAATTTTCAACCAAGGATATATATAGAAGCCCCAAAACCACCACCCTCATTCCAACAAAAAATGTTGACCTGTGCACAGTGCTCCACGTCTTACTCCAACAGAAGCAATTTATTACGCCATTATCGACTTGTTCACAAAGTTATTCCTAAAATTTGTAAAATATGTCATCAAATATTTAACAATAGCAATTTTAAAATGCATATGTTAGAGAACCACAATACTTGTAATGTGTGTAAGAGAGTCATCACCCGGAACAAACCCCGCCACCACCTACGATGTGACAAGCGACCCTATAATGTGTTTAAGTTTTACGGCGAGTCCGCGGATATATTAGACACTCTCCAATCTTGTCCTCTACCCATCAAATGGATTCTTATTAGGAGAGTAAAATTCATCAAACACTCAGTGGACAATAATGGTGATTTAATCATTGACAAAGAATGTATTGCTGATTTTCGAAGTTTAACTAATTTATCAATTGAGAAAGCACAGCTAAAGACTCAAATTGAAAATTCACTTTTAAAAATCGATACCTCCATACACAAATATCAAGCTCAAGGCAGTGGATGGATATATGACCGCACCAAATACTGGCAGTTGCATGTTTACAAATATAAGCCCCTAACTCCCAAATCATACATTCCCACGCCAGAAAATATAAAATCAAAACATGCTGTTTTAAATATTAAAAACACCGATAATAAATGTTTCACCTGGAGTGTTTTAGCAAGCCTGAATCCAAGGAATCGTAAAGAAAATGCAAATCGAGTAGTTCACTACGAACTCTATGAGGACCAGTTAAATATGACAAATATAAAATATCCAGTAAAAATATCTGACATTGATAAATTTGAAAAACAAAACAACATAAGTGTTAATGTATATGGAATTGAAGGAAAAACAATATATCCACTGAGAACAACTAAACTAAACGACAATACTCACGTCAACCTGCTGCTTCTAAAACATGGTCAGAAATCACATTACTGTTTAATTCGTGATTTTGATAAGTTAATGTTTAATTCTACAAAAGATGACCATAAGAAATATTTTTGCAAGTTCTGTTTGCAACATTTTGGCACCAAAGATATATTGGAACGTCACACAACACACTGTAAACCCTTTGATGCTCAAAGAGTACAAATGTCTGAAAAAGATACACTACAATTTACGAATTACAAATATCAACTTAAAGCTCCCTTTGTGATTTATGCAGATTTCGAATGTTTTATAAACGGCGGCAAACACACTCCTTCTGGATTTGCTTATGTTGTGGTGAGAGACTCTAAAATTATTTACGAAGAGTTGTACAGCGGTGAAAATGTGATGGATGTATTTTTCGAAAAGTTATTTAAAACCTATGACTTTATTAAAAGTCAGATGGAAGTATATGTTCCCCTTGTAATGACTGCAGAGCAAGAGGCATCCTTCCAAAACTCTAAATACTGTCACATATGCCAACAGCTGTTACTGGGTGATAAAGTGCGCGACCATTGCCATCTAACAGGCAAATTCCGAGGACCCTCCCACAACGCTTGCAATTTAAACTATAAAGCAACCAAGAAAATTCCAGTATTCTTCCACAACCTTAAAAACTATGATGGTCATTTAATAATGCAACACTTGGGAAAACTCAATCGCAAATTGAATTGCATAGCCAAGGACATGGAAAAATATATATCGTTCTCTGTTGATGATTTGGTATTTTTGGATTCCTACAACTTTCTGTCTCTTCCCTTAAGCAAATTAGCTTCCAATTTAAATACATTTAGATTTATAGACAATCCACTACTACAACGCAAGGGCGAATTTCCATACGAATACATGACAGGACTAGAAAAGTTTTTAGAGCCCCTACCACCCATAGAGGCATTTTACAGCAGCCTAACTAAAGAATGTATATCTCCTGCGCAATATGAACATGCTAAAAACGTATGGAATCATTTTAATATAAAGAATTTAAAAGAATATCACGATTTATACCTTAAAACAGATGTGTTGTTATTGGCTGATGTGTTTGAGACATTTAGGGACTTGAGTTTAAAGGATTATAAACTCGACCCTGTCCACATGTACTCACTGCCTGGACTAACATGGGAGGCGTGTCTTAGAATGACCGGCATAAAATTACAGTTATTTAGTGACATTGACATGCATTTGTTTATAGAACATGCCATTAGAGGTGGTGTAAGCATGATTTCCACGCGCTACGCTAAAGCCAACAATAAGTACATGGGCGAACATTATGACCCAAATCAAGAAAGCACCTATCTTGTATACTTAGACTGCAACTCACTATACTCTACAGCAATGTGCGAGTCGTTGCCCGTTGATGGCTTTAGATGGACAAATGAGAAAGATTATAAATCCAATAAAAATGAAAACTTTGGATTTATTTTGGAAGTTGATTTAAAATACGATAAAAGTTTACACGACTTGCATAATGACTACCCGCTCGCACCAGAAAAAATGAATGGAAAATTAATACCAAACTTAAATGACAAAACCAAATATATTCTACATTATAAGGCACTAAAAAAATACGAAGAACTGGGTTTGGTAGTTACAAAATACCACAGAATCTTAAAATTCAGACAATCAAATTGGCTTGCACCCTATATTAATTTTAATATTGAAAAGCGACAAAAAGCTGAACATGATTTTGAAAAAGACTTTTACAAACTGTTAAATAACAGTCTCTTTGGTCGAACAATTATGAACCAACGCAAGTTTCGTGATATACATCTTGTAGACGAGTCTAAGTTAACAAAGTATGTTACAAAGCCAAGATTTGACTGCAGCAAAATGTTCGATAACAACTTGCATGCTGTGCATTTAAATAAATTAATTGTAAAGTTTGATAAACCAATATATTTAGGAATGACCATTTTGGATATCAGCAAAGTAATCATGTATGATTTCCACTATAATTATATGTCAAAATTTAAGAATAAAAAGTTCTTAATGACAGACACGGACAGCCTTCTTTATTCTATAGTAACAGAGGACTTTTACAAGGAAATACAAAGCGACTTGGACCGTTTTGACACCTCTGCATACAGTAAAGACCATTTCTTATACTCTGATAAAAACAAAAAAGTTACGGGCAAGTTTAAAGATGAATTAAATGGTCAAATTATGTATGAATATTGTGGTTTAAGGCCAAAATTATACTCTTTCATTCCTCTACAGTGGTTATACGAAAAAGAAAAGCAAAATGAGCTAGAGGTTAAGAAGGCAAAAGGAGCTGACGGCGCTACAGTTAAACATCTCTTAAGACACCAACACTACTTACACTGTCTTGCAACTGGAGAAGATTACTACGAGAATGTTACAAGAATTAAATCCACAAACCACCATCTGCAAACATTAACGATGAACAAAAAGGTACTCTCTTTTGATGACGACAAGAGGTTTATTGTGGATGGCATCAACACCCTTGCCCTTGGTCACTATAAAATTGGTCAAACATAAATCTGTATTTGCCACTATTCTTTGGCCTTTCCTTGTCTATTACAATAAAGCCATATTTAGACCTATCCCAGCACTGATGGCAGAGATTTCTAAATTGGTTAAATGAAAAATCATTTCCCACATGATTGTTATACACATGTTTTAAATTTAAATCGTCTTGTTTAAATAATATTAGGAAATTAACATTGTCACGTAAATGTTTGTTTACTTTACTGTAAGATTGACACAAGTAAAAACTGTTAATATTTTTGTGTCTGCCCATTGAGAAAAATTGTGTGATATTTGGACTATTTATGTCGTCAAATACAACTATTGAGTGTGATTCTACATCATTTGGTGTGATTTCACAGTTTGAATATGTGTGTAATTTAACTTCATCACACAGACGGAATATTTCAATTATTTTTTTATATTTTTCTTGTTCTAAAGATTTGGATATTATATATAAATTTGTAAACTTTAATCCTTGTTTTTTTACAATTAAGTTATAAATTACAACAGTCTTCCCCGAACCACTGGGCCCTATTATAAGACAGCGAATATTATTAGGAAATAGACCCAACTTCTTTGGTGTATTTTCTTTATGTGCAATTTTAAATTTGTTCTTTTGTTGAATAAATGACATTTTTTATATAATGGTGTATTTTCTTTATTGTGTTGATTCTTTGTTGAATTTTTTATATAATAAAAATGGCAAAGAGAAAGTGTAAGAAGGGTAAGGGATTATTCTTAAAGCCATATAGAGGCCGTGGCTTGTTAAATACCCTTATAAACAACCTTCCTTTCCCACTCCACATACCTGGAAATTATAAATGGTGCGGGCCCGGAACTAACGTGCCTGAAAATTTAGCCAGAAATGTACCTCCAAAAAATAAGCTAGACTCTTATTGTAAAGAGCACGACATATTCTACATGAATAATCCTGATACAACCGCCCGGAACAAGGCAGATATGAGATTAGCGGACCAGGCTTGGACTAGGGTTTCGGCAAAGGACGCCAGTCTGGCCGAAAAAGCAGCAGCTTATGCAGTGACAAATTTGATGAAGGCTAAGGCAAAAATGGGAATGGGATTAAAATTTAATAAAAAAGATGGACAACTTTCAGCTGTTAGAGGCAGCAAGAGACGTGCCTCACTTTCGAGGGGTGTACCTAAAAAACGAGCTAAGAAAACAGACCCCAAAAGTAAGAGAATGTGGAATTATTAATTTAGACAGTGACAGGGGCACACATTGGACAGCATATCGTAAAAATAAAGATGTTGTAATATATTTTGACCCTTTCGGAATACAGCCCCCAAAAGAGGTAATTGAATATTTTGTACCATCTAAAATTTACTATACAACTGATCAAATACAAGATTTAAACAGTTCCATTTGTGGAATTTTATGTTTATCATTTCTGAAAAATTTTAGTTTATAAAAATGGATTCATTTACTATAACATTCACAGGTACAGAGCCAGAGTTGAAGTCGGTGTTCTTTCCTCCTATAGAATTAAATGGTGATTATGTAATTGGACTGGTAGATTTTCAAAGTTATAATTCTATATTTAATGTTAAAAAACCTCTAAATACTTTGACATATTACAAAATGCACAAAATTACAACCCCAAAAGGGGAGGTTACAATTGACGAATTAAACCGGGCATTAGATGGTAAAGTTGAAGTTATTATACAAAACAAAGTAGCATTAATTAATACAAAAGTCAAACTTATATTTTACAAAGGCCTAGTTCCAAAATTAAATAAACTTAAAGACACAAAATTAACTATAGACGAGGGTGAGGATGTGTATTATTACGATCACAAAGCTCCAAATGTAATTGAAATTGCTGAAGGTACATACGAGGTGTTTGAGCTTGCGAAGGAAATTCAAAAGCAACTCCCAGATTTTGTACTTATAGCCGATAATAAAACTATGAAAGCCACATTACATTCTGCCCATGTGTTTGATTTTACAAAACCGTGTTTAGGGTCTGAATTATTGGGATTTAAAGGATTTTCTACTCCAGATATTGCGTTTAAATCCGTAAATAAAATCAACATAAATAATGTAAATGTGATTAGAGTAAAATGTAATATTGCGAATGGGTCTTATTTAAATGGTGACAAATCACACACCATACACAGTTTTTACCCAGAAGCCCCTCCGGGCTACAAAATTATTGAGGTCCCCAGAAATATTATATACTTCCCTGTAAATAAGAGAAGTTTAGATGTTGTTAGCATTACATTTGCAGATCAACACGACAAGCCAATTGACTTTAATAAAGAAGAAACTACAATTACTTGTCATATAAAAAAGATATGAGAATTTACAAGAACGGGCTGAGTGTGCAAAATGCCAGGTTTCTGCGATCAATTGGGTTGAAGTTAAAATTTTCTATTAATAAAAATGGAAGATTTTCTAGACGTTGCAGGAAAATTCCAATACGATGATAGCCTGGTTAAAATTACAAATCACTCCTATGTTCCACACAACACTTTAGCAATAAATAATTCCGATGAAATTCGAATATGCATAAATAATCAAGATTTACTAACACTCCCATGTAGGAGTTATTTGTATATTAAAGGAGAAATAGAGAATCATGATAAAGGACATTTTATAAATAATGCATTTGCATTCTTATTTGACGAAATTAGATACGAAGTTGCTGGTAAAGAAATAGATATTGTAAGAAATCCGGGAATTTCCAGTCTTATGAAAATATTGTGCTCTTACAATAAAACAACTAAATTGTCAAATGCAGCATTTGATTCTGATGAAAATTTAAAGGAGTTCCATAAAAGCGGCAAGTTTAGTACTTGTGTCCCGTTAGAGCTGTTAATGGGTGTGTTTGAGGATTTTAATAAGGTTTTAGTAAATGTTAAACAAGAATTGGTGTTGAAAAGATCCAAAAACGACTTAAATTGTATATTAACAACATCTAATGCTCCAACTGGTGTCGATCCTATTCCTAAAATTACGCTTAAATCGATTCAGTGGGTGATGCCGCACGTGGTACCATCTGATGGGGAGAAGCTTCAATTACAAAAGATGTTATTGCAAAATAAAAATTTGCAAATTGCATTTAGAAGTTTGGAGCTACACGAACTCCCATCATACCCCGAAACCAAGAGACACACATGGTCAGTTAAGACGTCTTCGAGTTTGGAGAAGCCCAGGTATGTTATATTTGGTTTCCAAACAGGTAGGGACAACAGTGCACGAAAAAGAACTGATGAATTTGATCACTGTAAATTGAAAAATCTCAAAGTGTTTTTAAACTCTGAATATTATCCTTATAGTGATTTAAATCTCGACTTTGAAAATGGAGATGCCTCTAAAGCTTATGAGATGTTTGTGAGGTTTAGGGAGAGTTACTACAACACCGTCCCCGATCCTATGTTTAACAGAGCTGACTTTATAAATAAATATCCTCTAATTGTAATAGATTGTTCTAGGCAGAATGAATCAATCAAAGAGGGGGTTGTAGATATTAAATTAGAAATTGAAACTGCAGAAAACGTCCCTTCAAACACATCTGCATATTGCCTAATAATACACGATAAGGTGTTTGAGTATAATCCTTTGTCAAATGAGATAAATAAAATGTAAATAAAATGAAAACAAATATTCAACAAGAATTGGTAGAGTCTGCAAAACAAATAAGAGAAAAATATAGGGCGTTAAAACGTGGTAAATTTCTAGAGGCTGAAGAGAGGTTCCAAACATTCCAACCTTTAATAGAGCCTTTGCAAGAATTAAAAAATTTAGCCACAAAAACAGAGAGGCCAGTTCTCCCAATGATTTTAGAAAAGACCCCGTCTAGAATACCAAGAATAACACAAATAACACCACACAAATTAGATTTTGGTCTTTTAGCATCAGACTATTTAGGAAATTACCTTAGTAGAAGTAGTATGACAGACACCACATATGGTATTAGGCGAGAAGGAAATAAATTTTTTATTGGGAATCAGGAAGTTCAAATTGCCAATGATGATGTTACGGTTGGAGAAAAAATTTATAAAGGGACAAAGGGATTGTGGGAATTGTTAACTTTAAAAGAACCCGTAAACTATAGTCAGGCTGATTTGCAAAATTATAAAGAGATTTTGGAAGCTACAAATGCACATTTAAAGGGTTATAAACCAGGTGCGGCGATGTCAAGCAATAAACACACTAAATATCTTAATATAATTAAACCCCTGTTTAAGACTGTTGGTGAAGGTTTAAGGCAGGTAACTGGTAATAAAATAGACTATGTTTATTGGGACGATCCTAATGAGCTTGTAGATAGGTTAAGACTGCTTTGGTTAAGCCGATTGGCGGGAAATTCTGGAGTGGATAATGAGATAGATTCTATCATAGAAGAATTGAGGGAAAGTGGAATTGTTTATTAAATAAAAAGATGATAGATAAATTTTATCGCGTATATAACCCGTATAGTAAACCAGAAGCTAGAAGTTTTAAAGAAACTACTTTAAATCTAAAAGATGATTGTTGGAATGCTTTAAATTATAAAATTAGTAATGTTAAAGGTGGGGAGTTTACTGACGATGTATCGACTTTGGGGCAGACGTTAACCAGGAAAGGTGATGTTTTTGTACAAGGTAATACTAAATATAAGTTTTTAGAATCCAAGAATAATAATTGGAACGCTAATAAACGCAAAATTACTAATGTTAAACGAGGTGAAAGCTCAACCGATGTGCCCACATTAGAGCAAACTTTAATAAGAAAAGATGGTGTCTTTGTACAAGACAAAAATAATTATGAATTTTTGGAATCGGAGAATGGTATTTGGAATGCCAAAAAGCGAAAGATTAGTAATTTGTTGGCTGGTAAAGAAAGCGATGATGTTGTAAACGTCTCTCAAGTACCAAAAATGGATCTAAACTTTTGGGATTTTAATAATAAAAGGCTAGTTCGTGTTAAACCCGCTGTTGATGAGAACGATTGTGTTACAAAACATCAGACTGTGACTTTAGACGGTCTTAAATTTGATGGTAAAAATAAGCAATTAACAAACATTTTACCTGGGACATTGCCAAATGATGTGGCTGTTGTTAAGCAAATATTAACAAAAGGTGAGAAAAGCATAATAAAACAGGGGGATAAATATTATAATGTATTAACATTAGATGGCGATGTGTGGGATGCAGAGGACAAATTAATAAAGAATATACCTGAAGGCAAAGATAGGAGTGATGTTTGTTTAATGTCGCAGGTTTTGAGGTATGACGATAATATTAAAACTTTTAGACAAGACAATATTAAATTTGATATTTGTTTAAAATCACACGCATTAAGGTTTAACAATAAAACTAATAAATTTATGCAAGACAATAATGAAATCGATTTGATGATGTACAATCCTAAATTGTTGGTTGCAGACCCTACATCTTTAAGCGGATTTAAGACTTTAGATGGAGGGGCATATTTGCCAAAAAACTATGTATATCAAAGAATGAGTGATGGTATGTTAGTTGGTAGCAATGGAGGTGTTTTTGAAACGACAGAGACTGGCAGATACGTTAACATTAAAAATAAAGAATAAAAAATGGAAAAAATTGCTTACGAATTGCATAAGCCAGCGAGAAAGAACTTTGTTAGAAGGTCTTTTAAGGTGTTGGGTATAAACGAAACTGTTCAAATCGATTTAATAGATATGCGGAATTATGCTAGAGAGAATTCTGGGAATAAATATATTTTAACTTTAATAGACACATTTTCTAAAAAAGCTTATGCTGCTCCACTAAAGAATAAAACTGGATTAGTAGTCACAGAAGCTATAAAAACTATTCTCCCAAAGGGAGTTAAAAATATTCAATCTGATAACGGAAAAGAATTTTTTAATGAACATTTTACCAAACTAATGAAAATTCTAAATATTAATCACTACCACACTTACTCTACAACTAAGGCAGCTATTGTGGAAAGGTTCCAGAGAACTTTAAAGAATTGGTTGTATAGAGAGTTTAGTGCACAAGGGAGTTACAAGTGGTTGGATTTACTTCCAAAGTTAATAAGGATATATAATAATAAAGTACATAGATCCATAGGGATGAAACCTAACCAAGTAAGTGCTAAGAACTCTAAAGACATACACGAAAGGTTAGCATCTAAAGTACAAGTTAAAAAGCCAAAATATAAGGTGGGGGATAGTGTAAGGATATCTAAATATAAACATGTATTTAGTAAAGGATATACCCCTAACTGGACGGGAGAGCTTTTTACAATAGCAGAAGTTAAGAAAACAAAGCCTGTGACTTATATTTTGAAAGATGAGAATGGCAATATAATCAAAGGAGGATTTTATACAGAAGAATTGTTAAAGACTAAATATAAAGACATGTATTTGGTAGAGAAGGTAATTAGGAGGAAGGGTGATTTATTATATGTCAAATGGCTCGGGTTCCCAAGTAGCCAGAACTCGTGGATTTCTGCAAAGGATGTATTAAAATGAATTTTAGGGTCAAAATATGGCAAGAGTCAAAACGGAAATTAGGGTGCAAAGGTCAGTAAATAGTTGGCAATTCAACCGTAATGGTGAATTTGGGAAATGTGAAATTTATTAAAACACTAGGACAATAACATATCCAAATTGCAGACAAATCGGACAGTAAACACCAAAGATAGTTTTTTAGAATTTGAAAATTAATTTTTAAAAATATAGAGGAGGGATGGGGACAATATATTTAATATAGGCAAGGGGTATATTTAATATAGGCCTGCGGGCGGGAGCTCTATAGGCGGGAGCTGGCGTCGGCTCAAAAACGGCTCCCCATAAGAATAACATGGGGAAAAAGCGCCGGAAGTGGGGTTAAACCGGTAATTCACCTCTACTATACAATAACTTCTAAGTTGTTTACATGTGTTGTTTATTTAGTGTGGAGTTATTTTTGAACTCGTGGATTTCTGCAAAGGATGTATTAAAATTAATGCAAATTTTAAATGGGGGAAAATAAGGCAGGGGCCAAAAAGAAAATTTGTGTAGGGTAGGATCGGGCGTCGGTGCAAAAACTGATCCCCATAAGAATAACATGGGAAAAAAGCGCCGGAAGTGATGCAAAACCGGTGTTTCTCCACTACTGAACTTGTCCAACTGATTACAGAAAGGAATGTCCCTACCAAATTTTAAGTAAATCGGACAAAAAATGCGACCACTAGAGTGCAAACACACACACACACACACACACACACACACACACACACACACACACACACACACACACATATATATATACAATTTTGAACGACCCCCCGAAACGTGTTCAGGGGGCCACGTTAGGAACTTCTATGATGGTCCTGGGCTTAAGTTTCACCGTGCAGGTCATGCTAATAGTTCACTTTCCAAAGGAAATTCACTATCAAATATGTCTTGTGGTTTAGCAACTACAGAGTATTACATACATTTTAATATCTTTCGCAAAAATGGCCGCCATTTTGCAACGGATAGAGATAAGTGAGTTATGTTCCCACCAACATGTGTGTCTGTTAAAGGGCTTTAAAATGGTGTATAACATTACCTATGTTTTCATTTGAAAATTCCGAGATTCGAACTGACCCTCAGTTTTTAGAACACCCTGTATTTTAAACAAGTTTAATTTGTTTACATTAGTCCTTGGGGCCGATTTAGTGGGAAATAATTTTATTTCATCCTTCTAGGTCAAGTGGTTCGTCTGCAAGTGGTTTGAGACACCTTACATGAGACACTCTGTATACGAAATAGCCTCAGTTGCAATGAGAACCTCATACATTTTTGTTAGTAGGGAGGAGCCGTTAACAATGATATTTAATTATTGAAAGATAATAATCAGGTATTTTTAAAGATAATAATTGAGGGTATTCGGTAGTGTCAAGAGACTGGTCAGACTTTATCCTATACTCTAATATGAGTAAGGTTTGCTTGCTAGCTTGCTTCCTTGCATGCTTGCTTGCTTGCGACACGGATCTCAAAAACGGCTCCAACGATTTCCTTCAAATGTTCAAAATAACTAATTTCTGGGATAAAAATAAGTTCTAGACAGGCCTCATCCCCAGGAAAAAATCAAATAATGTAAAAAGACTAAAATGGAAAGTTAAAAAAATTAACATTGGGCTTATGGAGTTTCAAATCAAAACAAAAGAATTGTAACATTTGTTCATAATCAACCAGGGAACTGTCAAAGTAATACTCATGTTGTTTATGATTATTAACATGTGGTTTCCTGAGAGCAAAGATTAAAATATTTGAGTGAAGATTACATATATAGAGGAGTAAAATAAATAAAAGGGACGTTGAGCTATAAATAACAACTGGAGTGACCTTAAAATGTAGAAAAGAGGCAAATGAGTTATACAAATCTGATTATCAGTAGGGGGGGAAGTGGTGAAATATTACTCCAAGTCATCTAAACAAACTGACTGGCCTCCCCCGAGCAAAGCTCGGCCCCCAGGTACTTATACTTCAAATAGAGCAGAGCTCCGTTAAAAGTATACTTGGTATTTACCAAACGTGCGAAACCTTGAGAGGCTATTGCAAAGTATATTTTGAAAGCATTATGTTTAAGTGCTGGATTTACCGGACAACCTGTTTCAAACTAGGTTAAATCTGATAGTTTGATTCGTCGAGTCTGTTTTTGCATAAAGGTTCAAGCTCTGCATGAAATGGAGGGGATTAAGTCACAAATACTGGTGAATAAATTCAATGAAAATCTTTTGCTGTTCCAAAGGAAAAAGTGTACTCATTTTCCGATGTTATTAAATGTATTAAATGTAAGAACCAAGCAAATTATATAACAAATCAATATGATTAATATAGCTATGAGCCAAAAATAATGGCTTATTTGCTTCCGATTTAAGCTACAATAATTATTTTATATACCGTAGTTTCTCAGTTTAGTGAGTGGTTATTGGAAAAATGTGTTATAAAAAAAGAGAAACCACATAGGCCTATACAAATTTTAATAATGAAAACGTTTTTAAAAAATTATATATTTTAGGCATTCTTCGATGTAGGTAATGTATTAAGCTATTCCAATTATTATATAAAAGTACCTGGGGGCCGAGCTTTGCTCGGGGGAAGGCCAGTCAGTTTGTTTAGATGACTTGGAGTAATATTTCACCACTTCCCCCTATTGATAACCAGATTTGTATAACTCATTTGGCTCTTTTCTACATTTTTAAGGTCACTCCACTTGCTATTTATAGCTCAACGTACCTTTAATTTATTTTACTACTCTATTTGTGCAATCTTCACTCAAATATTTTAATCTCTGCTCTCAGGAAACCACATGTTATAATCATATACAACATGAGTATTACTTTGACAGTTCCCTGGTTGATTATGAACTGCTGTTATAATTCTTTTGTTTTGATTTGAAACTCCTTAAGCCCAGTGTTAATTTTTTTAACTTTTCATTTTAGTTTTTTTACATTATTTGATTTTTCCTGTTTGGATGAGGCCTCTATAGAACTTATTTTTATCCCAGAAATTAGTTATTTCGAACATTTTAAGGGAATCGTTGGAGCCGTTTTTGAGATCCGTGTCGCAAGCAAGCAAGCATGCAAGCAAACCTTACTCATATAAGAGTATAGGATAGAGATATCATAACGCAGCTGTGATTATTTTCATTATAAATGTTTCCCATCACGAGCTCAAGTTGCCATAAGGTTAGCATAGGGAAGAGTTTTACTTGAAATGTTTAGCAGAAAGGGTTGTCGATGCAATTAAAACTGTTTATTAGCATCACAGATTAAATATGTAGTGTTATTTCCACACGTTTGTAAACAAATACTCACACAGCCGTTTAAGATGTTGAGGGCCGAGTTCGAGGTGGTTAATGAGTTAACGGTTAACGGTTAATGATTTAATGGTTAATGAGGTGGTAAATGAGTTTACTATTCCAATCAGATGATTATCGAGGTCGACACTTTAGACACCGTCTTAAGATCACACTTAGTGGGGAGGCCGAGCCATGCTCGGTGTTATTTGATTAGTTTCGTAGTGAAAAAGATGTCTATATGCAATCTTTATTCAATAGTTCTAGTCACTGTTTTCAAGAAATGACTTGTTCATACTTGTGTAAGTGCTACGTTGACTACGTTGACAGTTCACTGGTTGGCAGGATTCTTTTGTTTTGATTTGTCACTCCATAAGCCCAATGTTAAAATTCTACTTTTGGTTTGAGGTTTTCACCAGACGGCTTTTTAGGTCCAAAATCCCCTAGTTCCAAAGTTTAAGCAAACAGAAATTGCTTTCTGTTTACAAAAACAATAAACTTTTTCATTTTTCGTTGTTTGTTATGAGTTTTGTTCTGTTTCTAGATATAGATTCACTATTTTTTAATTTATAACTTTTTCAAATGCACCTCGATTTTGTCACCAAATCTTTTGTAATGTGCTCCTTTTAAATAAATAAAAAGATTCGTAAATATCAAATTTATTAGGCTGGTCTTATAAAATAATCAACCTTATAGTAAAAACATAAAGAAATGAGTAAGGTTAAAACTAACTTAAGTGCGAATCAGAAACGCTATCGAGTACTGAATAAATACTAATATTTATTAATAGAAAACGATCCTATCGAAGTTCGCACATCTGCAAAGCGGTATTTCACTAAAATGGAGCGTCCCGATATGATTTTATAGTACATAGCCAAATGGGCCACAAGTAGCATTTGCAACGGCAGCGTCGGACTCGCATTAGAACGAGGCGCCAGGCACTGGGGGCCCTTGGTCGTCAATACCCCCCCCCCACCCTTCGCACCCCCCGCAACTCCCAGCAACCCCCCGAACCCAACCCTTACAACAGCCTGCCAAACATACGATCTTGACCTGCTCTGTGGTACAATCAGTTGTCATGGAGAAACGGTCGTACGGGATGATGTGATTGGACAGTAACGTCAGTGATGGGAAGTTAATCTCTGTAGGGGCATGAATATAACATATTTCTACGAAAAGGAATTAAATTTCACAAAATGGATATGAAATATCAAGTACATGCCGGTTTTATTGTCATTGCTGATTTCCACAGAACGCGTTGCGTTAGAACTAAGGGGGAGCATACTAAGCAAAGGGGGGGAGAGGGGAGATGTATGAAGCTGATAAAGTGCTGAAGCACGGTCACAGTTAATTGTATGTCAAGTAAAAGATCCATTTTAATATGGGTGGTTACGGATACAAATATTGTGAATTGCTATTGAGTCTGAGAATAATGTAATAGCTTCCAAAGGGCTGCTCGTCTTCAAATCTTGCACTAAAAAAATGCTAGTTCAAATTTGAAAAGAAACCGTTTGGAATTTTATAAGTATGAAATTATGAGTTATAAAAATCTTCAAAATTTACAAAGCTTTGTTTTGGAAATATAATTTTTGTACCACGAACAAAGGTGCGAATACACAGGGTTTTACAACAAATGTTGATAGCAAAATTTGTCTTTTATTGTTACCAAAAAATATGTTTTTGTTTTTCGAAAACATTTTTTGGCAACTTCAATGTAAACGCGATTTCGTAATGAAGTTATTTTATTTGTTTAAACAAAGCAGTTGTCTTCATGTTTTAAATACATTTACTCTTTGAGTAAATATGGTTATTATAACACGACGATTTTGTATAACTTAATTAGCACTTATGTGAATGCTGAAATGTATTAATGTTTCACTGGAGGGACCTAATTTAATGAAGGTTAAAGAGTAGTCACAGTTATTGCCTCGACGACAAAACGAAAATACCCAAAATAAATGTGACTCTTCTAATATACGCAACGATAAACAAACAACTCGGAAAGCTCGTGATATATCTGAGCTCGTGATACATCTGACCTCTGATATATCTGACCTCGTGATATGTCTGACCTCGTGATATATCTGACCTCGTGATATATCTGACCTCGTGATATATCTGACCTCGTGATATGTCTGACCTCGTGATATATCTGACCTCGTGATATATCTGAGCTCGTGATATATCTGAGCTTGTGATATATCTGAGCTCGTTGAGCTTTTACATATTGAAATACTCTATAGTAGAATCTTTATATTCATATTTTGATTTCTTGGATTTCGAACAGGGTGTTTTCTGGGCCACTGTGCGCATGTGCTGAATCGTTCAATAGTTGGTAATTAAAAAATATTGATTTATAAGGGTACTTTATTTCATTTTAATTTTTGTTTTTCTGTTTCAGGTAAACCTCCCACAGCGCATTGCTCCCAAGGCCTTCACTGGGGCTGGTAATCAAGCATGTTAATTTTACATAACGTAGTCATGCAACATGACTGATTTTCGTTTAGATATAACACTTGAGCTAAGGCTATACAAATATTGAATTTGTTGTGAATATTTGTTATGGGGAATATAGAAAAGAAGAGATGACCTAATATTTATATAGTGGAGAACTTCCAAAATGTGCCTTTATGAATAAACTATGAACGTATACATATCTCTGCGTAATTTTAACCTAATTATATACATTTTTATGGTTCATGATTGTATTGAAAATATTAAACAATTATTTTTAAGAGGTTGGCAGACTTTTTTTCCTAACTTTGCCCGTCCACACAGACTACAGATGCGTGGAACATATCCAGCAAAGTAGGGGTGAGCCGAGGTAGGCCTAAACAGTACTGACAAAGGTATTTAGTTGCCTGGATTAGAACCCAAAGGGCCGCTCCTTGGTTCTGGAGTCCGTCGCCTTGGCCACTACGCCAACGAAACACGAAAGTTTACAGTACCCCATATCTTTTGTGAAAAAATAACGATTATGAAATATAAAAATCAATCACTTTAATCTACACGATTCCCCCTTAAATTCATCGACTTCGGTAAATTTGTATTGCAAAAAATTGCATGTATTCTTAAACTTAAAAACTATTGTTACTATTTTCCTGAGTAATCGTACTGGAATCTTACATCATAATTTTTACAATTTGAACGTTTATTTCCCTTCGTTTAGTTTTCCATTTTTTAAAGTAGGACACCAACTACTCAAATCATTAAAGTAATTTGCAAATATACTTAAATTTTAAATGTTGCAAAATGTAATTTACGTTATTCTTGAATGTAGCCTATCTATTTTACGAACCATATATTTTAAAGTTTTATTGCTTATCTAAAATACATATGGTTGTCATGCAGGTTTGGTATTTTTTTTCGGTTGGCCAAATCCCCCCTAATATTCATCAAAAGCGATAAATGAGCCATTAGTTTTATGATTACTTCACCACTAAATACGAAAAATAACAAACAATTAAAAACCATCAAAATTTTAATTTTTTGGGTAATTTTCACCTATTAGCGAATTTCCCCTATAGGGAAGAAGCTATTACCGTAGTCGGCATGGTAAGACCTAGGCCCGGGACCATGATAACTTTTCGTTTTGAGGTCCCCAGACCCCAAAAACACCGTTCGTTCAATACTGTATATATATATATATATGTGTCCGTGAGCACGATAACTCTCGTAAAAATGATCCGATTTTGATGAAATTTGGTATAAACTTGTAAAGCAACATTTATGACTTTAAGTTCGAAAACCAGCCAGATCGCTCTACCCGAAGGGGTATTTTGGGGGGGTTTTGTACCCCAAAAATGGGTTTTTCGAATTTTTCATATATAATTTTTGAAATATTCAAATTTTAGTTTTCACCATTGGATTCAGCTTAAAAAAACACACAATTTGGTATTTTGATCATTTCTCTACGTCAATTGGTTACCGAGATATTGAAAATGCTAAACACAGTACGTTGTCTAATGTTATTCTTATGGAGGAAAAGAAAAATTTTATATCTCGCCTATTTATCAACGTATACTGACGAAACTTGGTATACGGCTTCATCTGGTTGTGGACCATTGATATTTGCTCAAAAAGACAATTTTTTACCCAAGGCTCCCGTAGCAGCAAACCTGCGTACTCAGCCCCATGTTATTCTTATGGAGAATAAGTAACGTGTTATCTGCCTTCATTATGAAAATAAATTAATGAAATTTGGTATGTCGCTTTACCTAGATGAGTTGTATTGATATTTGTATAAAACCCCATTTTTTGTGTTCCTTGCTTCAGCAAACCTGCATACTCAGCTGCCATGTTATTCTTATGGAGAATAATTAAAATGTCATAAATCGTTTATTTATGAATGTATATTGATGAAACTTGGTATGTGGCTTTATGTGGTATTAATATACATATGTATGCATTGGAAATTCGCTGAGTACGCAGGTTTGCTGCTACGGGGGTATTTTTTTGTTTCTGTGTGCTGATCGTGGACAATTCCATTTGTAAATATTTCCATTTTAAAAACAAGTGAAAACTTATTGACGCAATTACAGTTTCGGAGCGAAAAAGAATACTGGTAGGGTTTAAATAGGCTCTTTGGAAAGTAGCAATAACATGTATGGGCTAGAAAGCTCTGTCATTGTTATCAATATACCCTAATCAACAGTTTCCTTTACGTTCAAATATCACCAACTAAGGGTGGGTCATAAGATCCATAGACAACTATCAATCAATATTTTTATAACTTCCTGAGGTGTAACGGTATATTTACAATATAATGCTACAACTGATTTTAGCAACTCTGGATGTGATATACCTAGAAACTTTCTACGAAAAATCACCTCAGTGTGGGCAAAGCCGCAGGGAAAACCTAGGATATTATATTTTTTCTAAAATATATTGGATTTCACTAAAACCAATATATTTTTCATAAAGTTTTAACAAGTTTTGTTCTTAAGGTAATTCATATTTATCAAACGAAAACAAACCAAAGTATTTTACGTTCACTTAATTTTACAGTGTTTCTCATATATTTGCAACATTAAAACGGTAGATCAATAAGTAAAATTTGTAAACTCGAGTAGTGCCATAACGCGAGCAACCAAGAGCAAGGTAGGGGTGGTTGGGCCGTTGCTGGGGGGGATGGTTGGGGTTGGGGGACAGTTGCCCGGACCATTCAAGCTCTGACGTCAAAGCCCCCAACAATTTCTCCATTCACCCGTTCCGAGCCTCCCTTACAATAGCTGAACATTCGCTTAACTAAGAGTGTCTATATCACGTTTTTTCTGCCTGTTATGATTTTCTTTGAGAAAGGTAAACGTGTTCAATGTGCGAGCGAGTGATTACAAATGTTTGGGTTCGTGGAGAGAGTCGAGTTGACGAATTCCTGAAGTAGAGGGTGTTTATTAAAATAACTATACATATGTCAACAAATCATCAATAAAAGTATTATTTGTTGATATATTATTTGTTGATATAACTATTGAAAACCACAACCAAAATAAGAGAAGATTATTCAGATTTGTTACATTTTAGCGAATTTCCCCTATAGGGAAGAAGCTATTACCGTAGGTCTCATGGTAAGACTTAAGCCCGAGACCATGATAACTTTTTGTTTTGATGTCCCCAGATGTCCAAAACACTATTCGTTCAAATTTATATATATGTATGTATATATCTATATATATATATATATATATATATATATATATATATATATATATATATATATATATATATATATGTGTCCGTGAATGCGATAACTTGAGTAAAAAACGTCCGATTTCGATGAAATTTGGCTCAAATGTGTAAACTGACATTTATGACTTTAAGTTCGAAAACCAGAAAAATCGGACCATGGAAAGGGGGGTTTATGGGGGTTTTAAATTTTCCAAAAATCAGTTTTTTGCATTTTTTACCCTAAAATTTTTAAAACACTTAATTTTGGTTTAGACCATGTTATAGAGCTTAAAAAACAAATAATATGGTATTTTGAATTATTAACCTAGGTTAAGTGGTTGCGGAAAAAATCCAAAAAACATGCTCATAAAATCTCCCATGTTAATCTTATGGGAAAAAGGTTTTTGGCTTTTCCTCAGTTAATTTTATTTAAACTTCACATTTTCTTTTACCAATCACTTCAGCTCCACAAAACAATCATTTTGGTGTTTAAATTGTGATTCTACGTCAAACCGTTGCAGAGATATTCAAAGTGCTAAACACAGTACGTTGTCCAATGTTATCCTTATGGGGAATAAATAAAATTGGATATCTTGATTATTTATTAATGTATATTGATGAAATTTGGTATGTGGCTTCATGTTGTACTGGTATATTGATAATTGCACAAAAAATAAATGTTTTGTTGATTGTCCCCGTAGCAGCTAACCTGCATACTCAGCCCTAATGTTATTCTTATGGAGAATAAGTAAAGTTTTATATCTCCCTTAATTATGAACATAAATTAATAAAACATGGTAAGTAGCTTCACCTGGTTCAGTTATATTGATAATTGCATAAAAATCATTTCTTATCTTCCTCGTTGCAGCAAACCTGCGTACTCAGTCCTAATGTTATTCTTATGGGGAATAAATAAAATGTAATAAATAACTTATTTATGAATGTATTTTTGTCAAAATTGGTGAGTGGCTTTATGTACTAGTGAGAAACATATCAATGCATTGGAAATTCGCTGAGTACGCAGGTTTGCTGCGACGGGGGTATTATTTCTCCATCTTAATGTGTTTTTCATCACTAACACCTTAACAATCCAGACTGTGTTCTAATTAAGGCCAAACGCGATTTCACATTAAGGCATCAATTTCAGGGAACACTACCCTGATCATGAATTTCTCGTAATTAGCTCGACTTGTAGTCCTATAAAGAGGATCTCTCGTAATTAGCTCGACTTGTAGTCCTATAAAGAGGATCTCTCGTAATTAGCTCGACTTGTAGTCCTATAAAGAGGATCTCTCGTAATTAGCTCGACTTGTAGTCCTATAAAGAGGATCTCTCGTAATTAGCTCGACTTGTAGTCCTATAAAGAGGATCTCTCGTAATTAGCTCGACTTGTAGTCCTATAAAGAGGATCTCTCGTAATTAGCTCGACTTGTAGTCCTATAAAGAGGATCTCTCGTAATTAGCTCGACTTGTAGTCCTATAAAGAGGATCTCTCGTAATTAGCTCGACTTGTAGTCCTATAAAGAGGATCTCTCGTAATTAGCTCGACTTGTAGTCCTATAAAGAGGATCTCTCGTAATTAGCTCGACTTGTAGTCCTATAAAGAGGATCTCTCGTAATTAGCTCGACTTGTAGTCCTATAAAGAGGATCTCTCGTAATTAGCTCGACTTGTAGTCCTATAAAGAGGATCTCTCGTAATTAGCTCGACTTGTAGTCCTATAAAGAGGATCTCTCGTAATTAGCTCGACTTGTAGTCCTATAAAGAGGATCTCTCGTAATTAGCTCGACTTGTAGTCCTATAAAGAGGATCTCTCGTAATTAGCTCGACTTGTAGTCCTATAAAGAGGATCTCTCGTAATTAGCTCGACTTGTAGTCCTATAAAGAGGATCTCTGTTGTACTTCCGTCTAAATACACGCTTAACAAGTTAGTCAGACTTAGTGTTAACAAACCAATCAACTCTCTGTGCTTGTACTTGCAACTAGACAGTGTATAAATGGTTTTCTTTTGATTGTAAGGCAACAATAATAAACCAATCAGCTGATCAAAATACAGCCGGTGAAAATATTTTGATAGTGAAAAACTCGTATCTCCAATGAATTAATTATGAGGAGAGAGTTAAAGTTGTGCAGTTTTTTATAAACACACTGAAAAACTAAATCTTGTTTACAACTGACAGTGCGTTTAAGATATTAGCTGATTTCACTCGCAAGTAAAAGGTGCTATTTGGAGCCGATTCCAAACAGGCCAAATCTAGATGAACGAAGACGATGCGAAAGTGAGGATAGGTAGGACGCTCTCGCTTGTGCTGCGTCAGATGATTATTTAACTTTTAAAGTACCGGGGGGGGCCGAGCTTTGCTCGGGGAAGGCCAGTCAGTTTGTTTAGATGACTTGGAATAATATTTCACCACTTTACCCTACTGATAATCATAATTGTATAACTCATTTGCCTCTTTTCTACATTTTTAAGGTCACTCCAGTTGTTATTTATAGCTCACTGTCCCTTTGATTTATTTTACTACTCTTTATATGTAATCTTCACTCAAATATTTTAATCTCTGCTCTCAGGAAACCACATATCCTATACTCTAATATGAGTAAGGTTTGCTTGCTTGCGACACGGATCTCAAAAACGGCTCCAACGATTTCCTTCAAATGTTCAAAATAACTAATTTCTGGGATAAAAATAAGTTCTAGACAGGCCTCATCCCTAGGAAAAATCAAATAATGTAAAAAAACTAAAATGAAAAGTTACAAAAATTAACATTGGGCTTATGGAGTTTCAAATCAAAACAAAAGAATTGTAACAGCTGTTCATAATCAACCAGGGAACTGTCAAAGTAATACTCATGTTGTTTATGATTATTAACATGTGGTTTCCTGAGAGCAGAGATTAAAAGATTTGAGTTAAGATTACATATATAATACTCTAATATGAGTAAGGTTTGCTTGCTTGCGTGCTTGCTTGCTTGCGACACGGATCTCAAAAACGGCTCCAACGATTTCCTTCAAATGTTCAAAATAACTAATTTCTGGGATAAAAATAAGTTCTAGACAGGCCTCATCCCTAGGAAAAATCAAATAATGTAAAAAAACTAAAATGAAAAGTTAAAAAAATTAACATTGGGCTTATGGAGTTTCAAATCAAAACAAAAGAATTGTAACAGCTGTTCATAATCAACCAGGGAACTGTCAAAGTAATACTCATGTTGTTTATGATTATTAACATGTGGTTTCCTGAGAGCAGAGATTAAAAGATTTGAGTTAAGATTACATATATAGAGTAGTAAAATAAATCAAAGGGACATTGAGCTATAAATAACAACTGGAGGGACCTTAAAAATGTAGAAAAGAGGCAAATGAGTTATAGAAATCAGATTATCAGTAGGTGGAAGTGGTGAAATATTACTACAAGTCATCTAAACAAACTGACTGGCCTTCCCCCGAGCAAAGCTCGGCCCCCCCAGGTACTAATAATCATAAGGAACTTGAGTATTACTTTGACAGCTCCCTGATTGATTATGAACAGCTGATACAATTCTTTTGTTTTGATTTTTAACTCCATACGTCCAATGTTAATTTGTTAAACTTTTCAATTTAGTTTGTTAACATATATTAGGCATGTGATATTACATTGTACAGTTTACTAATGAATTAAAATTTAGAATTGTTACATTTAGTAACTCAACAAAAATACCTTTGCAGTAAAATACTATGGAAATTTTTCGACGATTACGTGTTATCGGTGGTAGCAACTTTGCCACAAAACACGATCGCGTGTTATCGCGGCGCGACGGTAGCAGCGTTGACGCTAACAAGAAAGCGTTTGTCGGCAGAAGTATTTTTGCCGTGAGAGACGATCTTGCGTAATTAAGGAAAGTAATTTAACTGTTGAAGACAATCGCTCGCATTTGGTGGAAGTAACTTTTAGGCACCTTTCAAATTTCCGTAAAAGACGATCGTGCGTAAGCGGCCACGCCAAGTTTCTTCTCTAGCGTCGAGGTACTTTTATTGTTGAGGTAAACTGAATATTTAAAAGCTCGGAAAAGCTCGGAAAAGCTCGAAGGCTCGAATATTCGCTCTTTTCTGGTTTTGACCATAACAAGTTCAATTTAAATCAAAGATATCAGCACTACAAATAATTATTTTTTTCATTTATTTAATTACATTTTTAACAGCCTGCGCCTTTCAAATTACTTGGAGTAATATTTCACTACTTCCCTGAACTGATTATCAGATTTGTATAGCTCTTTTGCCTCTTTTCTGCATTTTTAATGTCACTCCAGTTGTTATTTGTAGCTCAATGCCCCTTTGAACTATTTAGGATACAACCAACCTATAAATGCAATCTTCACTCAACAGCTTTAGTCACTGCTCTTAGGAAAACACATGTCAACAATTATTAACAACAATGTATTACTTTGACAGTTCCCTGATTGATTATGAACAGCTGATACAATGCTTTAGTTTTGATTTTTAACTCCATAAGCCCAATGTTAATTTTTAACTTTTCAATTTCGTTTTTTTACATTATTTGATTTTTAATGGGGATGAGACCTGTCTAGAACATATTTTTATACCAAAACTTATTTCTAAAATTTGAAGGAAATCCTCGGAGCCGTTTTCGAGATAATTGTGCAACCAACCAACAATCAAGCAAACATTGCCCATATAAGAGTATAGGATATAGGATTTCTCCGTCTTGTAACTTGTAAATCTGACTCACTGAGCCACTCGCCGAAATATTCGTTCAGTGAGGAGACAAAAATTAAATTTACAAAAAGTCAGTATGTTTCAATCTTTGAAATTTCCATTCGTATTGTTTTGCAGATACGATCGCCAGAATCTATTAATAAACAGAAAATGGGAATTTTCGTTACAATATCACCGGAAAACTATTGTCTTATTTCATGGATTATGTGTTGTTTGAAAGCATTTAATGTCTAGATATACCTTTTTGGGGTTTCTAAAACATCCACTTTCAGGGCTCTGGCCCTGGGTTTTCAAAGTTACAGTGTTAATCTTATGGAAGTATAGAAATCCATTATATTTGTATATTTAAAATCTGTTGATATCACTGTAAAATATAGCACAAAATCAAGATAATCTGATTCAAGATTATTAGTGAACTAGCAGTTACCCTGCGCTTGTTGCTGCTCCCAAAAATTTGAATTTTTTTAATTACAGCTGTTAATTAATTACAGCTGTTAATTTTGTAAACACTAAATTTCTAAAACCTGACACTGCACCCTTGTATGCCCTCTGGGTCGGAGCCCTTTGGACAGATTTGAACTAAACTTCACACAAACCATCCTTGAATAATGCTTAATAATTCCTGAAAGTTTCATTACAATCTGTCGAGCGGTTTCGGAGTCCATAGGCTACATACATATATACATACATACTTCCTCTTTCATAGATATAGATTTTCTTTGGAAAGTGAACTATTAGCATGACCCGCACGGTAAAACTTAATCCCGGGACCACCATAGAAATTCCTAACGTGACCCCCTGAACACATTTTGGGGGTTCCTTCAAAATTTTATATATAGTGTGTGTGTTTGCACTCTAGCGGTCGTATTTTTGTCCGATTTACTTCAAATTTAGTAGGGACATTCCTTTCTGTAATCCGTTGGACAAGTTGGTTGAGCAAAACAATCGGAAAACTCTAAACCCCTTTTTTGGGGATTAATCTTTCAAATTTCGAGTTTTTGGGCCCAAAAAGGGCCAGAAAAGCCTCGGATATAAAATTAATTCATGCAAAAAGATGGGAATTAGTGAGGCGAAAGTTTTAAGCCCTCTCTCGTAATTCTAGCAAACATATTTACCGAGTTATTAATGAAAAATGTGTTTCGACTAACACAGTACGTTGTCTTATGGGGGTTTTACATTATAAATGCATGTTATTCATTTGTTGGTGTACTTTTATCATCCCCAGCAACATTACGCCTCCTTTCAAGTCTGTCTGGCCTCCTAACATTATAATGCGCAAAATTGTATTCCCAGCTTTGCAGGTAAATGAAACCAGGAGCATTAGAACAGCCAAAAATCACTGTTTTCAGATTTCAATAAAAATTTGAATAAATTTATGTTTTTACACTAATTTTTAGTTTTAAAAGTTTTTAAGTGGAAATTCACTTCCCTCACGTCAGCGTGCAGCGTGCGAACTCGTTTTTGGCGAATTTCCCCTATAGGGGAAGCTATTACCGTAGTTGGCATGGTAAGACCTAAGCCCGGGACCATGATAACTTTTCGTTTTGAGGTCCCCAGAACCCAAAACACCATTCGTTCAAAACTGTATATATATATATATGTGTGTGTGTGTGTGTGTGTGTGTGTGTGTGTGTGTGTGTGTGTGTGTGTGTGTGTCCGTGAGCACGATAACTCTCGTAAAAATGATCCGATTTTAATGAAATTTTGTATAAACGTGTAAAGCAACATTTACGACTATAAGTTCGAAAACCAGCCAGCTCGCTTCATCCGAAGGGGTATTTTGGGGGGCGGTTTTTACCCCAAAAATGGGTTTTTTGAAATTCGTACATATAATTTTGGAAAAAATCAAATATTAGTTTTACAATTGGATTCAGCTTAAAAAACACACAATTTGGTATTTTGATTAATCATCTACGTCAAATGGTTTTATCGAGATATTAAAAGTGCTAAATACAGTACGTTGTCTAATGTTATTCTTATGGAGGAAAAGAAACATTTTATATCTTGCTTATTTATGAACTTCTACTGACGAAACTTGGTATACGGCTTCATCTGGTTGTGTTCTATTGTCATTTGCTCAAACAAAAATTAGTTGCCAAAGGCTCCCGTAGCAGCAAACCTGCGTACTCAGCCCCCATGTTATTCTTATGGAGAATAATTAAGTGCTAGATCTCCCTTAATTATGAACATAAATTAATAAAAACTGGTATACGACTTCTCCTAGTTGAGTTATATTGATAATAGCATAAAAACCCATTTTTTGTGTTCCTTGTTGCAGCAAACCTGCGTACTCAGCCCCAATGTTATTCTTATGGAGTATAATTAAAATTGTATATATTGCTTATTTGTAAATATATTTTTATGAAACTTGGTAAGTGGCGTTATGTAGTATTAAGGTTTTTATATCTCCATTGGAAATTCGCTGAGTATGCAGGTTTACTGCGACGGGGGTATTTAAAATTACATCATAAGAAAAAGTAACAGGGTAGAGTAATATGAGCTGGGTAATCCAAGAGATAACTAGTTGTTACAATTCGAGCAACTGTATTTCCTTATAAAGAAACAAAAGTATAAATAAACGTTGTTATTAAAAACACTCCACCTAAAGCTTAATACACATTTCAGGACTTACAACTTTCTTCCTTGTAATTCTTTATGTTTAGTAAAATATTACGTACAAAAAGAATGTAAGAACGATGGTGTAACAACTGAAACAGCTAAAAATATTGCGGGACAGTGCTATAAACCGGGTCGGGTCAATAGAACTATTGCTCAACATTGCCGCATAGAGAATTTACACCACGCTATGTACCTTTATAAATACGACTTGTGCGCTGGAGTATATTTGGATAACCGAAAGCTTTTACAAGTTTCTGTCACAATACACTTCAATTGAAATAGACTACCGAGTTTGGAAATACAACGCCCTATCTCACTCTTCCTGCTTGCTGAAATTCTTACAAATGTATTTATTTTAACTGGAGATTCCCATTTTATGTTTACTTTATTTCATATAGTTAATAAAGACAATTTTATAATTTTTATACTAATGGATTCTGAGAGTTTAATGTTTTGATAACTGTTCTTAGGCCATTTTTGGATACTAATCTGAAGCGCAATAATAGCGTTGTCCATTATTTATGAACGAAGATGTTATAACGAAGATTAACACGCCATTTATAAACCTTACACCACCACACTTTGGCAATAGCTAAACAGGAGTTTAAACCTAAGAAATAAACTTACAAGTTTCAATTTGACTCATCCTTTTGAAAGTGTAATCGTGGAATGCATTAGAAGTATTATGTAACTGGGCGTTTTTATTGATCAGAAAACTGAATATTTCTTGACACGTTATAAGAAATCAATACAAAAATAAATACTGCACATTTCAATAAATTCACTCAGTCCCAGTATAATGACACACTTTCTAGAATAGTAAACAAAGTTCTTTGTTGTTAGACTTTTCTTGAGTTCATCGTAATAAGCTTGAAAATTATTTTGATTGTACTTTTCTTTGCCAAAAATATGTGGAATACTGTTAATAATAATAATAATAATAATAATACTAATAATAATAATAATAATTTATTGCATATAACATTACAAAAATGTGTGCAAAATTTCAAAAAACAGGAATGATAGAGATCAGTTTGTTGTCTTTGTCTTCTGTATTTCGTTGAATTCATGATCGAGTACATATAAAGGATTTTCTAAATAATAAAGTTTTACTTTTTTGATGTCTCTGCTTGAATTAATTGAAATATTGTGATTTTCCTTTAATTTGTTTAATAATTTCCCAATTGCATAATAAATAGTTTTTTCATATATTGTTGTTCGATGTACTGGATGTTGGATATAATCTTTTTTTCTTGTGTCATATTGGCTGTGGCATTGCTTGCTAGTAAATTTGTTTTTGTTTTTTAAGTAGTATTTTAGTAATTCTACAACATATAATCCAAATATAGTCAATATTTTGTCTTCTTTGAAATGTTCAAAGCATGATTCGTCATATGACAGATTGTTTATTATTCTAATGGCCCGTTTTTGTAGCCGAAAAATCTTTTTTTATTTTTCATTGATGTCGCAAACCAAATTGGGAGACAATAAGTTAAAATACTTTGAAAAAAGGAAAAGTATGCAACTTTTAAGGTGGGTTTGTCCACACATTGGGCTAAAACTCTTAAATAAAAACAACAGGAATTAAGTTTTTTTGAAATCTTCTCAATATGATTAGTCCATGTTAATTTGTTGTCAATAATGAGGCCTAGGACTCTAGTGACGTGAACCGTGTTAATTATATGGTTATCAAATTTGCAGGTAGGTGAATTTTCTTGTTGTTTCTTTTTGAAATGGAAATTTAAAATATTTGTCTTAGAACAGTTTAACACCATTCCGTTTACCGAAAACCAGTAATTGAGCTCTAAAAGTGAGCGGTTTAACGAGTATTGTAAATTTTCAAATGAGCTTCCAGACACAACAACACTAGTATCATATGCAAATTGAATTAGTTTATTCGACTGTTACAACTGTTTGAAGGACAACTGAAGGAAAAACTACGCTTTTTGAGTTTTTCCCCAAAAATATTTGAACCCCAGGCCCCAAAAAATGATCAACAAAAACGCAAGGTATTGCGAGCTATTGTGAGCTATTATTTAATATAGCCAAGTTTCAGCTTCCTATTAGTATACTACAGATTGTATCTTAAACGCAAGGTATATCAGTTATTGTGAGCTATTATTTAATATAGCCAAGTTTCAGCTTCCTATTAGTATACTACAGATTGTATCTTAAACGCAAGGTATATCTGTTATTGGGAGCTATTATTTAATATAGCCAAGTTTCAGCTTCCTATTAGTATACTACAGATTGTATCTTTTGTACCTTAATTTAATATGTAAAACCCTAACTCATGATAAATGGCCACACAGTACGTAGGAAGAGTTAACTCACGTTAGTGGACAACGACAATGTAGTTCCCTTTACCATTACAGAACACCAAGCAACGAGTAGAAGCTCTCTAGCAACCTAATTACCTAAACATAACAAACACAATCATAAGTCGTCGGCAAGTCCACGCTGAGGGCCGAAATAATTACACCCCCCTCCACATCCCCCGCTACCACAACAACCCCCACAACCTCTCCCTCACACCTCCTTGGATGTGAAACATTGTTGGGAAATCAAAAAGTTTAGCAAAAAACCACTAAAGTGGTTGCAAAACATGCCAGCTCTACTGGAGGGATTTTCGTTCCATGTAGGGATATTTTAACGTCCCGTGGATAAAATCGGGTTGTGAGAAAATGTGGGATGTTTTGGGCGACCTTAATTTGTACATACCCTTTGATATGTGCAGCGTTTGTTCTTGATTTAAATTCTTAATACATTTTACCAACAATAAAACAGTTAAATTTGTAAGACTTCCAATGGATATTTATTAGTATTTATGGGTGTTAAGCCATTAAAAACAATTTTGATAAAACTCAAACTTCTTAGAAACAGGTTTCAGACCGTGGGTGGGGTGAGTTTACAAAGTTGTAAATAAGTACATAAATATAACTAAGAAATCAGTGGATTTAAAAAATGTGTTTTTTTTCGTTATGTGTATAAATATTTTTGATTAAGTGGAAAGTATGATTCTACAAAAACACCATGAATATATTTCCCTAAAAATCAGTTTGCAGTTTAATCTATTTATTTAGCACCAAATGTGAAAGGAGATACAATTATACTTGATCATAAACCAATCAATATTAAGTGCATAATATATTTATAAAATCTAGGGGAATCTGAGGGATATTTTGGAGGATATTCCATTGAATATTGAGGGATAAAGTAGATTTTTGAGAATTTATGTGGGATATTTTTCCCCGTGAAGAGAAAAAACTGTTGATATGTACAATGGTGTATACTGTAAGGGCAAAGATCTTCACGGCTACGGACAGATAAGGTAGGTGATGACCGTAGTGAACATCGTTTATTCTCTCTGTACTTAATACCAGCCTAACTTTGACTTATTGCGATCAAGGTCTTTTAAACCACAAGTTTAATCAACGTTCTTTCCAACATTTTTTACAGGAAAAAAGTCTGGTTTATATTATAAACAGCGTATTACGATGCTAGGAATGTGAGGTAATTGATTGTTTCGTCCATGTTTAAATTGAGAAATGTCATTAAGAAAAAGTAAGTTGATTGCTTAGTTTTATTAAAATTATGACATTTTAGCGAATTTACCCTACAGGGAAGAAGCTATTACCGTAGGTCTCATGGTAAGACTTAAGCCCGAGACCATGATAACTTTTCATTTTGAGGTCCCCGGATGCCAAAAACACCATTCGTTCAAATTTGTATATATGTATATATATATATATATATATATATATATATATATATATATATATATATATATATATATCCGTAAAACTTTACGATATATATATATATATATATATGTCCGTAAGCACGATAACTCTTGTAAAATGGTACTGTCTTAATGAAATTTGGTACAAACGTATAAAGTACCAAAGTATTTATTTGAACGAGTTCGAAAGCCAGACGAATCGCACCATCCGAAGAGGGGTTTTTGCGGGGTTTTGTACCCCAAAAATGGGTGTTTTGGGGTTTCCACATGTAATTTTTATTTAATTAAAATTTTAATTTTCACCATTGGATTCAGCATAAAATAACAAAAAATTTGGTATTTTGATCATTGCTCTACGTCAATTGGTCTAAGTGCTAAACACAGTGCGTTGTCTAATTTTATTCTCATGGAGAAAAATAAATTGTATATCTTGCTTATTTATGAACATAAACTGACGAAATTTGGTGTATGGCTTCATGTGGTTGTGGTTTATTGTTGTTTGCACAAACAAATTTTAGCCTATGGTTCCCGTAGCAGCAAACCTAGGTACTTGGTCCCCATGTTATTCTTATGGAAAATAATTAAAATGCGATATATCGCTTATTTATGAATGCATATGGATGAAACTTGGTATGTGACTTCACTAACATGAGTTATATTAATATTTGCATAAAACCCCATTATTTTTTGTTCCTTGTTACAGCAAACCTGCGTACTCATCCCCAATGTCATTCTTATGGAGAATAATTAATATTTTAAATATCGCTTGTTTGTGAATATATTTATTATGTGTTAAGTGTTTTGATGTGTTATGTTATATATTCATCGGAAATTCACTGAGTATGCAGATTTGCTGCGACGAGGGTATATTTGTTTGATCTCTATACATGTTTATGTGGTGAAAGTTTTGTTTTTGTAAAAATATTAGAATTTGAGTTATCGGTGGAAATATTTGTTTTCTTGCTCCCTGAACACCAAAAAAAGGTTTTTGAGGGGTCGTCTGTCTGCCTGTCTGTGCACAGACCTAGAGACCTCACCAATGGGTCGACTTTGATCAAGTTTGTTGAATATAGTACCTAAATATCACGGCATCTCTAGGATTTATGCTTTCTTTTTTAATTTTTAATTTTAAAGGGTGTTTATTCCCAAATTCAGCTAAAACCATAAAAATATCCAAACTTCTTAAAAACGAATTCTTAAAAACTATTTTATTTAAATTTTTGTAGTTTTTAGTGATTTAATCAACTAATAAAATGACACCTCTCGAATTTCTGGAGCAAGTTGGGTTCAGAAATTGCAGGGCTTAAATATACCAAAATTCAGTTTTTTTAACTAAAAAAACGTAAGTATTTAATTAAATGTATTTATCACTATTTAAAAATCTCCAAAAATGAAATAAATTTGTATTTTCAATTATTCTGTGACTAATGGTTGTGGAGAACATTTTAATTTTAACTTAGCGGTAAACTAAGTACTTTGTCCAATGTTATTTTTATGGGGATTAAAAATACCAATTATCTTTTATTTACTATTCAACTTAGTTTAATCTTGTTATGTTGATAAAGTTAGCATTTACTAATATAGACGCCATTATGAATCTGTTGCCACCTAACCCTGGGGGAAGGGGCATTTTCCCTCTTAACTACTGGGTGTTGCAAATTATTTCATATTGTAACTTAAAAGAGAAAATTCGGGTGGATATTAAAATAATACCCCCGTAGCAGCAAACCTGCGTACTCAGCGAATTTACAATGCATATATATGTATATTAATACCACATAAATCCACAAACCAAGTTTCATCAATATACATTCATAAATAAACGATTTATGACATTTTAATTATTCTCCATAAGAATAACATGGCGGCTGAGTATGCAGGCTTGCTGAAGCAAGGAACACAAAAAATGAGGTTTTATACAAACATCAATATAACTCAAGTAGGTAAAACTACATACCAAGTTTTATTAATTTATGTTCATAATTAAGGGAGATAATAGGTTACTTATTCTCCATAAGAATAACATGGGGCTGAGTACGCAGGTTTGCTGCTACGGGAACTATCGGCAAAAAAATGTTTTTGTAGTGCAAATATTAATAGACCACAACGATATGAAGCATTATACCAAGTTTCATCAGGAAAAGTTGATAAATAAGTGAAATATACAATTTTTCTTATCCTCCATAAGAATAACATTGGACAACGTACTGTGTTTAGCACTTTCAATATCTCTGTAACCATTTGACGTAGAGGAATGATCAAAATACCAAATTGTGTGTTTTTCTAAGCTGAATCCAATGGTAAAAACAAATATTTGACTTTTTCAAAAATTAGATGTAAAAAATTCGAAAAACGCATTTTTGGGGTACAAAACCCCCCCAAAATACCCCTTCGGATGGAGTGATATAGCTGGTTTTCGAACTTAAAGTCATAAATGCTGCTTTACACGTTTATACCAAATTTCATCAAAATCGGATAATTTTTACGAGAGTTATCGTGCTCACGGACACACACACACACACACACACACACACACACACACACACACACATATATATATATATATATATATATATACAGTTTCGAACGAATGGTTTTTTTGGGGTCTGGGGACCTCAAAACGAAAAGTTATCATGGTCCCGGGCCTAGGTCTTACCATGCCGACTACGGTAATAGCTTCTTCCCTATAGGGGAAATTCGCTAAAAGGTGTATTAGAATATTTTCTATACAAGCTATCGTACTTTATATTCTATATTTTGTAAATATAAACTAAATTATTTATTAAAATTAGGCTACAAGGGAGAAAGTATCTGTCAGTTTCCTGACACCTTTAATTTGATTAAAAGTACATTAATCAAATAACTGACTATAGCTGTTGCTGTAATAATGACATTGCTGATACATGTTATATTGTCAAATGGCAAATAAAGATTGATGTATTAATAAAAATTTTACGGTTTTATGAAATGTATCGTGAATTCAATTTTATGGTAA
This sequence comes from Allygus modestus, assembly GCA_963675035.1. Classification (NCBI taxonomy): domain Eukaryota; kingdom Metazoa; phylum Arthropoda; class Insecta; order Hemiptera; family Cicadellidae; genus Allygus; species Allygus modestus. Next base: position 135,941,198 of record OY776115.1, read on the forward strand.
ATAAGTAACATGCTACACATTAATAGGTACGCATATAGAGATCAATTGCAGGTCTAACAGCGGAACGAACCCCCCTAGCGTCGGTAACACATAAAACTACATGTTTACATATTAATACTTTTGAGTCTACATGCGCATTGTAAAATAAATCAAATTCAATTTTCATAAACAAATTCCGTGTTGTATGAATCTTTAGTTTAAAGTATTATTCCTGAAGACATATATCTGAGCTTAAAAAATTAAATTATAAACTGTGTTTTGTTAATTCCTGGTAATCATTTTGCTTAAAAATCACATTTGTTCCAAAAACTTAATTTTACTTCTTTATTAACAGTTAGCTAATGTTTCTTTAACCAGAATTCTCTGAAAATACTGCTAAACGTGTTTCATATTATAAAAGACCTAGAAAAACACATATTCTTTATTTTAATTTTTAGTGAATTTCCTTTGGAAAGTGAACTATTAGCGTGACCCGCACGGTGAAACTTAAGCCCGAGACCTCCATAGAAGTTCCTAACGCATAGACATATATATATATGTGTGTGTGTGTGTGTGTGTGTGTGTTTGTACTCTAGTGGTCACATTTTTTGTCCGATTTACTTCAAATTTGGTAGGGACGTTCCTTTCTGTAATCAGTTGGACGAGTTCGTTGGGCAAAACAATCGGAAAACTCTAAACCCCTTTTTTTGGGGATTAATCTTTCAAATTTCGAGTTTTTGGGCCCAAAAAGGGTCATAAAAGCCCCAGATGTAAAATAAATGCATGTAAAAAGATGGGAATTAGTGAGGCGAAAGTTTTAATCCCTCTCTCGTCATTCTAGCATAAATATTTACCGAGTTAGTAAAGAAAATGTGTATCGACTAAACACAGTTGTCTTATGGGGGTTTTACACTAGAAAAGCCTGTTATTCCTTTGTTAGAGTACTTTTATCATCCCCAGCAACCTCACGCCTACTTTCAAGCCTGTCTGGGCCTTCTCCTAACCTTATAATACGAAAAATTGAATTCCCAGCTTTGCAAGTAAATAACCAGGGGTATCAGAACAGCCAAAAAATCAATGTTTTCAGATTTCATTAAAAATTGGACAAACGTATGTTTTTACACTTATTTTGAGTTTTACAAGTTGTTATGTGGAAATCCACTTCCCTCACGTCAGCGTGCTGCGTGCGAACTCGTTTTTATTTATTTATCAAAAATATATTTTCCTTGACGGTTATTTAAAAGCTACTCTATGTCAACGAGAACGTTCAATCATTTAAAAGTGTTAAAACAGCTGTTAGAAGTTAGAATAGTGGTTAAAGTGATCGCCTCATAATTTGAGGTGTACCAAACAATTTTGAAATTTTTGATGGTTAAAAATTGGACTCAGTTTCACCTATCCATTTTGATTAGCTAAGAGTTGGTTGACCCTAGATCGTAACAAGACCAGGGTTTGGACCGTTTCCTAACAAAGCGTTATAAAATGCCAAAGGTAATTTCACCTATACAGTTGATCTAGAATCCCTGTTTTTTAAATTAATTTGTTTTATGGAAATTCCATCATCGTAATCAATTTGTTACCCAGGAATGACCAGTTTTCTACCACTAGGGACGCTAAAACTTTGGTTTCCAGTGAATAATCAGAACTCACGATGGAGTGCGCACCATTGTGAGGGTCCTGGGACGCTTCAGGCCATGCGGAGACTAATGAAAACCCACGACACCTGCGAACAACCTACGTTATGCCGGGAGAATACACGCCGCTGACAGAGTTGGAGTAGTAGTAGGTCCGTTGTTGAGCATCAGAAATATTTACTAATTTTTTATATTTATTTCTATTTATTTTATATCAACTCGAATTGCAGGAAGTTTGTCCTCGAGAGATATTATCTTTGATTTAACTTCATAACCTTTGATAACTGATATTAATAGGCAAATAAACACCCCTGCGCTCAAAATGAACCTTGACGCACAAAATGACACCTTTCGCATAAAATTACCCATGGCGCATAAAACCTTTGTGCTCAGAAAAGTTATGCTTACATTTTATACAGAATTTTTTAACTTAAAAAAGTTCAAACAATGGATGGAAATTCTGTTACTAGACGCCTTAATTGTATGTGACTCTATCTCGTAGTTTATAATTGCGTAAGGAAAAAACAAGGACATATTTTAAAAGTGTGCCTTTGCGTAGGTTTCTAAAGCTATCGTACGACCTAGAAGTCTGGAACTTGGAACATTGATATAAGATTAAATGGGGAACCCAACGGAGCCCATTTTACCCTTATTTTACCTTAAAACTATCCTCATAATACGACAAAAAATGTCAAAATTTTAAAACATGACCAGCTGTCTTAGGCGTGCGCAGAGTCTCGTCAGCGTGGGTGCCGGAACCCAAGGTCCATACATACTTTGTACAGATTTGCTGAGTCGATTTATTTAAGGGTTTCTACTTAACCGGAAGAGACCTCGTAAAAATAGCTGTAAGTTCACGTGAAAACCAATCCAATCTGCAATGTTGCTGAAAACACGATATTTATCGTGCGCATACCATATTTTCTACATCATTGTAATTAAAATTAACATTGTTTAACTGCTTACATTCTATGATCAGCTGATATTTTATGGTACTAAATATTGTTTTGATTTGTTTTTATTATTAGATTAATGGATTAAGGGTTTAAATTTTATTTCTGCATGTCTAGTGACAATTTAAAAATAGCTGTACCATTATTACACCCTTAAGGTTGGCAACACTTTATAGTATGTTGTTGATTTATGCATCAGCTGGACGCCCTCGTAAGACATCTTTACTGCGAACATTACTCTTATGGAAATAATCATACCTGGTCTTAAAGCTCTACGAACCTTGGCCGGAACCCATAAATGCAGCCCCCCCCAATCTTGCTGCTCAAAGAACCTATTTATCTGCCAAATAATTAAATATGTAAATTATTGTATGTAATCTCCCTTGACACAAATATGTGCTAATCTTATTCGATGCAATTAATATTGTATCTGCATAGGTATATTTAGTTTACCAAATATCATAATGTTACTGGTTTTTTATTATCTTATATAAAATCTAGATTCCCCTAGGGCCAGGCGGCTGCACGGCACTCCGATTTCTCGGTAAAAGAGTGTATCTTAAATATTTTTAAAACAATATAACAATTAGTAATCAACAAAAATATGGTACCAACATTGATTATACATCCTACGGAATCCGTAGGATCTATAATCAATGGTACAAAGAACTTTAAAAAAATAAAATACAAGAAGATATCATCACAGAATTGATCATTTCTCAGAAAAATATACTTGGTTGTACTAAATCTAACTGATAATAGCGATGACATTATTATTTATATTGATATTGATATTTATGGGATATTGTTTTAATTTTCCCATTGCACTCAAAGTGAAAAGTGAAAAGTTCAAATAAACAGCGATATAAAAGTACTATTTCTATATATACTCCAAATTTAAACCATTATGGCATTTACTTTTCCTATAAATCTCTGCCTATTAATGAATAAAAGGAGGGCGAATGGGTATGGGTATTGGAATTGTACTTACATCCGGCACTCGGTTTCCAAGAAATCTGTCGATCGTCACGGGAACAGTAACACGACAGTTCATGTTTTATAAGTTGATTTTAATTGAATTTGCAATTGTAAATACTACCTAACTGTGTTACAATAATACTCCCAGTCCCAGTATTACTTACTATTTAAGCAAAAACCTACATATTATTTTGTACTTATTTCTTACATTAAACTTAATTTTTAGCGAATTTCCCCTATAGGGAAGAAGCTATTACCGTAGGTCTCATGGTAAGACTTAAGCCCGAGACCATGATAACTTTTCATTTTGAGGTCCCCAGATGCCAAAAACAACATTCGTTCAAATTTTTATATATTGACTTTATATATATATATATATATATATATATATGTGTGTGTGTGTGTGTGTGTGTGTGTGTCCGTAAGCACGATAACTCTCGTAAAAGAGGTCCGATCTTAATGAAATTTGGTACAAATATGTAAAGTACCATTTATTTGAACGAGTTCGAAAACCAGACAAATCGCACCATCCGAAGGGGAGTTTTGGGGGGGTTTTGTACCCCAAAAATGGGTTTTTTGGGGTTTCCACATGTAATTTTTATTAAAATCAAATTTTAATTTTCACTATTTAATTCAGCATAAAAAACAAACAATTTGGTATCTTGATCATTGCTCTACGTCAATTGGTTACTGAGATATTGAAAGTGCTAAACACAGTACGTTGTCTAATGTTATTCTTATGGAGGAAAAGAAAAATTGTATATCTCGCTTATTTATGAACATAAACTGACAAAATTTGGTATATGGCTTCATCTGGTTGTGGTTTATTGTTGTTTGCACAAAAAAAATGTTTCGCCTATGGGTCCCGTAGCAGCAAACCTAGGTTCTCGGTCCCCATGTTATTCTTATGGAAAATAATTAAAATGTTATATATCGCTTATTTATGAATGTATATGGATGAAACTTGGTATGTGACTTCACTTAGCTGAGTTCTATTGATATTTGCATAAAAACCCATTATTTTGTGTTCCTTGTTGCAGCAAACCTGCGTACTCATCCCCAATGTTATTCTTATGGAGAATAATTAATATTTTAAATATGGCTTGTTTGTGAATATATTTCTTATGAATCCCTGTTAAGTGGCTTAATGTGTTATGTTATAATTCACTGTAAATTCGCTGAGTATGCAGGTTTGCTGCGACGGGGGTATTTGAAAATACCACTAAACATTTATTTCATCGTCTATTTTAGCGCCCCCCATAAGCCCTCTCTCTATTTGGCTACCCACGGCACCCACCGTGTCCACGCCTATGCCAGCTGTAATAATTTATAATGTGTTTGTTTATGTATTAACATGTGTTCATACTTTCATACTGAAATTTTCCTCAGAATGTTAAGAAATATCAGTAAATAAAATTTCCACATACACAAAAATTAATTATTGGGTAAGAAACAATTAATCATTGTGTATTCATTACCTTACAAGCCACCAGTTATACAGGGTGGGTGAAAAGTAAGTAGCTAGGTATTAAAAAACTGTTATAAATTCTGTAATGCTAGTGGCTTGAAGGGGCAAAAGCCCCTAACCTTGCTCCAAGTAGGAACACATGAAATTTTGTAAACAAAGCAGACGTTTTTCAATCCCCATGCTTTTCTTAAGGAAGATCTTTTACGTTATTTCTCGTTTGCTGGTAACATTTTGGAAATACTGCTATTTTTCCCATTCCCTGGGATCTTTAATTTTACCTTTAATTTGAGCCGTCTCCCACCATATTACGATTTGCCAAACTCCCACAATTTTTATTTAAAAAATTCGCTTACAGAATTATATATAAAGATTACTGACTTAATGGTGGTAATCCACCAAGAAGGAAGTATAGAATTCCAAACCTCGGGCAGTGAAAACAGAATTCAATAGGTTATCACCAATATCCAAATCGACTTCCTCCAGAAAAGTCAAAATTGTATCCCTCGCCGTTTGAGGAAGTTGGTTGACAACGCCACTGCCTATGTTGAAATTTATCTGATTCATATGTTTCCTTATCTAGCGAAGCACATGGACGTGGTTTTTTTTTAAATAAATAACGATCATTATTATATAATTTACAACAGTATTTTAATACCTAGTTACTTTTTATCCACCCTGTATATTTTTGTAATAAATTGAAATATATTACAACCATTCTAAATACTATAGTTTTCCACAATAGTATGACCTCGTTCACAAAGTGAAGTCAAGATTTTTTAAGAGATGGATTACATTAACATCTGGCAAAGTCGAGGAGTAACTAAGGATTGTATTTGTATAATTTACTAGCTGGTACCCGGCTGGTTGCTGCCGCAGAAGAGGCATTGAATTTGTTTTAAGTCAAATACTCGTTCATTTTCAATATGAGCTCGTTCGCTTCGCTCACTCGCTTATCGAAAAAAGAGTTTGAGTTGCCATTCAAGTGGTGTTTTTTATTTCCATAATGATAAACAGCTGTTTACAATATTTTAAGTTATAGATATCATCTGATAAAATCGAAAGAAATCTTTCTTCCATTTAGATTAACGTTGAAAATTTGAAATCCAGTGGGGCACAGCCCTAATGTCCTAGGACTTCGGTTAATGGTCATAACTATATAAACTTCCCATAACTTTCCCATAACCTTCCCAGGGTTAACCTGTGTTACTATGCAAAATTTCAAAGTAATCAGATAAACGGTATGGCAGCGCATAAAATACGATTATACAAACATTGACTATTATATATTAGATTTTGAAAACAATTGTGACGTAAAATTTACTTGACGCTTAGCATATTTATTTATAAACGCCAACGTTACATTCCTACATTAATATAATTAATATATACTCAACCAATCAAAAATATTTATTTATAAACTTCCAACTTTGTTTTGGGTTTTAATTTACGTGCAACGGTTTTTTCTTGTATTGATTCAGTTAAAATGTTTGTTTGAGCAAGGCTTTGGTATAAAACGTATGTGTTAATCGAAAGCCTACACAAAACTCATTGTACAACATGTAGAGTCAATTAAAACAGCGAAGCTCATTTTACTCATCAGGTGAAAGGTTGTTTAAATTGCGCCTACGTGTCGCCGTGTGATAGATTGTGTCGATATCGATTTGACGCTTTACAAGGAATACTTGTCACAATTAGTGTCTTTTGCAAAACATATTTTGGAATTAATGCAGTTAGCACATAATTACAGGAACACAAATAAATAAAGACATAAAGTTAGATGTTTAAAATTAATTGTTGGTAATGTTGGGTTTATGTTAAGAAATTATTTGCCATCGCTGAATGAGAAAAACATGTTTCACGACGTTTCGGGATCTGGAATCTTATCCCGTCTTCAGGTAAGAAAAATACGTGAAACAAAATTACACCAAAAATTAGTTGCACGAGCCAGGCAAAGCTGGGAAAGGCTTTTGAATATGTCCTAAGAAACTTACCCTTAAACATTGCATTATATTTCCTCTGAAATAGTGGATTCATTTTATTAGTGAATTTCCTTTGGAAAGTGAACTATTAGCATAACCCTCACGGTGAAACTTAAGCCCAGGACCACCATAGAAGTTCTTAACGTGACCCCCTGAACACATTTTGGGGGGTCGTGCAAAATTTTATATATATATATGTGTGTTTGCACTCTAGCGGTCGCAATTTTTGTCCGATTTACTTCAAATTTGGTAGGGACGTCCCTTTTTGTAATCAGTTGGACAAGTTCGTTGGGCAAAACAATCGGAAAACTCTAAACCCCTTTTTTGGGGATTAATCTTTCAAATTTCGAGTTTTTGGGCCCAAAAAGGGTCACAAAAGCCCCGGATGTAAAATTAATGCATGTAAAAGATGGGAATTAGTAAGGCGAAAGTTTTAAGCCCTCACTCGTCATTCTAGCATAAATATTTACCAAGTTATTAAAGAAAATGTGTTTTGACTAAACACAGTACGTTGTCTTGTGGGGGTTTTACACTAGAAAAACCTGTTTTTCCTTTGTTAGAGTACTTTTATCATCCCCAGCGACTCACGCCTACTTTAAACCCTGTCTGGATCTTCTCCTAACATTATAATGCGCAAAATTGTATTCCCAGCTTTGCAGGTAATTGAAACCAGGAGCATCAGAACAGCCAAAAATCAATATTTTCAGATTTCAATACAAATTTGAATAAATGTATGTTTTTACACTGATTTTGAGTTTTAAAAGTTTTTATGTGGAAATTCACTTCCCTCACGTCAGCGTGCTGCGTGCGAACTCGTTATTTAATTGTACGATGTTATACAACACGTTTATATATATATCTATGTCACTTCAAGACACGGAAAATAGAAGATACTTTCTTCTTATACCTTACTGTTATATCTTCTTATATTTCCGTGACTTCGAGATATGTGTTTTACCGTGTCAACAGCTGATTTATTATTAAAGTCAACTAAAATGCCTACCCATCCTGTCCAGGTTACCTTATGGACGCCAAATAAACTAAAACAGGAAACAAATTGCTGCAACCAGCGGTCAACATGATAGAGACATGGAATGTCGGACCGTCGGATGGGGGGGCAGTAGGCCCTAATCACTTCCTCCCACCATTCACTACATCTCTATCGCACATATTTTTCCGAAGGGTTGCTTATTAAACGGTCCAACAACAGTAATCTGCATGACAATACAAGAAAGAGCTAGAGGGAGGAGAGAAGAAGAGAGAGATGACCGCAACAGAACCCACTAGATATTAAACTATTTACTTTTTTCAAATATTCGTGAAAAATACTCGGTCAAATTCCGATCGTTGGGCGGTCTCCAGTAGTTTTAAAGGTCTTCTAATGTAATTCTCAAAGTTATTTACCGAGGCTAATTAGTTATCTCTATATAATACGTCAGTTTGTCGATTAGTCCTGGAGTAGTTTTCACCAAACCCCCCCCCCCATTAAGATAGTGACATTCTTCGCTCAGCTGCCTATTTTCCGCATATTAGAGTCACTCCAGTTGTTATTATAACTCAGTTCCTTCAGTTAGTAATTTTATGAATACAAATTTGATTAATTTTAATATTTTCAACTTATTTGTTGGGCACCACCCACCTTCAGGTTTATGTGGCGTCGTCGTGGTCAGGCGCTTAGCTCGGGTTCGTACTAGACTCAAGGGCCAATACACATTTGATTAATTTTAATATTTTCAACTTATTTGTTGGCACCACCCACCTTCAGGTTTATGTGGCGTCGTCGTGGTCAGGCGCTTGGCTTGGGTTCCTACTAGACTCAAGGGCCAATACACATTTGATTAATTTTAATATTTTCAACTTATTTGTTGGGCACCACCCACCTTCAGGTTTATGTGGGGTCGTCGTGGTCAGGCGCTTGGCTCGGGTTCGTACTAGACTCAAGGGCTAATACACATTTGATTAATTTTAATATTTTCAACTTATTTGTTGGGCACCACCCACCTTCAGGTTTATGTGGGGTCGTCGTGGTCAGGCGCTTAGCTCGGGTTCGTACTAGACTCATGGGCCAATACACACACAGGAAACATTTGTTAAGTTTCTCGAAACGACTCGACTCAAAATGGCGTTTTTTTGTGTGTTATCATTATTCATTTGATTGAGTTGTGATGTTTTGATTTTATTAATATTGACAATAGGACTTCCATCAGTCCCCATTAGGACAACACCATGTAAACCGGAAGATGAGTGGTGCTTTGAAACAAAATTTGAATTTTCACGGGGTTGAGTTTTTACCGAATGATTTCGAGGTAAAAACCCCTCCTAGTCCTAAAGTTTAAGCAAAACCCTTCCTCTGGATTCCGAGATAAATTTTGCAAACAACCAGACCGACATACAAATAAAGCAACAGATATTGCTCGTTTTGGAGTATAGAATACAAATATTTCTTCTTGTTTGTAGCATAAAGAGGGACTCTATCTGTAGCACCCTACTCTATCTTCTGGTATTGCAATACTGTAGTTCCTGGAGTCATGAGAATACTCTTCGCTACACACGTTAAATACCAAATAGTTTTTAAAGCGTAATTAAATCAAAATTATGAAATACTTAAACATTATTCACAATGAGAATAGTAAAACAAACAAATACTATTCTAATATTACTTTCTTATCAAAGAAATAATTTTGCAAGTTGCTATATATAATATGCGTCCCATGTAGATTTGCTTGGAACTCTAAATCAATTAGCAAACATATTTTTGCGTGACATTGGAACATAAATTACGGCAGACGAAGAGACAGACGCGATCTTCCTTTATAATATAGTAATCACAGTACAATGTTACGTTTGATATGTTATTTACATTTGTTAAAGCACCTGGGGGATCGAGCTTTGTTTGAAAAGCCAGTCAGATAGTTAAAAACGCCTGAGTACTTATCTTGACGGTTCCTCTCATTAGCTTTGCTTATTTGCTCGTTCGTTTTCATTTTGTACATGTCCGCTTTGTATCCAATGTTCAGTTTTAATAGTTCTTGCAATTTGTGCATAACATAATCATGTATATTTAAAGTTATGTATATATTGGTTCTAATCACTATTCTCACAAAAATCATATGCTACTTTAACAAGTGGGTGTTAGTTTTAAAATTGAATTATTGCTTTTGATCAGCTGTTATGATTATTTTGTTTTTATTTACAAAATTTAACCATAACCCCAATGGTAATTTGTTCGAATAATTTTCTATATAAAACTATATTTTTCCAGGGATGAGGCCTGATTAGTACACATGTATTAACCCATAAATTCTATAGCCTAGTTCCAACATTTGGAGAGGCCTAAACTTAATAATTTTTGGAGCAGGAGTAGGAAAAGGTTTTATTCTGATGTATTTACTATCCTCCTAACAAATGTATGCTCAATCGGTCCAGCTAACTAATAAAGTCAGTGGTGATTAAATTAAAATGTTAAATGCAAATGGAGCAGATACGTCCCAAAGGACATACGGGATGGCAAGTATAGGCCAGTTTCTGATTACAGTGCATTGACTGCTGTCTTTCTAAAACATTTGTGCTCAATCGGTTGAAATAGAAATGTTGAAGGTCGTTAGGGCCGAGCCTCATTGGAACGGGAATAAGCCCATAACTGGTGTTTGGGATGGACCTATCTTCCACCAAATATCTGTTCAATAACTTCTGTGGTTTGTTGGCCTTATTGATGGTGGACTTGAAACACATCAAATATTCAGTATGATAATAACAATAACTTCCTAGACGAACTGAGATGTCTATACCATCTTGCAAGGGATTATGTGATCCGTACCCAATGTTTCATTCCTTTATCTGATCCGGTTTAGTATAAACACTTTGTAGAGTAGTAAAGCAGACGTGTTTCCTCCGTTCTGTGATAAAAGGTAATTTAACTGACTAAATGCTCATTAGAACCAATGCGAAAATGGGCAAAATATTATATTTAATTTAGTACAGTCTTTTTGTGAAACGCGGAACAAATCCGATTCATAAACAGACAAACGGATAAACAAATTTGAACAATTTAATTTCTCCGCTGCATACAACTTTTCACTGCTCAAAGCGATGTAGAAAATAAACTTATTTTATTTGTATAGATAGATACATTCAATACCTGTAACATATGGTATTGCTAATAACCTGTCCTTAACAGCTGCAATTCAAATCAAATTAATCCCCATGTTAATCTTATGGGCAAAAAACTAACTTTGAGGGCGGCCCGTGCCCTTCAGATTAAAAATATCGAAAAATTAAATACTTTATGCACAACTACGAATCAGAGCGAATATGTTGGTACCTCAATAGTTAAAATCGGTTCAGAAATAGCGGAGGAGTTCTCTTAACAAAAATCAGCTTAGCGTATTAATATATAAGAGTACCTGGGGGACGAGCTTTGCTCGGGGGAAGGCCAATCAGTTTGTTTAGATGACTTGGAGTAATATTTCACCACTTCCCCCTACTGATAATCAGATTTGTATGACTCATTTACCTCTTTTATACATTTTTAAGGTCACTCCAGTTGTTATTTATAGCTCAATGTCCCTTTGATTTATTTTACTACTCTATTTATGTAATATTCATTCAAATCTTTTAATCTCTGCTCTCAGGAAACCACATGTTAATAATCATATACAACATGAGTATTACTTTGACAGTTCCCCGGTTGATTATGAACAGCTGTTACAGTTCTTTGGTTTTGATTTGAAACTCCATAAGCCCAATGTTAATTTTTTTAACTTTTCATTTTAGTTTTATTACATTATTTGATTTTTCCTGGGGATGAGGCCTGTCTAGAACTTATTTTTATCCCAGAAATTAGTTATTTCAAACATTTGAAGGAAATCGTTGGAGCCGTTTTTGAGATCAGTGTCGTAAGCAAGCAAACCTTACTCATATTATAGTATAGGATATGGATAAACCTTTCCGGCCCGCGTGAAAGTCGAAACGAAATACGAGCGACATACTGAACAATCTTTCTTTCTGATAACTGCTACAAGTGTTAGCTCGACCCTCTCGAGCTATAAGAAAACAACTTCATAATACAGCTTCACATCCTTTATAAAAACAAAAAACTCTTCTTGTAGCATAAAATTCGCCTGGGCATAAAGCTATTACTAAAGATAAGTAAATTTTATTGTTTTAGTACAATATTTAATATACGCATCCACCGTGTGCACTTGTATACTAGTGTTGTCTCGTTTGTGCGTTTGATATTTTGTTTGTTTATTGTAATTTATTTTGTTTTGACTGCTTTTACAGTTCTCTGTTTTAGCTTTTCAGTATTGCTCAGCTTCCCTGGATGACTAATTTTATCATTTTCCACCTGAAGACGGGATCAGATTCCAGATCCCGAAACGCCGTAAAACTTTGTTTGACTAATAAGTGATGGTCGATGGAAAATGTCCGCAAAAATTCCTTAAAAAACAGTAATCAGTTATTAAGAGAATTAATATTTCTTCTTCCTTTCTTCCTATTACCCGTTCCTTTTTCTTTTGAGATATTTAAACTTCTTTTTTATGGCTACCTAATACCTAATGCCTAGTACCTAATAAGTGCCTAGTACTTGATTAATAATTTGTTTATACCTTCTTATTTATTAATACAATAGAATAATTTCTAACATAACCTGGTTTTAAACTTCTTTTTAAATATTTTAATATCAGTAATATTTTTAAACTTCTTTGGTATATGATTGTATAAATTAATAGCTGAGTATCTTATTGGTTTTTATTTAGAAATTATTCGAATCTAATACCTTCGGGATAAGCCAAGCAATAAAAAAGGTAGTGTGAAGTAGTATGTGAGGACTGTGTGTCGTATAGTTCCTCAAAAGTCCATTATAGGTCCGTTGGTAAATTTGAATTGATATGTACTGTACGGGAATGACTTGATGGCCAGCTAGTACACTAGGTGGTGGGGGAATGTTTCCCCACCACAACCTTTCTTTCTTTTGCCATTGGGCGAAGTGATTTTTATCTTTTTAATTGCACGATATTATCACACTTGATCAATAAACACCATTAAGTTTCATTGATAGTTTCTTGGTTGGTTTTGTCAATGAACAGTGTATGCGTAACTTCCCCTCAACCTTTGTTTACTAGCTGTCATCCCCTTACAGTAGGCCTGTGTGTGTGTGTGTGTGTGTGTGTGTGTGTGTGTGTGTGTGTGTGTGTTAGTGGGGGGGGGGGAGCAGAAGCCAGTGCGAGTCACAGACTGTTAGAAACCCCGCAGTACGCAAATTGTAATACTAAGTAGAACTGTCTCAGCGGGCTTCTCCAAATCATGTTATTACTTCAAACACACTTTCACGCTTCACCGTTCTTGTTTTGGGTGTTACTTGTATGGAGATTATTTACACGGACTTATCCGAAAATTATCTAAATTGCTTAATTTTAATATTTCCGTTTTATTTTGTTCTCTCTAAAGAAGGGACTGAATTAAAGAAGCAGTTGATTTGGTTTTACTCATCTCAATAAACTAAATATACTAAACAATAAACTAAATATCTAGAACATCAGAAAATTAGTGGAACAACCAAGGTTAAGCTTGGGAAAATCACAGGAAATAATCTATTAAGCTTTATAAGAAAATTTAACAATATCTTTGATAGCTTTGATAGTAACAATATCATGGTTCATGCAGTTCTATTTTAACACGTAAAGAAAAATCCCCAACAAATTTAAAACAAAAACATGTTAATCGTTATTTGTTTTGAATTGAGATAAAACGTCGGTATTGCTGTAAGGATGCTGACCGACATGAGAGAAATATTATTTTGTTACGCAGATAATTTATTTTTTCACGGTCATCTGGATAATTAAACCTTGCTTGGTGACGTGTAATTGGGAAAACCGTTACTGATGCAATCCTGCAATCAAGACCAAGAAAAGACGTCTTTAGAGGAAATTCAGGTCACTATTAAAACTTTGCGTCTGAGCGAAGCATAACTTTATGTAGCAAACACTGGATTTAATTGAAATTAATTTGTTTGTATTGAGCTGGGATTTTTAGCTTGTGTATATTTTTGTCATGGTCCCTGTCCACTGGAGTAAAATTTTGGATTTTACTTCAATTAAGAGTGTATATTCTTTTGTCACACCGAGTTCAGTGGCTGGACGAAATTACTTTGGATGAGATTAATGCCGCATTGAGTTATGTCAGTTAGTAAATTAGTAAAACTACAGAAACCCAAATTAAAACCCTTACCTGGTTGAAGACTGTTTGAGAAATAATTATTGGACAAAGAAGAAATTGAACTCATTAGAAGTGTAGCGCTGCATCTAAATTTATTGTTCGTTGTGCTATGTCTTGATGCATGTAATGCCAACGACAATAAAGTTGTTTATTTATAGAATTCGTGGGATGTGTCAAAATTCATAGAATGTTATAAAATCTCTTTAGGAATTCGCCCCATGGGCCTTTAAAGTTTCAATTTTTCTATTGCATACGACGCGTTTTCATTCAGGTGGTTATTTTAACATATTCCCGGATGAATATTTCGCCTAAAATTACTTTTTCAACTTTAACTATTTCACCACTATTGTTTGGCAAGATCATGTTTTCAATAGTATTGTTAGAATAATTATATGAAAAGAAATCTGACCTAGATTTTTTTAACGGATCAGATAACATGGAAAATAATGAATGGAAGTAGTAAGTTAAAGGTGCAACGAAACATAATTTTAATTAATAACACTGAATCCACAGAATACTAAGCAGTAGTATATACGTTGCCTCAATAAATACTACGTTAAGATAGGAGAGGCAGAAGTAATCCCAAATATAAGTATAAAATAAATCGTATAAAAGTCAACAACGTCTTTTGCCCCAGTCAAATCAACCTTTTACCCCTCAACCCCCTTCCAAAGAACAGATCAAAAGTATAATATATTTTCTTTAAAACATAATATTTTCATGTTGCAGTGACGACGTACCTATGCCAATTATTAAACTTGCAGCAGGATATTTAAAACCTCTTTTTGTCATCAAAATAAAAACCTTTTTATAAAAAGCAATAGTAAAGAGCCTAAAAATTAGAGGTCAATTTCGTTATCAGGCCATTACCTGATATAATTGTTATCTCTATATATAATTCCGTAAGTCAAATTTTTGTAAAGAAATTGTGAGTGACTGGATGGCCGTAGAAGGATGGGAGGGGTATCATTTTAAAGGTCTTGACGTGAATTTTGAGGGAAAACTATTCATTTTTCTTATTTTTTTACCATAAATTCGCAACAGAATAAAACTTTTCCCATTAAAACAACATGGGGTTTAATTTGTTTACATCTTTTGAAATTAAAACAGCTGTGCCACAGAGTTAAATTAGCCTTTGATATTGATACCAGCTGTACTTATTCAGTTTGTTTACTTTTAAACTACAGCAATGTATAATTTTTAGTTATGGTGATCTATAGTTATATCTTATCGTATTTCTTCTTTTCTACCTTAATAGTAATGAACAACGGAGGAAGGCCGCGTCGCCGAGGTGTTGGCTTTCGAAATCAGCATGACAGACGACAGCGTAGGCGAGAAATTTATAATGAGGAAAGGAATGAACAACCACATCATGACGTCGAAGATACTCCTATTTTTAGATTACCACTTATAAACGAGATACCAACACACAATCTGGGCCTGATGAATGATCAATGTATGCATTGTGGTGCGTTGCACTTTGTTGAAGAGTCTACAAATGGTCACTACAACTCTTGCTGCCATAACGGTCTCATACATCTACCACAGCCTGAAAATAACAATGAACTACAACAGTTGTTTAGGAATGGACATTTTATTAAAAACATAAGACAGTATAATAATATTATATTATAATGCTAGAAAATCAGTGCTTATTTATAAATGACCAATGAAGGTTGATAAAAAATTTATGTATTTTGGTTTTTTAGGGGCTTTTGCCCCTACAAGCCCCTAGTTATATATGAGATAGGTATGAGATTGCAATATGTATGCGGTATAAACAAATCAGACAGGGCAGAGCAAAATATCAGACCTTATAAACAACAAGCCTTATAAATCATTCTCGTCAGCCCCTAGAAGCCACTAGCGTTTATACATATATGATAATTACCGTGAAAAGATCCAATTTTAACGAAATTTGGTATTTTGTTGTAAAGTATTATTTTTTGAACGAGAACCAACACCAGTCTGATCGAACCGTTCAAAGAGGGTATTGGTGGGGGGAGGTTTAGTACACAAACATTTTTTTTACACAAAATAAAATATATGTAATAATTATCAGTTTCATCATTGGAATCAGCATAAAAACTGAACTTTATTTTTAACTGTCGTTCTATGTCAATTGGTTTCTGATATATTGAAAGTGGTAAGCGCACAACGTTGTCCAGTGATACTCAGACAGAGACTTAATACAATTGTATAACTCGATTATCAATAGATTTGTATGAAACTTGGTAAATGGCTTCATGTGGTATTGAAATACATACATGAATTGGAAATTCACTTACTACCTAGGTTTGCTGAAAGGGGGAAGGCCTATTTCAATTTCAATTTTCCTGAATTATCGTAAAGGAAAGAGACACTTAGAATTGGCGCAATCAATACACTCAGCGACATACGTCTAAATTTTGCGAAGAACTTCGTAAGCTTTTCAAAATTAAAGTAAGTTTTCGTATATGAAAGCTACATTTTTTAGTCTATTGTACTTATTTAATCACTATCCAATGGTGGTACCAACGTGGAGAATATGTTTGATATCCACTTATGGGAAAACTGAGCTGCAAAAAATTGCTTCGATTGAGCCCACTTGTAATACTGTGCCTACCACTCAAGATCGCTGAGAGTAAGGTAAACATTATGGAAACACTAAGGAAGCTTGCGGTTTCTTTATTGAGCAATGTATACTTGGGGGAGAACAAAAACTGCTTTTTCCTTAAATTTGTTATAATATTTTAGAAACAGCTTAGTTTTCCTCGTTGGTTGAAAATGTATTAATTCAATCGAGGATTTTGTCAGAATACATATCGCTGGCCACGGGAAAATTTTATAATTGGATTGATTCTAACTTAGTGTGAACTTAATACACGACTGCATAAACTCCACATATGGGTCAATATATTCTAAACAAATAACTTCCATTCGAAAAATCGTGATAGTTTTCCCCAGTCGCTGACAAAACACGATACTTTTTAATGCGCTTAATAGATTGGACGTTCAATGTGTTATCAGAGCACTGCAACTGAAACGGTATTTCCAACCAAGGCTAACCAGGTTTCCCTCTATCCAGCAAAATAATTTTCTAGATTAGGGAAACAATTCCTTAGATTATAATGTTCTTAAATAATTTTTTGCAGAATAATTTAAGTTTTCGTCATTTGTTTAATGAGATTTTATAATACTACATATTTAATACAATAATTTAAACCGTGTTTGGTAGACAAGTAGTTCTAAGTATAAGTCTTTTACCATGGCATTTGTAAAGTATTTTTTTTAAATTTTGTTGTCATTCAAATTTTACAGAAAAAGCTAACGTCAAGGCATATTTTTAAACTTATGTTAAATATATACAGAATTAATTATATCTAATACTAGCTGTTACCCGCTAGCTCAAACAAAAAAGAATGTTCACAAGGAATACATGAGTCACTGGCCGAGCCCTAAGGTCAGATCCGGATGAAATCCATTTAGTTTTCCTATTTTATGCCTAAAGAATCAGTGTACAAAATTTCCACTATGTAAGTAAATGGGAAGTAGGAGAGTTTGTGACGAGTGAGTGAGTCAGTCAGTGAGTGCGGGCTTTGCCTTTTATAGGTATAGATAGGCCTGACTTTATGGGAAGGCTAACTCGACTAGCCTAAAGCTAGGTGCATTCAAGATACTGTTAGGTACCATAACCTGGCAGTAAGTTTCGAAAAGTTATAACTACTGTAACCTCACAAAGTGCATTGTAACCACACTGCATACCTACCACAATGTTAAAGCTGAATAGAAACTCCCTAAATCCCTAGCAGATAAGAGTTTTCCCTAGTTCTAGGGAAATATTCCCTAAGTAGACACACTGAACTTAAAAAGGGTATCCTCTCAAACTAAGCGTATTTTCGGTGCTCGGGAAACAAATTATTGAGTGGGAAGACAGAACGGTAAACATGTCACGGCCTGTCCACCCACTCCGGGCTCCAAGCTCCACGTGGTCCTGTGTAGCTGCCACGTGGGGTGAAGACGTGTCCACGTGCACGACTGGCTCCCTCGTCCAGGCCATTGTCCAGAGAGTTTTGTAGGTGGGAACTGGCCACGTGACACCCTAACTTCGGTTAGAGTATATTAAGAAGCAGAAGTACAATATCTTGTTCCTCGATTTCGAGCTTTTTATGAAAAGTCTTTCTGTAACGTCTTCAAAAAGGTTGCAAGTAACTATATATTTATAAAAAGAATATGGCGATTTTGTGACAAGCCTACTCTCGAAACTATTTTATATATTAAATTATTGTTTATGTATTATTTGGAAGACTTTAACACCTAAATGTACCTTTTGGGGGTTTGAAAAACAGTATTTCACTCCTGGGCTTTCAATGTTCCAATAACTATCTCATGGAAGAATATAAATAAATTTAATTGAGCATTTAACAGCAGCTGTTGGGCACAAATAAAACATACAGTATAAAGAATATAACTGGATACTCCCAAAAGAAAATTGTATGCTCTAATTCGAGGTAATAGATCCGCTGTTTTTATTAGCGAATTTCCCCTATAGGGAAGAAGCTATTACCGTAGGTCTCATGGTAAGACTTAAGCCCGAGACCATGATAACTTTTCATTTTGAGGTCCCCAGATGCTAAAAACACCATTCGTTCAAATTTTTATATATGTATATATATATATATATATATGTGTGTGTGTGTGTCCGTAAGCACGATAACTCTCGTAAAAAAGGTCCGATCTTAATGAAATTTGGTACAAATGTGCAAAGTACCATTTATTTGAACGAGCTCGAAAACCAGATGAATCGCACCATCCGAAGGGGGGTTTTTGGGGGGTTTTGTACCCCAAAAATGAGGTTTTTGGGGTTTTCACATTTAATTTTAATTTAAATCAAATTTTAATGTATACCATTGAATTCAGCTTAAAAAACAAACAATTTGGTATTTTGATCATTGCTCTACGTCAATTGGTTACCGAGATATTGAAAGTGCTAAACACAGTACGTTGTCTAATGTTATTCTTATGGAGAAAAAGGAAAATTGTATATCTCGCTTATTTATGAACATAAACTGGCGAAATTTGGTATATGGCTTGATCTGGTTATGGTTTATTGTTGTTTGCACAAAAAAAATTTTTCGCCTATGGCTCCTGTAGCAGCAAACCTAGGTTCTCGGTCCCCATGTTATTCTTATGGAAAATACTTAAAATGTTATATATCGCTTATTTATGAATGTATATGGATGAAACTTGGTATTTGACTTCACTAAGATGAGTTCTATTGATATTTGCATAAAAACCCATTATTTTGTGTGCCTTGTTGCAGCAAACCTGCGTACTCATCCCCAATGTTATTCTTATGGAGAATAATTAATATTTTAAATATCGCTTGTTTGTGAATACATTTCTTATGAATCCTGTTAAGTGTTATAATGTGTTATGTTATATATTCATTGGAAATTCGCTGAGTATGCAGGTTTGCTGCGACGGGGGTATTTTATTCATATTCAGTAAAATATGTCGGTATGGAAATGTCATTGATAGTTTCGTTGAACTCGCACTTCACCGATAGTAGAAAGCGTTGTGCGAAGAGAATCCTCTTTGTTGTTACTTTTATTTGGGCTTAAACCAGTTAAAACTTCGATCCTTAAAATTGTAGTGAGTAAAAAATTTAATCTGAGACATTTTATTGTTCGCATACATAGAAATAATAAACGGTATCAGGAAACTGACACATACTTTCTCCCTTTTAGCCCAACTTTAACGAATAAATTGCTTTTTATTTACTAAATATAGAATACAAAGCACGGTCGAATGTACAGAAAATCTTGTAAACAAGTTGTTTTAAAAAACATCCACCCAAATCCCTGCTTTGGAGGCACTACAGAATCCATTGATACACTCGTGGTTTTAAGAGGGGAAATGCCCCCTATTCCCCCCCCCCCCAGGGTTATTAAGGGACAACATATTTCGAATTTCCTCTGTTGGTCAATGCTAAATTGACAAGCATATCAAGTTTGAATGAAATTTATCAGTAAATAAGAGAGAAATAATAATTTTTGTATTCCCCATAAGAATAACATTGGACAACGTACTGCGTTTACCGCAAAATGAAAATTTCAATTTTCTCCGAAACCAGCAATCGTAGAATAGTAATTCAAAATACTAAATTATTTAGTTTTTAGAGCTCTTTTTAGTGGTGAATAGTAATATTTTTTTATATTTATGTCTTTTTATGACAAATCCAAAAAACTGAATTTTTGATGTTTTAAGTCTTGTAATTTCTGAACCCGCATTTTTACAGAAATGCGGGTGGTGTCATTTTGTTGGAGGACTAAAGTTCTACAAACGACTAAAGTTTAATCAAAATCGTTAGAGCCGTTTTTGAGAAATTTTGATTTTTCATGTTTTTTGGCGGTTTTTGGGGGATAATTACCCTTAAAAATCAAAAATTCCAAAAAATGAAAAAAACACCTGGAGATATCGTGGATTAGTACCTACATACCAAATTTCATAAAAATCGGCCTATTGGTTAGGGCTCTAGCTCTGTACACATCCACACAGACACACACACACACACACACGGACACACACACACACACACAGACTGACATCACGTAAAAACCACTTTTTTGGGTTCAGGGAGCACCAAAACGAATATTTCCACTAACAACTCAAATTCGAAAATTTTTACGAAAACAATACTTTCTCCATATACTATGTATAGGGGGAGAAAGTAAAAAACGGTATCAGGAAACTGACACATACTTTCTCCCTTTTAGCCCAACTTTATCGAATAAATTGCTTTTTATTTACTAAATATAGAATACAAAGCACGGTCGAATGTACAGAAAATCTTGTAAACAAGTTGTTTTAAAAAACATCCACCCAAATCCCTGCTTTGGAGGCACTACAGAATCCATTGATACACTCGTGGTTTTAAGAGGGGAAATGCCCCCTATTCCCCCCCCCCAGGGTTATTAAGGGACAACATATTTCGAATTTCCTCTGTTGGTCAATGCTAAATTGACAAGCATATCAAGTTTGAATGAAATTTATCAGTAAATAAGAGAGAAATAATAATTTTTGTATTCCCCATAAGAATAACATTGGACAACGTACTGCGTTTACCGCAAAATGAAAATTTCAATTTTCTCCGAAACCAGCAATCGTAGAATAGTAATTCAAAATACTAAATTATTTAGTTTTTAGAGCTCTTTTTAGTGGTGAATAGTAATGTTTTTTTATATTTATGTCTTTTTATGAAAAATCCAAAAAACTGAATTTTTGATGTTTTAAGTCTTGTAATTTCTGAACCCGCATTTTTACAGAAATGCGGGTGGTGTCATTTTGTTGGAGGACTAAATTTCTACAAACGACTAAAGTTTAATCAAAATCGTTAGAGCCGTTTTTGAGAAATTTTGATTTTTCATGTTTTTTGGCGGTTTTTGGGGGATAATTACCCTTAAAAATCAAAAATTCCAAAAAATGAAAAAAACGCCTGGAGATATCGTGGATTAGTACCTACATACCAAATTTCATAAAAATCGGCCTATTGGTTAGGGCTCTAGCTCTGTACACATCCACACAGACACACACACACACACACACACGGACACACACACACACACACACAGACAGACATCACGTAAAAACCACTTTTTTGGGTTCAGGGAGCACCAAAACGAATATTTCCACTAACAACTCAAATTCGAAAATTTTTACGAAAACAATACTTTCTCCATATACTATGTATAGGGGGAGAAAGTAAAAATGAACGTTGTTGACTGTAGCTCGAAAATGCAAAAAGGTGTGCTTAAGAATGTTATATTTTTTATGACCATCAACAAGTTAAGCAACAATTAAAATGAAGTAAAGTAATGTTCGTGTAACCTTCTGACCAAGGTCTGTTGTCAGTGAATTCAGGTCACTCTAAAGCCCCTGACATGACCTATCGACTGCTTATATAACTACATGATCGGGATTTGATCAATGATTTTGGCATTTCTCTGATTGGGGCTGATGATGAACGGTGTAATTCTTTCAAATAGAACGCATTTTAATGTCCTTTATGTATACTTACTGTCTTGTATGTAAGTACAGTAGAGAGTAAATATATTTTGCTGTGTTGTGAGGCTTACTTTATGTTATCTTGTTAGTGAATTTCCTTTGGAAAGTGAACTATTAGCATGACCCGCACGGTGAAACTTAAGCCCGGGACCACCATAGAAGTTCCTAACGTGACCCCCTGAACACCGTGTTGGGGGGTCGTTCAAAATTTTATATATATATATATATATATATGTATATTCACTCTAGCGGTCGCATTTTTTGTCCGATTTACTTCAAATTTGGTAGGGACATTCCTTTCTATAATCTTTTGGATAAGTTCGTTGGGCAAAATAATCGGAAAACTCTAAACCCATTTTTTGGGGATTAATCTTTCAAATTTCGAGTTTTTGGGCCCAAAAAGGGTCAGAAAAGCCCCATATGTAAAATTAATGCATGTAAAAAGATGGGGATTAGAAAGGCGAAAGTTTTAAGCCCTATCTCGTCATTCTAGCATAAATATTTACCGAGTTATTAAAGAAAATGTGTATCGGCTAAACACAGTACGTTGTCTTATGGGGGGTTTACACTAGAAAAGCCTGTTATTCCTTTGTTAAAGTACTTGTATTATCCCCAGCAACCTCACGCCTACTTTTAAGCCTGTCTGGACCTTCTCCTAACCTTATAATGCGCAAAATTGTATTCCCAGCTTTGCAAGTAAATGAAACCAGGAGTATCAGAACAGCCAAAAAATCAATGTTTTCAGATTTCAATAAAAATTGGACAAATGTATGTTTTTACACTGATTTTGAGTTTTAAAATTTTGTATGTGGAAATTCACTTCCCTCACGTCAGCGTGCTGCGTGCGAACTCGTTTAATTCCAACACGTTTCCCGCTACCCAAGAAATTATTCAAATATTTTATCAACTAAATGTAAAATGTTTTGCCACTACGACGTTATTGCATTAGGTAACCACTAAATCTGATTTTTAGCTGTACAAATCACATTTACAAAGTTCTCAGAAAGTTATCCGCGAATCAGAGTCTGGTAACACTCAGCAGTAAGGCCACAGTCCGTGTGTCGAGTTGCGTGCCTCCCACATCGACCCCCGCTAGCACGTACAACATTGCTGACTGCAATCTTAAACGTATCCAAGTACTATAATGTGCAGCTTTTATAACAAAATGTAAAGTTTAACCTGGTTGGTTCCAAGCAGACCTGAAACATTACATGCAGCGTGTCCTACCACTGCACCGAACTTAACGAGGTCAAGACAAACAATGCATTACAAAATGTGTATTATATCGATCAGTTGTCTCTTTGTGAGTTTTTATGTATTGTTTACAATAATATAAATTTCTTAGAAACTGTAAAAGATACACAATTAAATTCCTTAAATTCAAATTTATTAAAACTTAATTTCCGTACAAAATCCGTTTCGAAGAGGCAATGCCGCGATGGTTTAAAGTTTTCAAAGTTAAATATCTAAAAAAAACTGAAAGAAATACAAAACAATTTAAAAACACGAATAAATTATCAGAAAATTTCAACGCAAATCAAAAGATGTGTTATTTTACAGATTGAACTATGAGATACGGTGTATCATAAACTAAGTTGGCCTACTCAAAAGTGGGCCTTTTTTTTAGCGAATTTCCCCTATAGGGAAGAAGCTATTACCGTAGGTCTCATGGTAAGACTTAAGCCCGAGACCATGATAATTTTTTGTTTTTAGGTCCCCAGATGACAAAAACACTATTAGTTCAAATTTATATATGTATAAATATATATAAATATAAAATATGTATATATATATATATATATATATATATATATATATATATATATATATATATAAGTTGGTTGTGGTTTTCGAACTTAAAGCCATGAATGTCATTTTACACATTTGAGCCAAATTTAATCGAAATAGGACTTTTTTACTCAAGTTATCGCATTCACGGACACACACACACACACACATATATATATTCACTGGACTACATGCGTTGTGATGGAACTGCCTTTGGTTTGTCACTTCCAGTCAAAGGTATTACTGTCAGGCAGCAGCAGTGAAGATGAATGTGGTGATTTACAATGATTCATATTCATAGGTCTAAATTCAATCGTCTAGGAACACACGGACATTGCACAAGTAGTGTATTTTTATTCTCATTTAGTGTGTATGATTCGGAAACATAATTTTGAAAATCATTATAATATTTTCTCAAGAGTGTTTTTGTCGATAGGCCACATCTCCCTTAACAGTTCATCAAAACCGATAATTGAGCCATCATTTTTAAGATCACTTTCAGCGATAAATGCGAAATAAAAAACAAAACCGTAAAAATGATAATTTAATAGGCGATTCTCATTTATTTGCCAACGTAGGCCTACTGGTGTTATCTTACAGCGACAAGTTCAATTAACTCAAAGCAGGTTTAAAAGCTGGGCATGTGAATAATACCAGTGAATTCACCTTGTACTTATTGGGCATAGTCAATCTAAAATGTTAATATATTACTTTTACAAAACAAGAGCTGAAATAAAGACAGATAAGCATGGCGGGAAGCCGTCTAGGTGTCACCCCGACAACCCGTCACCTCGGAATTTTGGCCACAGGCGACAACCTGTCACCTCGTAAAAATATACCGATGCCGTCAAGGTGTCACCCCGTCAAGTTGTCACCTCTTTTCTAGAGGTGATTGCTTGTCGTGTGCAGAGACGACAACCTGCCACTTCGTACGCTTGCGTCAAGGTGTCACCCCGACAACCCGTCACCTTCTCTACTCCCAGGTGACGATCTGTCGTCGCCTTTCACGACAAACCGTCGCCTCGCACGCTCGCGTCAAGGTGTCACCCCGACAACCTGTCACCTCCTTCAAATGGTGACGGGTTGTCGGGGACGATGCGCGTCAACTCGTCACCTCAAAACCTGTTTTAAAAGGTGACGGTTTGTCGGGGTGACAGGTCGACGGGGTGACACCCAGACGCGGTCCCAGCATGGCTCACCAAAATTTCTTCTCGTGCGCTTATTATGTTTAAAAATTGATTGCGTGCTCAGTTGTTGGTTTAAACAAAGTAAACTTCCTAGTGTGACTCTTCACGGGTAAAGAAACCAGGGCAGTGGTTTAGTTTAACTTTGAGTTGTGAAGAATCGTTGACCATTATCATCATTAAGTAAAACAAACATAATTCAGTAGCCAACACGCATTAATACTCAATATTATAACCGAGCCACTTTTTATCATCCAGTAAGATAATAATGACTTGGATAGCTTTTACATGTGTAACTTTATACATAACTAAAAATCATCAATATTTATGATTAAAATGTAAAACTAAGAGTTATTTAGATACAACATTGTCTCTGCTATATTTAATCTATATAAAATCATTCTGATATAGGCAATAGTACAATTTAAAATATAGTACCTGGGGGGCCTAGCTTTGCTCGGGGGAAGGCCAGTCAGTTTATATGACTTGGAGTAATATTTCACCACTTCCCCCTACTGATAATCAGATTTGTATTATTCATTTGCCTCTTTTCTACATTTTAAGGTCCCTCCAGTTGTTATTTATAGCTCAATGTCCCTTTGATTTATTTTACTACTCTATATATGTAATCTTAACTCAAATCTTTTAATCTCTGCTCTCAGGAAACCACATGTTAATAATCATAAACAACATGAGTAGTATTACTTTGACAGTTCCCTGGTTAATTATGAACAGCTGTTACAATTCTTTTGTTTTGATTTTAAACTCCATAAGCCCAATGTTAATTTTTTTTTTTGTCTTTCATTCTTTATTTGCAACTGTAAAATTACATACAACGAGCAAATGTGCTAATAATTATTCTAACAAAAACATGAACAAATAATATTAAAAAGTAGGCTCAGTAGTCTTCCTTTTTTGAACTGATTTTCAAAGGTTTCTTCTGAAACGTATTGTTTTGCTTTTCCGTGCCTACAGTCATCCTAGAAGATTTCGGCTCCAGTTTCTTTTTAATCTTCTCTGAAGGATGCCAGGAAGTGTCGGTGTGTGGAGTTCTTGAATCAAAGGATTTGAGTGACCATCAAGTTTGTTGAAGAATAGTTGATAGCATTCTTTTGCTGTTTCGTGAACAAATTTCAATTTAAAGTCTGTATGAAGTGTCTTGTTACTTACATAGTAGGGAACGCCAGAAATTAAGCGAAGCATTTTAGATTGAAAGGTTTGAATTTTCTTTAAGTGACAAAATTTTGCTGAACCAAAAATTTGAATACCATAAGCCCATATTGGTTTTAGAAGAGTTTTGTACAATAGTAATTTTGATTTAGTAGGTAATTTTGAATTGAAATTGAGTAGTCGATAAAGTTGCTTAGCTCTTGATTTAAGAGCAGTTATCTTTTTTGTTACGTGTGTCTTCCATGTTAATCGCTTGTCTAGATGGAGACCAAGATAACGTGTTTCGTTACTTTGAGGGACTCTGTTGTTGTCAATGTGTACAGGAGGGCATACACCTTTCCTTAGTGTGAATGTGACATGTGGCGACTTTGTTGCATTAACTTTTATTCTCCAATTTTTTAACCAATTACTTAGGACGTTAATGTGATTTTGCAGATTGTTACTAGCTTCAATGGGGTCTTCTGATGAACTTAGAATGGCAGTGTCATCAGCAAATGTGGCGATCTTTGTATTTCCAGTTTCAGGGAGATCAGCTGTGTAGATACTGTAAAGAAGAGGAGATAATAAGGAGCCCTGAGGAACACCGGCTAATATTGGCTTGTAATCTGAGAAATCTGACCCTTGTTTCACCATAAAAAATCTATATTCTAAATAAGAACGGAGAATCAAATAGTAAGTGGGTGGAAGAATTCTTAATTTTGATAGTAGACCAGGATACCACACCTTATCGAAGGCGGCACTTATGTCTAGAAAAACAGCACTCGTATATTTTTTGCTTTCAAGTCCAGACGCAATTGTATCGACCACTCTATGAAGTTGCTGCACTGTAGAATGCAGAGATCTAAACCCGAATTGGTGATTTGGCAATCCATTACAATCCTCAATTGCAGATTGTAAACGTGTTAAGAGGATTCTTTCGAACAATTTTGAAACAACAGGGAGTAAGCTAATAGGTCTGTATGATGAGACTTGGTCTGCTGGTTTCTCCGGTTTTTGGATTAGAATTATTTGGGATAGTTTCCATTGAATGGGGTAATGAGTTGTCCGTAATATTGCATTAAATATTTGTGTCAGTAAGGTGATACAGGGACCGGGTATTTCACGTAAAATTTCACTTGTGATTAGATCATATCCAGGTGATTTTCTTGGGGGTAGTTTAAAAATGGCCCGTTTGACATCATTTGCTGTTATTCGAGAAGGTGGTAAGGACATGGGCAAGGGAATTTCAATAGATGTTTCTACTTCGGTGGAAAATCTTCGATTGTGTTCTTCGTGGGGACTAAAAACACCAGAAAGCAAAGAGATCTGCTTTTTATTTGTCTGATTTTGCCCAAGAATTGTCCGGTCGCCTGATTGGGGAAGATGTAGAAGTGTAATGTAGAATTTTCTTCGTTGTCTTCCATAAGGAGCCATCTGAAGGGGAAAGATTACCTAGTTTATTTTCGAATGTAGAAGTTTTGAATTCCCTAATTGCTTGTTTTAATTGATTTGTGCAGCGGTTGAGGGCGGTTTTATCAGATGGAAGTCTACTTTGGTGCCATTTCCTTCTAGCTGTTCGTGTTAATTTTTTAACTTTTCATTTTAGTTTTTTTACATTATTTGATTTTTCCAAGGGATGAGGACTGTCTAGAACTTATTTTTATCCCAGAAATTAGTTATTTCGAACATTTGTAGGAAATCGTTGGAGCCGTTTTTTAAGATCCGTGTCGCAAGCAAGCAAGCAAGCAAGCAAGCAAGCAAGCACGCAAGCAAGCAAGCAAGCAAGCAAACCTTACTCATATTAGAGTATAGGATTCAATCAAATCTTTTAATCTCTGCTCTCAGGAAACCACATGTTAATAATCAATACAACATGACTATTACTTTGACAGTTCCCTGGTTGATTATGAACAGCTGTTACGATTCTTTTGTTTTGATTTGAAACTCCATAAGCCCAATGTTAATTTTTTTAACTTTTCATTTTAGTTTTTTTACATTATTTGATTTTTCCTGGGGATGAGGCCTGTCTATAACTTATTTTTATCCCAGAAATTAGTTATTTCAAACATTTGAAGGAAATCGTTGGAGCCGTTTTTGAGATCCATGTCGCAAGCAAGCAAGTAAGCATGCAAGCAAGCAAGCAAGCAAGCAAACCTTACTCATATTAGAGTATAGGATTGTACTAGTATTGACGGCTGCTATCGCGACCGCAGGAAATAATCAGCTGTGTCAGGAACAAAGCTTGTAGAAATAGAAATCCACAGCTGAATACTCCCGGCTCCGCTACGGGTTTTTTTTTCAGTCAAAACTCGATAACGGCTGGACGGATTTTAACGTTTGAAGTATCAAATTAAAGGTTTTTTTACGTGTAAAATAACGAGAATAATAATTTACATAAATAAAGCTAATACTCCCCCAATTTATTGGGGATAGACCGGTAGATTTGTCAATACGTCTCAGAATTTTAAGAAAAGGCATCATTCAAAAACAGTTAACGGCTGAATTTTTGGAACAGTGGCGCCATCCGACGGTGGAAGTCTAATCTATGTGATTGAAAGTACGTTGTTATCGTCTGTTTTAATATCAGATGTTCGTTACGTTTGTTTACTACTGAAGTAACCTTTCGTTGGGTACAAAATTGCACGGATTCGAGCAACAGGTCATCTAGTATATGCTAAATGGCCTAAAAACGTAAAACTGTAAGCTACCGTAACTAAAATAAGGTTTCTTTTCAAGAAAAACACATCCTTGGGGGGGTGCAGCTTCCCCGACCTCGTTTACCCCAAAAAAATATCTTTTCGTAGCTTGGGAGCCATTACAGCTCGAGAAACAGCCGCGGACGTTCGGACGCACGGAGCCACAGACAAATGCGAATTATAGTATTGATATTAGAACTTAAATAACTAAATTACTTTCAATTTAGAAAATAATCATTGGCTTCAATCTTAGATTTTTCAAGCTGACAATCGAACAGATTTCAACTTGTAGAAATTTCATTTCCAATCTTACGTAGACGCGGAAGAGTACTAAAATATTACAAATTTGTTTCATGAAAATGCTTTTTAAATGGATATGAATTCCTGGAATTTATTGAATGTTTAAAACTATTCTTTTGTAGTATTTCTTGAAATTGTATAAGCTATTAAACATTTTAAAAAGAATAAATGTGTCAAAATATTTTCTTTTGATTTTGAGATTTTCTAAATTTAATATCTCTTCCATACGTCGAAGTGGAACATCCATATAACTAAAACCAATTTTTTGGCTAATCATTCTTAAAAATCTATTTTGCATGTTCTCAATCTTGTTTACTGTTGTTTATAATTCGGTGACTATATTACACTGCAGTTAGTAACTTTCTACCGGACGCGGTAGCTCAGAGGTAAAGTGACTGAGTAGTAAGTCAGACGTGGCCGGTTCAATCCCGGTCCCGACCGACTCCTGTAGGATCATGACCGGTCACCTCTGGCTTGCCCATGTGACTAATGTCGTTACGGTACCTCGCTGTATTTAGTTCACCCCACAGATCAATAGTCAATGGTGACGGGCAGTTGAGGTTAAAAAAAAACTAAAGATGGGTACATTCATTTTAAAGACATTATGTAGAAGCCATTTTTTGAAATTCTATAAATTAAACTCAATAATCTATTACATCGATTTCACAATTCATCTTCATGATCTCCAGAACTTGCAGATGAGTTCATAATTATTCCCAGATCTTTGATTTTTGAATAAGTTTCTAAAACAATTCCTTCAATCTTGTAGTCAAATTATTTAGCGTTCTTTTATGGTGTGCGATATAATTTTACAATTGTTGCTACAAATCTTCTTGTACAATTCTTTGATCTATCTCTGATTGAATTCCTCTAAACATTTTTACATCATCAGTGAATAATAAGAGGCTAAGAGGCTGGATTTTTTATTTAATTGATTGATTAATATAATTTATAAACTAATTAAACAGAAATCGGCCAAGATGTGACCCTTGAGGTACTCCTGATTTTGCTTTAATCAACGTAATTATTTCGTGTTAATATTTTCCACTCGTTACTCATGATGCCGTGCAACACTGAAAGACAAAGGTATCCATTACTTTATTTACTTAAAAGTGCGCGTGACCTTAATTACTTAAACATTTTCACGAAAAGTTACTCAGTTAGCAAGGTTATAGATCTGTTACCCTATCATCTATATTTTACACTAGAGGGTTTAAAATGATTGAAATTTCCTGGTGCTTTTTTAAATGTAACGAACATCGCATAACCTTTAATCGCTATTTTACCTGCAAGAATATAGCGCAGCATAAATTGCTTTTCTAGCGCGAGACCACAGCTTCTGGGAATTTATCAAACTGAGGGAGCTGCATTCTGAACAAT
Source organism: Allygus modestus (assembly GCA_963675035.1). Lineage (NCBI taxonomy): Eukaryota > Metazoa > Arthropoda > Insecta > Hemiptera > Cicadellidae > Allygus > Allygus modestus. The sequence goes on from OY776115.1 coordinate 135,971,950, forward strand.
AAAGATAAAAACTTTTTTATTAGCATATTACGTGTTGTTATTACTTACGGGATGTAATAAAAGACGTCTTACAACACTTAAAATATATTTACACTTATACTGATTCACATACAGACGGTAAACTTATATAAAAGATGGTACTAGGCTATCGATTTCGACCAGTCACACCAGTCATCATCAGGCCAATGAGAGAACTGACAGAATCAAAATGGCGTCCTTGCTTATATCCTATTGGCTACCGGAAGTTCCGTATACAGGTTCCTAAATGTGCCACCAGAGTCGAAGTTAACTTGTTCGTTAATCAATTTATCTCTATCTTTACATTTTTCTTTAAATATAAACAAAAAAAAAAAAAAAAAAAGGAACATCGAAAATTGTAAAAAAGGAAATGAAATGAATGCATGGGAAGAATTGTTTATATTTAAAGAAAAATGTAAAAATAGAGATAAATTGATTAACGAACAAGTTAACTTCGGCTTTGGTGGCACATTTAGGAACCTGTATACGGAACTTCCGGTAGCCAATAGGATATAAGCATGGACGCCATTTTGATTCTGTCAGTTCTCTCATTGGCCTGATGATGACTGGTGTGACTGGTCGAAATCGATAGCCTAGTACCATCTTTTATATAAGTTTACCGTCTGTATGTGAATCAGTATAAGTGTAAATATATCTTAAGTGTTGTAAGACGTCTTTTATTACATCCCGTAATAAAGATAAAACATGATAGAACGCGCTTGATTTGCAAATGGAATAATCTACCTATTTGTAGTTAAATAAACTCCTTGCCCAAATATAAACGATGGTTTTTAATTTTGTCAACCTGATTGTTTATATCAGCCAGGATTAAATGTAAATCATATCATACTCTTAAAGCTGGAAGTTTGTGAGTTTGTCTGTTTCTCTATCACGCTCCAGCCCTTGAACTGATTTAACTGATATTCTTTAGGGATATAGCTGATTTCCTGAAAGATCACCTAGGTCTATTTCCATTTTTACTTTCTCCCCTTATACATAGTATATGGAGAAAGTACTGTTTTCGTCAAAATTTTCGAATTTGAGTTGTTAGTGGAAATATTCGTTTTGGTACTCCCTGAACCCAAAAAAGTGGTTTTTACGTGATGTCTGTCTGTGTGTGTGTGTGTGTGTGTGTGTGTGTGTGTGTGTGTGTGTGTGTGTGTGTGTGTGTGTGTGTGTGTGTGTGTGTGTGTATATGTGTGTGTCTGTGTGGATGTTTACAGAGCTAGAGCCTTAACCAATGGGCCGATTTTTATAAAATTTGGCATGTAGGTACTAATCCACGATATCTCCAGGTATTTTTTTCATTTTTTGAATTTCTGATTTTTAAGGGTAATTATCCCCCCAAAACCGCCAAAAAACATGAAAACGGCTCTAACGATTTTGATTAAACTTTAGTCGTTTGTAGAACTTTAGTTTTCCAACAAAATGGCACCACCCGCATTCCTGTAAAAATTCGGGTTCAGAAATTACAGGACTTAAAACATCAAAAATTCAGTTTTTTGGATTTTTCATAAAAAGACATAAACATAAAAAAATATTACTATTCACCATTAAAAAGAGCTCAAAAAACTAAATAATTTAGTATTTTTAATTACTATTCTACGATTGCTGGTTTCGGAGAAAATTGAAATTTTCATTTTGTGGTAAACGCAGTACGTTGTACCCATGTTATTCTTATCGGGAATAAAAAAATTACTATTTCTCTCTTATTTACTGATCAATTTCATTCAAACTTGATATGTTTGTCAAGTTAGTATTGACCAACAGAGGAAATTCGAAATATGTTGCCCCTTAATAACCCTGGGTGGGAATAGGGGGCATTTCCCCTCTTAAAACCACGAGTGTAGCTATGAATTCTGTAGTGCCTCCAAAGCAGGGATTTGGGTGGATGTTCTTTAAAACAACTTGTTTACAAGATTTTCTGTACATTCGACCGTGCTTTGTATTCTATATTTAGTAAATAAAAAGTAATTTATTCATTAAAGTTGGGCTAAAAGGGAGAAAGTATGTGTCAGTTTCCTGATACCGTTTATTTAAATCCTTATAAATATAAATATAAGTACATTACAGTACTTATACTTAAGAGGGGCTCCAGTCACCGTCTTCTATCTGCTTCTCCCATAAGGCCAATATTAACTATCAAACCCCGCTCCTCCTCAATGGATTATCCGTTTTCGTTGATTTATGACACATTTAAAAGAACAATGAATACCTAGCGATTTCAGTGAGCAGAATTTCGATATCACAAATAGTTTTCCTTTAAAAAATCGTAAATATTGAATATTTTGGAATTTTACTGAAATCACTGTTTTTTTATCTTTAAAATGAGTCATAAACAACCATAACTATATTGAGGAGGGACGGGCTTTAATTTTTAGCATTGGCCTAGCGGGAGAAGCAGGTAGGAACACCAAGTGTTGTGACTGGAGTCCCCTTTGTGTGGTGTTTTCTCTGTGTGGCACAGCAATAATGTTTTATTTTGTTCACCAACCAGATATAGCTTCCTCTCGTCCTTTTAGCTCCTCATATTATTGACAAAGCCTCCTGCTGTTTAATTCATCCCGCTCCTCGTTCACGCGGTCCTTATTGCAACGGTCGAACGTATAACACACGACGATCTTAGAGAAGTTTTGTCTTATAAATTTTTAAAAAGATTCCTCTATTTATTTTATTCATTTAGGGGCCGATAAGTCACGCGCCTGAAATTTGTTGATAGGTTTGTATTAAATAATCATATTTAATAATTTGATATCCCATTGTAACAAACGAGGTGCGCTTGTAATTCATAACCACTTAAAATCATATCTATTAAAACTGAACTTGCAGTATTTTAAAATTTGAATGCCGCATTTTATAGTTTACATCGAATTGAGCGTAATATAATTACAAAACACTATTCTATCCTATAATGTTCAACGAGCAATTTCTGTATTAAATTTAACTGAGAATCAAGTGAGATTCTCATGAGCAATCATGAGGGATGATTTTTTAAAAATAGGGAGTGTTACAATATTGATTAATCTAGTTGCTGGGGATTGAAAGATTGTTAGATTGGGGATTGGGTTAGCTGCTGGGCTAGGGACCGACCAGCCAATCCCTAGCCTGTCTGAGACCAAACCTGTGTGTCATGCTACCGGAAGCTGCTGGGCTAGGGACCGACCAGCCAGTCCCTAGCCTGTCTGAGACCTAACCTGTGTGTCATGCAACCGGAAGCTGCTGTGCTAGGGACCGACCAGCCAGTCCCTAGCCTGTCTGAGACCAAACCTGTGTGTCATGCTACCGGAAGCTGCTGGGCTAGGGACCGACCAGCCAGTCCCTAGCCTGTTTGAGACCTAACCTGTGTGTCATGCTACCGGAAGCTGCTGGGCTAGGGACCGACCAGCCAGTCCCTAGCCTGTCTGAGACCTAACCTGTGTGTCATGCTACCGGAAGCTGCTGGGCTAGGGACCGACCAGCCAGTCCCTAGCCTGTCTGAGACCTAACCTGTGTGTCATGCTACCGGAAGCTGCTGGGCTAGGGACCGACCAGCCAGTCCCTAGCCTGTCTGAGACCTAACCTGTGTGTCATGCTACCGGAAGCTGCTGGGCTAGGGACCGACCAGCCAATCCCTAGCCTGTCTGAGACCTAACCTGTGTGTCATGCTACCGGAAGCTGCTGGGCTAGGGACCGACCAGCCAGTCCCTAGCCTGTCTGAGACCTAACCTGTGTGTCATGCTACCGGAAGCTGCTGGGCTAGGGACCGACCAGCCAGTCCCTAGCCTGTCTGAGACCTAACCTGTGTGTCATGCTACCGGAAGCTGCTGGGCTAGGGACCGACCAGCCAGTCCCTAGCCTGTTTGAGACCTAACCTGTGTGTCATGCTACCGGTACCAAACTGATTTACTAACTTGGAAACATTGCTGGGGATCAGAGACGGGGATCTTTTACCCAGACCAAAAGCTGTGCCAAGCCAGCTTTGATTTACTTAAATAACTGAAAAACATTGAACTAAACTACAACCTTCCAAACTGATTTACTTTGATTGTGGCTAACCCAACATGGCATGATATTACTAGAATTGATTTCCAAGGTACTAATAACTGTTATTTCAAACTACAAGTGACTCTAAAACATTTTCTGGGAGAATTGATACCTTGTGAAAACGTGGTTTCAATCCTAACATGAACCGACTGGGTCGTTAAGCGACGCCAGCCAGATTTCTGATTCTGATTCCCTACATTTCCTGAGCTGGGCGAAAGTCTGACGGCTTTCCCCTTAGGTTTTCTAAGCTAGCCTATCATTTCGAATGTAGATCGAACTAAAACTAAATGGAATCGGAGGTATTTTCTACGACGAGTCAGCCTATGATGTTTTCTTGAACGAGGGTCATGTTAGACGGGGGCAGAGAGAAGTTAGACGGGTTTATTGACAAATCGGACGACAAAACGACTCATCTGTCGCCAGAAGGCGGGCAGATCGAAAGATGAACGAGACCGGCGGATCAGTGCGATTGAGTTTATAGCACTAAATAAAAGCGTGCCGCTATGCGTCACAGAGGTTTTGTCCTTAGAAATCGATTGGGTAAATCACAGGAAAAACTGTAACTGGAAAACTAATTTCAAAATTGAGAATGTAAACAAATCAAAACAAAATAATCATAACAGCTGATCACAAACTAACAGTGAGCGCCCAGGGACACACGAATACAAATTTGAATGGTATTTTTGGCATATGGGAACATCAAATCGAAATTTTACCATGGTCCCGGGTCTAGGACTTCTCTTACCGATATGGTATTAGCTTCTCACATAACGGGGTAATTCGCTAAGAAGGAAGCGTAGTTTAGTAGGTGGGAGAAATCTCAGCACCAAGAGCAGCGCGGGGTCATTGTCCGTAGTGCGTGTGGATCGACGAGACGTATGACGTATACAGTAGTTTACTGGGAGTGTGGTGGCGGGGTCAGGCGTTTGTTATTGGGAAATCCCACCGTCAACATCAAGAAGATTATATAATAGGTTTTTGATTTGTTATTTATGTTAATTTTGAGAATAAACACTGTTGATAATCTTCTTCTATACCCGAAACGAAAACCCGATCTTCCCCATGCCAAACCTATACACTTACTTAAAACCAACGAGATGTAAACGAGTTCGCACGAAGCACGCTGACGTGAGGGAAGTGAATTTCCACTTAAAAACCTATAAAAACTCTAAATCAGTTAAAAACATACATTTATTCCAACTTTTATTCAAATCTGAAAACATTGGTTTTTTTGGCTGTTCTGATGCTTCTGGTTCTATTTACCTGCAATGCTGGGAATACAATTTTGCGCATTATAAGGTTAGGAGAAGGTCCAGTCAGGCTTTAAAGTAGGCGTGAGTTTGTTGGGGATGATAAAAGTACACCAACAAATGAATAACAGGTTTTTCTAATGTAAAATCCCCATAAGACAACGTACTGTGTTTGGTAGATACACATTTTCTTTAATAACTCGGTAAATATTTATGCTAGAATGACGAGAGAGGGCTTAACACATTCGCCTCTTTAATTCCCGTCTTTTTACATGCATTCATTTTACATACGGGGCTTTTCTGACCCTTTTTGGGCCCAAAACCTCAAAATTTGGAAGATTAATCCCCAAAAAAATGGGTTTAGAGTTTTCCGATTGTTTTGCCCAACGAACTTGTCCAATTGATTACAGAAAGGAACGTCCCTACCAAATTTGAAGTAAATCGGACAAAAAATGCGACCGCTAGAGTGCAAACACACATATATATATATAAAATTTTGAACGACCCCCCATAACGTGTTCAGGGGGTCACGTTAGGAACTTCTATGGTGGTCCCGGGCTTAAGTTTCACCGTGCGGGTCATGCTAATAGTTCACTTTCCAAAGGAAATTCACTAATAATATAGAGCTCTCATCTCGTGTTAAAAAGTGAAGCCTCGCTGGAGAACATGTTTGTAAACTAATCATCTGGTCAAAGAGTAATAAAGCATTTCTTCATGATCATTGTTCGTGTTGTTGATGAGCATTACTAAATAATACCCCCGTAGCAGCAAACCTGCGTACTCAGCGAATTTCCAATGCATACATATGTATCTTAATACCACATAAAGCCACATACCAAGTTTCATCAATATACATTCATAAATAAACGATTTATTCTATTTTAATTATTCTCCATAAGAATAACATGGCGGCTGAGTATGCAGGTTTGCTGAAGAAAGGAATACAATAAATGGGGTTTTATACAAATATCAATACAACTCAAGTAGGTTAAGCCACATACCAAATTTTATTATTTTATGTTCATAATTAAGGGAGATAACACGTTACTTAATCTCCATAAGAATAACATGGGGGCTGAGTACGCAGGTTTGCTGCTACGGGAACTATCGGCCAAAAAATGAATTTTAGTGTAAATATCATTAGACCACAACGATATGAAGCAATATACCAAGTTTCATCAGGATGAGTTGATAATTAAGCGAGATAAACAATTTTTCTTATCCTCCATAAGAACAACATTGGGCAACGTACTGTGTTTAGCACTTTCAATATCTCTGTAACCATTTGACGTGTAGCAATGATCAAAACACCAAATTGTACGTCTTTTTAAGCTGATTGCAATGAAAACAAATACAATTTGGCTTTTTCAAAAACTACATGTAAAAACCTCAAAAAACCTATTTTTGGGGTACAGAACCCCTCAAAATACCGCTTCGGATAGGTCGATCTGTCTGGTTTTCGAACTTAAAGTCATAAATGCTGCTTTACACGTTTATACCAAATTTCGTCAAAATCGGATTATTTATACGAGGGTCATCGTGCTCACGGACACATATATACATACATACATACATATATATATATATATATATATATATATATATATATATATACAGTTTTGAACGAATGGTGTTTTTGGCATCTGGGGACCCCAAAATGAAAAGTTATCATGGTCCCGGGCCTAGGTCTTACCATGCCGACTGCGGTAATAGCTTCTTCCCTATAGGGGAAATTCGCTAAAAACACAATTTTACGTCTGAACAACACTATGTTTACACAATTAATTATTATTTACATATATTTCGGCAGTCTATGCTGCCGTCTTCAGACCAACTTACAGTAGTTCAACGGGTTAACTACAGAATGCAGCATTCACCACAGGTTTTACTCCCGGATATGATTGCAACTAGTATATTAATATACAGTTTTTTCCTGAGGTGTGTGGAATTTAACTATATAATTAATAATATATAACTCCCATTTTATACTGAAGTCTTAGTTACGCATTATCTACATTTAAAAAAATCAATTTTTAAAGTATGATCAATGGTAAATCCGTGGTCGAACATTTTAAGGGGGTTTCGTGACACAAATTTCATTTTTGCATCGATGTTTGTTATGATTCCTACATAAGTATCAAAGTTCATATAATTCTTAAAAATCCCTTAGGGATTCCTCTTTTAGCGAATTTACCCTATGGGGAAGAACCTATTACCGTAGTCGGCAAGGTAATACCTAGGCCCGGAACCATGATAACTTTTCGTTTTGAGGTCCCCATATGCTTAATTCACTATTTGTTCAAAACTGTACATATATGTTAATGATGAATCTCTGTACCGTATGTGGTTTCATCTAGCTAAGATCTATTTATACAAGAGAGATGTGCGAGTACTCGAAATTTTGAGTTCGAGCCGAGTTCGGCACTGAAACTCGAAGTTTTACTGAAACTCGAAAGTTTCCCGCCGTTTACCCGCGCTACCAAGGGCACGGGAAGAGTTTGCCCCCGCCGTTAACCGCGCTACCAAGGGCACGGGAAGAGTTTGCCCCCGCCGTTAACCGCGCTACCAAGGGCACGGGAAGAGTTTGCCCCCGCCGTTAACCGCGCTGCAAAGGGCACGGGAAGAGTTTGCCCCCGCCGTTAACCGCGCTACCAAGGGCACGGGAAGAGTTTGCCCCCGCCGTTACCCGCGCTACCAAGGGCACGGGAAGAGTTTGCCCCCGCCGTTTACCCGCGCTACCAAGGGCACGGGAAGAGTTTGCCCCCGCCGTTTACCCGCGCTACCAAGGGCACGGGAAGAGTTTGCCCCCGCCGTTACCCGCGCTACCAAGGGCACGGGAAGAGTTTGCCCCCGCCGTTAACCGCGCTACCAAGGGCACGGGAAGAGTTTGCCCCCGCCGTTACCCGCGCTACCAAGGGCACGGGAAGAGTTTGCCCCCGCCGTTAACCGCGCTACCAAGGGCACGGGAAGAGTTTGCCCCCGCCGTTAACCGCGCTACCAAGGGCACGGGAAGAGTTTGCCCCCGCCGTTTACCCGCGCTACCAAGGGCACGGGAAGAGTTTGCCCCCGCCGTTAACCGCGCTACCAAGGGCACGGGAAGAGTTTGCCCCCGCCGTTTACCCGCGCTACCAAGGGCACGGGAAGAGTTTGCCCCCGCCGTTAACCGCGCTACCAAGGGCACGGGAAGAGTTTGCCCCCGCCGTTTACCCGCGCTACCAAGGGCACGGGAAGAGTTTGCCCCCGCCGTTAACCGCGCTGCAAAGGCTCGTTCGCGGCCGTGCGTCGTCTGTAAATTTAAATTGAGTGTGAACGCATTTGAGGTGTTAAGAGTTGTGATGTGGATTTTAGTGTTTTATTAATAAATAAGTAAGTTGTGGCTTAAGGCGGTCCTACACTTCTCGCGAACACGCCCGAACATTCGACCGAACTCCGAATGTTCAGAGTAAGCGAGAAGTGTGGGAGCTGCACGAACTTTTGAATACATGCAGGAACATACGGGAAAGAATGTTCAGTGAACATTCGGGAGAATGTTCGGCCGAATGTTCAGGCGTGTTTGCGAGAAGTGTGAGACCGCCTTTATAAATTTGTGTTAATCTTTACACCAAAATGGAGGATTTACCAGGACCTTCAGATTGAGTTGTATGAACACTGCCTGTATAGTCTACTTTTAGGTTAACCTAACCTTGTTATTTTTTAAAGTAAAATATCAAAAACATATCTGTAATGAAATCTAATAGGTAAGCATAAGAAGTTTGTGCTTGTTTTTTGTTCCAAAATGATTGAAATTGAGTCAATCCATTAATTTTAGGCTCAACTGTCCTTTGGCATAGAGCTGTTTTTAAAGACAAGTGAATTGTTTTGGCCTTGTTAAGGTTTAATTAATAAATAATTTGTAATATTTGAATACTCTATTTAAGACATGGCTTCATCAACTGATTTGCCAGGCACTTTCAAACATATCTTCAAGTTGTTACTGATTGTTCTTATTAGAACTAATAATTAGTGTTAAAATTAATGCTAAGATATATTAGTAAATACATTTTGTGAGGTAAGTAAGTAGGCTAATGTTTTACCGTGTAATAGGCCTTTTAAATAATGAAATGAAGTTTATTTTAACTTGTAGGCCTAAATGTAATTTTATTTTCTCCATTCGTAGAAAGATTTAGCTTAGGCCTAAACATAATATACAAAACATAGGATAAATAAAAATGAGAAAATAAAATAAAAAACTGAGATTATTTTTTTATAAATCCGTTAATTAATACCATATAGGCTACAACAACCTTAGTACCAAAAAATTAAAAGTATTTTACCTTCATGGCAAAATGTTATGCAATAACTTTGGCATGATTTATTTTCAGATAAATGTACTTACGTTTTGCCAGTGAAGCAGAAATTCATTTATTTCACTTACTATTATTATTTTCAGGTCATAGTGACTAGAAAAGTATATTTTAATAACAATATTTATAAATGGAACCCTATACACTGTTTTGATCCAATCAAACTCGACCTATGTGTTTTTTTAGCGAATTTACCCTATAGGGAAGAAGCTATTACCGTAGGTCTCATGGTAAGATTTAAGCCCGAGACCATGATAACTTTTCATTTTGAGGTCCCCAGATGCCAAAAGCACTATTCGTTCAAATTCATATATGTGTATGTGTATATGTATATATATGTGTCCGTTAACTCGATAACTTGTGTAAAAAACATCCGATTTCGATTAAATTTGGCACAAACGAGCAAAGCGACATTCATGACTTTAATTTCGAAAACCAGAAAAATCTGACCATGGGAAGGGGGTTTTATGGGGGTTTTAAATTTCCAAAAAAATTGTTTTTGAATTGTTTACCCTAACATTTTTAAAACACTCAATTTTGGTTTTGACCATTTTATAAAGCTTAAAAAACAAATAATATGGTATTTTAAATTATTAACCTGGGTTAAGTGGTTGCGGAGAAAATCCAAAAAACGTGTTCATAGAATCTCCCATGTTAATCTTATGGGAAAAAGGTTTTTAGCATTTCCACAGTTGATTTTAGTGTAAACTTGATATTTGCTAATACCAATCGGTTCAGCTCTACAAAAAAATAATTTTGGTGTTTAAATTGTGATTCTACGTCCATTCGTTGCAGAGATATTCAAAGTGCTAAACACAGTACGTTGTCCAATGTTATCCTTATGGAGAAAATTTGATATCTCGATTATTTATGAATGTATATTGATGAAACTTGGTATGTGGCTTCAACTAGTACTGGTATATTGTTATTTGCACAAAATTTTTTTGGTCCCCATAGCAGCAAACCTGCATACTCAGCCTTAATGTTATTCTTAGGACGATAAGTAATGTTTTAAATCTCCCTTAATAATGAACATAAATGATTAAAACTTGGTACGTAGCTTCACCTGGTTGAATTATACTGATAATCAAATAAAAACACATTTCTTATATTTCTTGTTGCAGCAAACCTGCATACTCAGCCCTAATGTTATTCTTATAGAGAATAAATAAATTGCTATGTAACACTTATTTATAAATGTATTTGTATGAAACTTGGTAAGTGGCTTTATGTAGTAGTAAGAAATATATACATGCATTGGAAATTCGCTTAGTATGCAGGTTTACTGCGACGGGGTATTTATTTGTATACTCAACTCGAACTCGACTCGACTTAAAGAAACCTGTACTCGCTCATCTCTAATTTATACTTACTCAAACACAATTTTGTGTCAATGGCTCCCTTAGCAACAAACCTGCGTACTCAGTCCGTTAATATTAATCTTACTGAGAAGAAATAAAATTTAATGTCTCCCTTGATTATGGAGCAATAAAACTTGGTATGTAGCTTCACCCGGTTGAGTTACCTTGACGTTTGTATATTCATTTTTGTAGAAAAGCTGGGTACTCAGCCCTAATGTTTTTTTTAAGAGTAAATAAAATGTTATATATATATATATCTCACTTATTTATGAATGTATTTTTATAAAACTTGGTTGTGGTCTATCTGTTGTGGTACCCCTCCTCCTCCTCCTCAAAACTTACAGCTTACGTTCGGAGATGGCTTGATGGCCAGATACTTGGCTAAACAAAGAGGGGAAAGTGACCCTCTCCACTATTTATTGACAAAGCCAACCAAGAAATTACCAATAAAATATAATGGTGTTTAGTGATCATCTGTGAAAAAATCTTGCAATATTTGTTTATAAAGCTGTATGTAATCATCTACCTATATACAAATACTAATGATATGCCTAGTGCCTATTTGCATTATACTACAGCGTATGTGAATATAATAGTATATTTCGCACCAAGGGCCGAAAGTGGGGTTTTGCTGGCCCGAGATCGTGTTTTATGACCGAGACGAAGTCGAGGTCATAAATCGTTCGAGGGCTATGCAAAACCTTTCGACAGAGGTGCGAACGCTATTTTTCACCACACTACAATTATTAACGGGTTAAATGTGATCAGTCATAAACACGAGTGGCGTCATGCAATCTCGGACCAAAAACAGTTAACCAATAAACAACACATTAATAGTACAATGATTTGAATTTTGTTATTATTTTTCCAGTGTTTCAACCAAAGAACACAAACTAGTATCATTGATTATACATCCTACATCAATGCTAGTATGCACGGATTAACCAGGTAATGTCGTGTACGCTTAAAAACAAGTTGGCAACACTGGCTAAATAGATCAGCTGACTTTCGGCCCTTGGGCGGAAAAACTCTACTTTCGGCATTAAAATGACATTCCGAAAACAGGTGATTACAGCGTAGTATGGTGAAATTTTTTTTTCTTTCATTCTTTATTTGCAACTGTAAAATTACATACAACGAGCAAATGTGCTAATAATTATTCTAACAAAAACATGAACAAATAATATTAAAAAGTAGGCTCAGTAGTCTTCCTTTTTTGAACTGATTTTCAAAGGTTTCTTCTGACACGTATTGTTTTGCTCTTCTGTGCCTACAGTCGTCTTAGAAGATCTCGGCTCCAGTTTCTTTTTAATCTTCTCTGAAGGATGCCAGGAAGTGTCGGTGTGTGGAGTTCTTGAATCAAAGGATTTGAGTGACCATCAAGTTTGTTGAAGAATAGTTGATAGCATTCTTTTGCTGTTTCGTGAACAAATTTCAATTTAAAGTCTGTATGAAGTGTCTTGTTACATAGTAAGGAACGCCAGAAATTAAGCGAAGCATTTTATTATTATTCTAAACTAACAATTTACAAACAAAATAATAAGGGAAAAATTCTACCTTTAATGTTTATGGTTGGATTTGTTTATAATTTTGATATGTTATTGACCAAGGCTAGTGTAAAAGTAAATATCACCTCCAATTCCCAAATTCAATATTACTGTCATTTTAAAGAGTATTCTTATGTCAATAATCAACTTCTTTACTTATCTACCGATTTTATTGATTCTCGCCCTTGATTTATCTACATATTTAAGAGTTATCCGAGGCGTTTGATGATCAGAAAACCCAACCATTCTGGATATAACAAATCACTCCTTATTCCTCCTACCTTTTCGAACATGTAGCCTACCCTTTTTGCTCAAGTACATGTACTTATAATTTTGTCATAAGCAATTATTACTCGTCAAATCCTACTTTGATTATAATACCGGTTTCGAATTGCAATAAACCAGTGAGCTCTATAAAGTCTGGAGAGACTACTCCATGCAGTTTCTGACAAAAAGCGTGCCGTAGAAAATCAGCTGGATGCATGATTTTTCCCTCTACAGTGCCAACATAACACAACGAACACCATGTAAAAGCATAGGCTAACTACCATGTTCGTGTTGTAATGTTGGTACTGAAGGGGGGAAAATGCTGCCGATGATGTCACGAAAATATAACCAGGAGTAGCCCCATCTCCGGTTGTACATAGAGCTCACTGCAATCACAGACAAAGTAAGATTCGTTTCTCTGTGCTGCAATATACTAGTTGCCCTGATGCTCGAATCCGAGCAAGTTTGTACTCAATGAAAGGTTACTTCAGTTGTAAACAAATAGGCTATAGCAAAACATCTGACATTAAAACAGATAATAACATCTGAGAATAATGCGGCTAACGTACTTTCAATCAACACGTAGTTTAGACTTCCGCCGTCGGATAGTGCCACTGTTACGAAAATTTAGCCCTTTACTGTATTTAAGTGATGCCCTTTGTCAAAATTCTGAGACGTAAATCTACGTAAACATGCCTTCAATTTGACAGATCAAACATTAAAATCCGTCCAGTCGCTATCGAGTTATGACTGTGAAGAAAAACCCCTAGCGGATTAATATATAGGATTGTAATTAAGTCACCCGCTTTGTTTGCGAAATATTTGATCCATAGAATAGAAGTGGTGGAGTGAGGATTGATTGTAAATGTAAAGATATAGAGTAAAACATTGCATAGTAATGTTTTAGTTTATGAAACTGAGACTAAGGCCGCGACCAGCTGGAAGTAAATTTTAGCGAATTTCCCCTATAGGTCTCATAGTAAGACTTAAGCCCGAGACCATGATAATTTTTCGTTTTGAAGTCCCCAGATGACAAAAACACTATTCGTTCAAATTTATATATATGTATATGAATATATATGAAATTTGGCTCAAATGTGTAAAATGACATTCATGACTTTAAGTTTGAAAACCAGAAAAATCTGACCATGGGAAGGGGGGTTTATGGGGGTTTTTAAATTTTTCAAAAATCAGTTTTTTGCATTTTTCACCCTAAAATTTTTGAACAACTTAATTTTGGTTTTGACCATGTTATAGAGCTTAAAAAAACAAATAATACGGTATTTTGAATTATTAACCTAGGTTAAGTGGTTACGGAGAAAATCCAAAAAAACCTACTCATAAAATCTCCCATGTTAATCTTATGGGAAAAAGGATTTGGCTTTTCATCAGTTTATTTTAATGTAAACTTCACATTTGCGTTTACCAATCTGTTCAGTTCCACAAAACGATCATTTTGATGTTTAAATTGTGATTCTACGCCCAACCGTTGCTGAGATATTCAAAGTGCTAAACACAGTACGTTGTCCAATGTTATCCTTATGGAGAATAAATAAAATTTGATATCTCGATTATTTATGAATGTATGTTGATGAAACTTGGTATGTGGCTTCACGTAGTACTGGTATATTGATATTTGCACAAAAAAATGATTTTTTGTTGATTGTTCCCGTAGCAGCAAACCTGCTTACACAGCCCCCATGTTATTCTTATGGAGGATAAGTAAAATGTAATGACTCCCTTAATTATGAACATAAATTAATAAAACTTGGTATGTAGCTTCACTTGGTTGAGTTATATTGATAATTGCATAAAAACCCATTATTTTTGTTCCTCGTTGCAGCAAACCTGCTTACTCAGACCCCATGTTATTCTTATGGAGAAAAACTCAAATGTTATATGACGCTTATTTATGATTGAATATTGATGAAACTTGGTATGTGGCTTCGCCTAGTTAAATTATATTTATATTTGCATAAAAAACAATTGTTTATGTTCCTTGTTTCAGCAAACCTACGTACTCATTACCAATGTTATTCTTATGGATAATAATTAAAATCGCTTATATGTGAATATATTTATGAAACTTGGTATGCGGCTTTATTTGGTATTAAGACAAATATTTTGCATTTGAAATTCGCTGAGGACGCAGGTTTGCTGCGACGGTGGTATTAATTTTAATTTGTTGTATAATTTTCGCCCTTAGCTAAAGTTACCGAAAAACTGAGATTATCTTGAGATTTTTTCACCAAGACTTTTCATCGAATTAAGTGATTTATAGTGCATACAGTTTATTTTTCAAAAGTTCCAGGTACGGCTTATCTTGCACTACTCCTGGCGACCCCTATTCGAGCAGGAGGCACGTTAATTGGCTCAAACAATTGTAAAACAAATTGTATCGCTTTTTACTATCTTCACCTTAAAGTCACACCTAAAATCATATCTACCGTATAAGCGATTAAATGTGAAGGTAATTTAAATGTTTAGGATACCAAGTGGAATGCCAAATACCCCCGTCGCAGCAAACCTGCGTACTCAGCGAATTTCCAATACATGCATATGTTTCTCACTACCACATAAAGCCACTTACCAAGTTTCATAAAAGTACATAAATAAATAAGTGATCTATAGCATTTTATTTATTCTCCATAGGAATAACATAGGGCTGAATACGCAGGTTTGCTGCAACAAGTAACACAAAATATGTGCACAATTATCAATATAACTCAACCAGGTGAAGCTACATACTAAGTTTTATTAATTTATGTTCATAAGTAAGGGAGATATAAAACTTTACTTATTCTCCATAAGAATAACATTAGGGATGAGTATGCAGGTTTGCTGCTAAGAGGATAATCAACAAAAAATCAATTTTTTGTGTAAATATCAATATACCAGTACTACGTGGAGCCACATACCAAGTTTCATCAATATACATTCATAAATAATCGAGATATAGAATTTTATTTTTTCTCCATAAGGATAACATTGGACAACGTACTGTGTTTAGCACTTTGAATATCTCTGCAACGGTTGGACGTAGAATCACAATTTAAACACCAAAATGATTTTTTTGTAGAGCTGAATTGATTGGTAAAAGCAAATGTGAAGTTTACATTAAAATGAACTGAGGAAAAGCCAACAACATTTGTTCCCATAAGATTAACATGGGAGATTTTATGAGCAGGTTTTTTGGATTTTCTCCGCAACCACTTAACCTAGGTTAATAATTTAAAATACTACATTATTTGTTGTTTAAGCTCTATAAAATGCTCAAAACCAAAATTTAGTGTTTTAAAAATGTTAGGATGAAAAGTGCCAAAAACTGATTTTTGGAAAATTTAAAACCCCATAAACCCCCCTTTCCACGGTCCGATTTTTCTGGTTTTCGAACTTAAAGTCATGAATGTCACTTTACACATTTTAGCCAAATTTCATCGAAATCGGATGTTTTTTACTCAAGTTATCGTGTTAACGGACACACACACACACACACACACACACACACACACACACACACACACATATATATATATATATATCTATATATCTATATATATATATAAATTTGAACGAATAGTGTTTTTGGCATCTGGGGACCTCAAAACAAACAGTTATCATGGTCTCGGTCTTACCATGAAACCTACGGTAATAGCTTCTTCCCCATAGTGGAAATTCGCTAAAAGTGTAAAATTGCGTATTTTACCAAGGGTAAAGATGGTAAAGTATTGAATACAATTGTAGTGATGCTGTGATTATTTCTCAAATACCTAAAGAGGAAGAGAGGGATAGGATTTTAACTATAAAAGGTTAGTTAATGTTAAACCTGGTGCTAGTGAAAAATTTCCAACGAGGTTAATACAACAAGGTACAGTCAGTGATCTCTACGTATACAGCTCACTGGGTACAGTAAATATATATTTACCTCGTTGGGTTAGTACGATTTTAAAGTTCGTTGAAAACAAACTTAAAGAGCGTCGCTTGCTAGACTTTTTAAATAGCTTCTTTCTTCTAAAATAAATTCGCTAAAATGAAAATTACATTTCAAAATTAATTTTCAAAAAACAAACCTTTACTTGGCCAGGTGTGGATATGATGTTCGTGGGTTCGATTCCCACACACGGCCAAAACTGACCATTCGTGCAACTCACAATGAGTTAACCCTTCTGTGGCAACGTTGGTGGGAGGGTCCAAGTAAAATACCCCCCGTCGCAGCAAACCTGCGTACTCAGCGAATTTCCAATGCATAATATTTGTCTGAATTCCACATAAAGCCACGTACCAAGTTTCATAAAAATATATTAACATATAAGCGATTTTAATTATTCTCCATAAGAATAGCATTGGTAATGAGTACGTAGGTTTGCTGAAACAAGGAACACAAACAATTGATTTTTATGCTAATATAAATATAATTTAACTAGGCGAAGCCACATACCAAGTTTCATCAATATTCAATCATAAATAAGCTCTATGTAACATTTGAGTTATTCTCCATAAGAATAACATGGGGGCTGAGTAAGCAGGTTTGCTGCAACAAGGAACAAAAAATGGGTTTTTATGCAATTATGAATATAGCTCAACCAAGTGAAGCTACATACCAAGTTTTATTAATTTATGTTCAAAATTAAGGGAGTCATTACATTTTACTTATTCTCCGTAAGAATAACATGGGGGCTGAGTATGCAGGTATGCTGCTATGGGAATAACCAATAAAAAATCAATTTTTTGTGCAAATATCAACATACCAGTACTACGTGAAGCCACATACCAAGTTTCAAAAACATACATTCATAAATAATCGAGATAACAAATTTTATTTATTCTCCATAAGGATAACATTGGACAACGTACTGTGTTTAGCACTTTGAATATCTCAGCAACGGTTGGGCGTAGAATCACAATTTAAACACCAAAATGATTGTTTTGTGGAACTGAACAGATTTCTAAAAGCAAATGTGAAGTTTAAATTAAAATAAACTGAGAAAATGCCAAAAACCTTTTTCCCATAAGATTAACATGGGAGATTTTATGAGTAGGTTTTTTTGGATTTTCTCCGCAACCACTAAACCTAGGTTAATAATTCAAAATACAATATTATTTGTTTTTTTAAGCTCTATAACATGGTCAAAACCAAAATTAATTTTTTTTAAATTGTAGGGTAAAAATGCAAAAAAACTGATTTTTGGAAAATTTAAAACCCCCATAAACCCCCCTTCCCATGGTCCGATTTTTCTGGTTTTCGAACTTAAAGTCATGAATGTCATTTTACACATTTGAGCCAAATTTCATCGAAATCGGACGTTTTTTACTCAAGTTATCGCATTCACGGACAAATACATATATATATATATATATATATATATATATATATATATACATATATATACATATATATAAATGTGAACGAATAGTGTTTTTGTCATCTGGGGACCTCAAAACAAACAATTATCACGGTCTCGGACTTAAGTCTTACCATGAGACCTACGGTAATAGCTTCTTCCCTATAGGGGAAATTCGCTAACAAACGGTGGCAGGCTTGCATGAAAGTTAACGGGATCGGTTAATTCTTTGTGAGTTGCACATGGTCAACACTGATTTTACTACTTTTAGCGAATTTCCCCTATAGGGAAGAAGCTATTACCGTAGGTCTCATGGTAAGACTTAAGCCGGAGACCATGATAACTTTTTGTTTTGAGGTCCCCAGATGTCCAAAACACTATTCGTTCAAATTTATATATATGTATATATATATCTATATATATATATATATATATATATATATATATATATATATCTATATATGTGTCCGTGAATGCGATAACTTGAGTAAAAAACGTCCGATTTCGATGACATTTGGCTCAAATGTGTAAACTGACATTTATGACTTTAAGTTCGAAAACCAGAAAAATCGAACTATGGGAAGGGGGGTTTATGGGGATTTTAAATTTTCCAAAAATCAGTTTTTTTCTTTTTTTACCCTAAAATTTTTAAAACACTTAATTTAGGTTTAGACCATGTTATAGAGCTTAAAAAAACAAATAATATGGTATTTTGAATTATTAACCTAGGTTAAGTGGTTGCGGAAAAAGTCCAAAAAACATGCTCATAAAATCTCCCATGTTAATCTTATGGGAAAAAGGTTTTTGGCTTTTCCTCAGTTAATTTTACTTTAAACTTCACATTTTCTTTTACCAATCACTTCAGCTCCACAAAACAATCATTTTGGTGTTTAAATTGTGATTCTACGTCAAACCGTTGCAGAGATATTCAAAGTGCTAAACACAGTACGTTGTCCAATGTTATCCTTATGGAGAATAAATAAAATTTGATATCTTGATTATTTATGAATGTATATTGATGAAATTTGGTACGTGGCTTCATGTTGTACTGGTATATTGATAATTGCACAAAAAATAAATGTTTTGTTGATTGTCCCCGTAGCAGCTAACCTGCATACTCAGCCCTAATGTTATTCTTATGGAGAATAAGTAAAGTTTTATATCTCCCTTAATTATGAACATAAATTAATAAAACATGGTAAGTAGCTTCACCT
Organism: Allygus modestus; assembly: GCA_963675035.1. NCBI lineage: Eukaryota > Metazoa > Arthropoda > Insecta > Hemiptera > Cicadellidae > Allygus > Allygus modestus. The sequence continues at coordinate 135,991,315 of OY776115.1, forward strand.
GGTTCAGTTATATTGATAATTGCATAAAAACTCATTTCTTATCTTCCTCGTTGCAGCAAACCTGCGTACTCAGTCCTAATGTTATTCTTATGGGGAATAAATAAAATGTAATAAATCACTTATTTATGAATGTATTTTTGTCAAACTTGGTGAGTGGCTTTATGTACTAGTGAGAAACATATCAATGCATTGGAAATTCGCTGAGTACGCAGGTTTGCTGCGACGGGGGGTATTTACTTATGTCCACTGTGTGTGTACCAATGCGACTCTCAAAACTGAATGAAAACAGTATTTTAATGAAAATAAACAATTAATCCATTTAAAAACACAAATTTCTATTCCAATTCAGAGGTTTACAAAATTAGAAGTAAGGAACGAGACCAGCTCGTGTGTCTACGCCAATGGGTTAATAAAAAAACATATTTCTTTAAAATATGAGATTCTCTTACTTTTCAGGTTTGTATACTCTTTTTTACTACATAAACGCTTTTCACCGTTTTAGAACTGAGGCCAGAGCTGGCGTGTAGCGTGACGCTGCAATGCAGTCCGTCTGGCAAGGCCGCGGTCGATACCCCCCTTCCCCTCCACCCATCCCCTTCCACCGCGACCCAGCTCGCTGTCACGCCGGCATCCGCTTATTAATTTACTTAAGAATTGCCCTTGTTTGGAGACTGTTGACGAGGAGTTGTTGATCTCATTGTTTGAGCTAAACAAATTTTCCGGGAGACGACGTTTAAAAGCGCGTCACAAACAATACTCACTTTTACTTGTCACTATTAAATGGAAACGCAGTGGTTTATTGAACAATTATGGTGATTTCAATAAACTGGTCTTTCAAGATAATTATTTACAAGGACGTTAAGCTGGGAGCAATAGTGAGAGTCCGGCGAAATTCGTTAATTCAGGTTGTCAAAAACGAACTGTAAAATTAGCTTTGTGCCCACAGCTCCTATTTCAGGCCTTGATGTGCCTTTTAGGGTGTTGTACACATCCACGTTCAGGGTTCCACGTGAACTTTCGTATGTGAAACGGTAGAATGCACTGACGCCGACGACGACGCCGTATTTGTTCAAACCCAAGTTTAAACAATAGACAAGACTAGTGGCCCGTAGCGGCGCAATGCGCCCCCATTATTTTACCATTTAAAATCAGTTAAAAATACTATGATGAATAAAACCATGTTTTATCATAATCATAGGAAAATATCTTTATTTATTGAGTATGTTACACAATTTCATCACATCACATTCATCGTTGTGGATTCTCCATTGGGCAGTACCTTTTGCTCCTTATTGTTACCGATGAAGACTTTGACTCTGTTAAACGACTTAGATCGGCTTAGAGCAACATATAAAGCTGACCATGTGAAAACTGGTTTTGGCAGAAACACTGCTTATTCAATGATTGGTCTTGCGCTTTATTAATGGTAATTGCAAAAGCCAAAGACACTGGGTACTGTTCTCGTTGCATTTTGAACGGAATATTAATCTCTGATGGACACATTTTAATCCTTGGTATCAGAATCACTTCTCCCACCCCTTTGCCCGTAAGCACCTTGGCTTCAATTGAATGTTCAAACAGTCGTGTTACTTGTAAACGCGTGCCATTCATCAAACCATTGTGTGTATTTAAATTTCTCATTAGTAAAATTATGCATACCTTTTTTAGTGTCAATTTAAATTTTGGGAGTCCTCTTACTTCTATTGAGTTTAAAAACTCTACTGAAGAACTCTCTGAACAGCCAGTATTTTGTGTTGCCGCACACCTTGTTTTTGTTGCCTGCTCCGTGTCATAGAAATAAATTTGGGCGTAAGGCTGGTGTCATGATGGTTTAGATCTCTCTACTAATGCCTAAACGATGCTGAACTTGAACGTTCACAGTGAAAATGTATGGTCCTCCTACGTCATTTTTTATTTTAGCACACGAACTTACAATAGCTAATGCACTGTTATAGTTTCTACAATGGGTTTTAAAATGCTTCGACTTGTTGTCATTGATTGTAAAAAGTTGTTTTAAATAATCATTTACACGTTTTCCGTTGTGACAACACGCAGTGTACACACCCCTTGTGTTTTTTAGCGTTAAAATATAATAAATTACAAAATCTGCTTATGTTGATCATGGGTCCAAGAGAATGAGATTCTGGATCCCTCACAGGTAGTCCAATGCGTTCATCATTAATCTAGTCAAAGTCGATGAAGGTCACGTACTAATCTTCGTCTTCTATGGTTTTCGAAACGTACTCTTGCTGCTCGTGGCATTTTATTCAACTACGGAAAAGATTATTGAGTTCTGATATTCATTTGCATCTAACCCAATAATTACTTTATATTAAACTAGGTGATGTACCCGTTCTTCGCACAGGTGTTTTCTTTAGTCTTCGTACCCGTTCTTTAGTCAATGCAATTTATATTTTAGTTAGCTTGAAACAGCTGTTCTTGCTTCTGCCCTTTAGGCTGTCAAAAGAAAGTACCCACAGCTGTTCGCAATACAGTTTCTGAATGTTTACTTTCTTCTAAAATGTAAACATTGAAACTCAGGACGTTCATGGGGCGTAGCCCGATGGGATTTTAAGGAAGTGAATAGGCCTATGTGTTGCATGGGTTCAAGATCTACCTTTTTGTAAAGTTCCAGCCCAGTCGGTTCAGTAGTTTTAGCGTTCACCCGGAACATCAGACAGACAGAAACCACGTCTTCTTTATATTATAGATAGATAGATAGTAGTGATGTGTCAAAACCAAAATTTGAATCTCAAAACCACCAAAACTTTGGAAAAGTTTCGGTTTCGAGATTCGATCGGTGAGTTTCGAGAATCAAAACTCAAAACTGCTGAGATTTTTTGTGTCTTTATTGTTGTTTTTTTAACAGAAATCACGCCCGTGTTTCGATCAATGATGCAAAGGTCAAAAGCCTACTGTCATCGGTCGTCTACCTTCACCTTTTTTGGATTATTGATTTTTTATTTCTGAAAGATCAACTCTAACCAAAATATATAATTAGTTTTGATTAATTTTTCTGGATTTATTTTTCATAACCATACCCAGGCAAGTAAATAGGGTTTTGCGATTTGAGTTTCGAGATTCGAGATTCGATTTTGTATGTTTCGGTTTCGGTTTCGAGATTCGAAATTTCTGGTTTTGACCATCACTAATAGATAGATAGATGATGTTGTTTGTTTATATTTGCTAACAACATAATAAGCTCTTCTGTTATCATGTGTTTTACTATCAACAGCTGTTTTAGTATGCAATTAATACAAATTATTCGTCTGTTTAAGTCAACAAAATCTTTTCTTCATAAGGAATACACTATAGGTAACTTTGAAGGCCTGTGGGATAAAGCCCGAGAACTTTTATTATAGGAATTGGTGAAAGGGAGCGTCTACATAAAAAAAAAAATAATTTTGACACATCGTTTGTAAAAATCCGTCCTTATTAACGGAGGAGTAGTGTTTCGTATAAATCACCTTCACTTATTATATATAGATAATACAAATTATTCGTCTAAGAAAACAAAATCTTTTCTTCATAAGAAATACACTATACATTTGAAGGCCTGAGGGGCAAACCCCGAGGACTTTTATTACAGGAATTGGTGAAAGGGGGCGTCTAATATAAAACACTTAATTTGAACACATATCGTTTGTAAAAATCCGTCCATTATTAACGGAGGAGTAGTGTTTCGTAGAAATCGCCTTCACGTATTATATATAAGGATGTCTACTTTAACAAGCGATTACAATGGCCATAGATACCCATTGTGAATTAAGTGTGCTCATATAGTTTCACTCAGGATTATCCATAGTTAATGAGTAATAATTAGGTATGTGGTATTACGTAGAGTAGGAGGCACTTTAGTTGTCAGAGTCAGAAATAAACCAACTATTACCTTTTTAAGAACTTGAGCTTAAAATTCAGGTCTAAAAAAACTTAACGTATTATGTTTGTTTACATCCTAAATGAGTCAATGGAAAGACATGCTATAACGAGGTAAACAAACATGTATTTGATAAATGCAATTATTTTACCATGTTGGCAATAATTGTTTCTAATATGATTACATTGATTACTATCAAATAATCCACAGAAATTATTAGTATATCAACTTACGAGCAGCGTTTTCAAAAATAATTCACCATTACATATATACAATAATAATACGTAATGTAAAGGGTGTTTGTTTTTATACTATCAGAATCGTCGTTGGTAGTCCCAATAACAAAGTGGAAAAATAGTTTCAGCTTTTAAAAAACAAGCCTTGTCGAAGCTTAAAATCAAATGATGATATAACTTTTAAATAAATAAATAAGTTCTTAATCGAAATTAAAAGGAATGTATAAGAAGAGACACAATGTACATATATGTTATCCACTCTTGGGATTCTTCACCCGTGGCCCTCCTACCCATTTCTGGTTGTTATAGGTTAGCCTGATGGGCCCCTGGCGAAGATTACCCATCTTTCTTTCACCATCCTTAAAATTCCTTTGAACCTATAGTTATTCCTATCTTTTTGATACAATCAAAAACAGAGCTCATTGAAAATCATGAATGTGAAATTGAAATTTACCAACACAACCTATTGCAAAGAACTCTGATACTAATATTATTGCAATAACCATGAACTGTTTAGACTAACAATAGGAAGCAACCACCAACAACAGGAAGTGTACTTTGAGACTGCATGGTTTACAAACCTTAGCTTGCCCTTGGCAAATTAGGACTAAAAAAATGTTTCAGCTGATTGATCGTAACATTGTTGACGTCTGCTTGGCGCTCAGAGTCAAAATCGTCAAAATAAAGTTTTTTTTTTTTTTTTTTTTGTCTTTCATTCTTTATTTGCAACTGTAAAATTACATACAACGAGCAAATGTGCTAATAATTATTCTAACAAAAACATGAACAAATAATATTAAAAAGTAGGCTCAGTAGTCTTCCTTTTTTGAACTGGTTTTCAAAGGTTTCTTCTGACACGTATTGTTTTGTTTTGCTCTTCTGTGCCTACAGTCATCTTAGAAGATCTCGGCTCCAGTTTCTTTTTAATCTTCTCTGAAGGATGCCAGGAAGTGTCGGTGTGTGGAGTTCTTGAATCAAAGGATTTGAGTGACCATCAAGTTTGTTGAAGAATAGTTGATAGCATTCTTTTGCTGTTTCGTGAACAAATTTCAATTTAAAGTCTGTATGAAGTGTCTTGTTACTTACATAGTAGGGAACACCAGAAATTAAGCGAAGCATTTTAGATTGAAAGGTTTGAATTTTCTTTAAGTGACAAAATTTTGCTGAACCAAAAATTTGAATACCATAAGCCCATATTGGTTTTAGAAGAGTTTTGTACAATAGTAATTTTGATGTAGTAGGTAATTTTGAATTGAAATTGAGTAGTCGATAAAGTTGCTTAGCTCTTGATTTGAGAGCAGTTATCTTTTTTGTTGCGTGTGTCTTCCATGTTAATCGCTTGTCTAGATGGAGACCAAGATAACGTGTTTCGTTACTTTGAGGGATTCTGTTGTTGTCAATGTGTACAGGAGGGCATACACCTTTCCTTAGTGTGAATGTGACATGTGACGACTTTGTTGCATTAACTTTTATTCTCCAATTTTTTAACCAATTACTTAGGACGTTAATGTGGTTTTGGAGATTGTTACTAGCTTCAATGGGGTCTTCTGATGAACTTAGAATGGCAGTGTCATCAGCAAATGTGGCGATCTTTGTATTTCCAGTTTCAGGGAGATCAGCTGTGTAGATACTGTAAAGAAGAGGAGATAATAAGGAGCCCTGAGGAACACCGGCTAATATTGGCTTGTAATCTGAGAAATCTGACCCTTGTTTCACCATAAAAAATCTATCTTCTAAATAAGAACGGAGAATCAAATAGTAAGTGGGTGGAAGAATTCTTAATTTTGATAGTAGACCAGGATACCACACCTTATCGAAGGCGGCACTTATGTCTAGAAAAACAGCACTCGTATATTTTTTGCTTTCAAGTCCAGACGCAATTGTATCGACCACTCTATGAAGTTGCTGCACTGTAGAATGCAGAGATCTAAACCCGAATTGGTGATTTGGCAATCCATTACAATCCTCAATTGCAGATTGTAAACGTGTTAAGAGGATTCTTTCGAACAATTTTGAAACAACAGGGAGTAAGCTAATAGGTCTGTATGATGAGACTTGGTCTGCTGGTTTCTCCGGTTTTTGGATTAGAATTATTTGGGATAGTTTCCATTGAATGGGGTAATGAGTTGTCCGTAATATTGCATTAAATATTTGTGTCAGTAAGATGATACAGGGACCGGGTATTTCACGTAAAATTTCACTTGTGATTAAATCATATCCAGGTGATTTTCTTGGGGGTAGTTTAAAAATGGCCCGTTTGACATCATTTGCTGTAATTCGAGAAGGTGGTAAGGACATGGGCAAGGGAATTTCAATAGATGTTTCTACTTCGGTGGAGAATCTTCGATTGTGTTCTTCGTGGGGACTAAAAACACCAGAAAGGTGTTCAGCAAAGAGATCTGCTTTTTCTTTGTCTGATTTTGCCCATGAATTGTCCGGTCGCCTGATTGGGGAAGATGTAGAAGTGTAATGTAGAATTTTCTTCGTTGTCTTCCATAAGGAGCCATCTGAAAGGGAAAGATTACCTAGTTTATTTTCGAATGTAGAAGTTTTGAATTCCCTAATTGCTTGTTTCAATTGATTTGTGCAGCGGTTGAGGGCGGTTTTATCAGATGGAAGTCTACTTTGGTGCCATTTCCTTCTAGCTGTTCGTTTTAGTCTTATCAGCTCACATATATATTGGGGGTAGCAAGGACCAGATCGTTTCTTAGGAGGTTTCGGAGTTGACGAACTCCAGGCGGCTTGTTGGATGGACTTGGTTAAGTGGTCTACTGCTACTTCCACATCCCCGCCAGTTTTCAGTGGGAGGTTTATGTTTACTGTGGACATAAGTGTGTTTCGAAATAGCTCCCAGTTCATTATCCCATTTGTTAGAGATAGTTTTTCAATTTTTTCTATAGGGGCGCATGAAATTGTTAACAGAATTTGAGAATGGTCAGAAGGAGAGTTGTCAAGGCAGTTGAGGGATTTATGAAATTGGCTTACACCCTTTGAAATGAAAAAATCAAGTAGATCAGGTGCTTTATTTACAGCTGTTGGCCAATAAGTAGGTGTGCCAGGTGAATGATAGTTCAGGTTGTTAGAAACGACAGAATGAAGCAGTTGGCGGCCTCTCGGGTTATTTAACCTTGAACCCCATTGTACATGTTTGGCGTTATAGTCTCCCCCACAGATGAAATGAGAACCTAGGTTTGAAAATAGTTCTGTAAAATCATTCGAATTTATTGCAAATCTAGGGGGGCAGTAAACAGCCGAAAAGGTTATTTCAATGTTATTAAAAACTACGGTTGATGCTGCTGACTGAAGGAAATTTGTTGGATTGATGGATGGGTGAACAAAGTGTTTGAGACTGTTTCGGACAAGAACCGCTGTACCGCCATATGCCCGATTGTCAGGGCGATCAGCTCTGTATATGTTGTAACCTGGAATGTAAAATCTAGAGTTTGTAGTAAAATGAGTTTCACTTATTAAAGCGACGTCTATACGTTTCTCATGTAAAAGTAACTCTAGTTCTTGTGCGTGTTGGTATAAACCATTTGCATTCCACAGCAGGACTGTAAGAAAAATATTTGATAGGTTATTTGTCATTTTTGGTGATAAGAGCTTGCATAAGTTGAGTCATCATGGTTAGTAATGGTGAAAAAAGGGCTTTGAATTCTGTAAGTATTGACGTTAATTGTGTTACAATGTCAGTTTGATTGGAAGTGTTGTGAATAGTGGTTTGAAGTCGTTTGGCGTAGTTATGTTCTTCATTTGAGTGTAAAGCATTGGGAGTAAGTGCTCGTTGGTCGTTTGAGTTTGATGGAAAGGCGTGTGATTTTGGTTTCGGAAGTTGAGGAAATGATGAGGGTGATAGATCAGGAGTCGGGTGGGGATGGCGAGAAGGGGTTTCTTCTTTTGATAACGTAGATTTGGATGAGCGTCTGTTCTGTAGTTCCCTGTGAACTGAACAACCCCTATAGTTAGCAGGGTGGTTATCGCCACAAAGTGCACAGGTTGCGGGTGTGTTATTGGGTTTCGTACAAGTTGCGGATTCGTGATCCTTAGCGCACTTGACACATTTAGGGGTTCGATTGCAATATTTCTTTGAATGTCCCAATTGTTGGCAGCGCATGCATTGCACTACAAGTCGTTTTGGTCTAGGTTCTTCGATTTGGATCTTTGAGTGAAGGAGAGTAGAAAGGTCGAAAATGTGGTCATTTGATTGGGATTGGTCAAGATCGACAAAAAACAATGGAAGGCGAGTTTTGTCCTTAGACCAGACATTAGTTACATTTTGAACATTAAATCCTTTGGATGATAATTCACTTTTGATTGTTTCAGGCTCAATGGAGCTATGAAGACCACGAATAACTACACGAAAGACTTTGTCTTCTGGAAGTTGAAAAGTGTGGAATTCGGCCTTGTTTTCGCGAAGGAAATGAACAATTTTCCTGTAGGCGTCAGAAGATAATGGGTGTATGGTAATGCTCTTTAAAGACGAAGAGCAGTTGAACTGGTCACTGCCAACTAATTGGGACAATAGTTTACAAAGCTCCATGTAATTTACATGGGTTTTGAGTATTATTGGGGGAACTTTTTGTTTTTTTGTTTGATCGCTATCGGTGTTAGAAAGAGGTTGGAACCTGTTTGAAACGAGCACTGGTTGGACTGAGTTTGTTTTCGATACATTGTTATTAACTATCTTATTGGGCCTAGAGCTAGATGAAGAGTTATTACTATTGCTTCTTTTCCTATGGGATACAACATTAGTCCAAGTTGTATCCAAGGCACTTGGCTCGTGGGAGTGTTCCATGTGTATAGAGTTTTCTATAGTAGTAGTTTGTGTTGTCTTTGTTGCCATGACAACGGTACAAGGCAAGATTTAACAACGGTACAAAAGTCAAAACTTAAGTAAAAATAAAATGAATAGTCCAAAATAAATATTTACCAAACGTTCTGGATTTCGAAAACCACATTTTAAACTGATTAATCACACCAAACAAAGTAAATAACACGAATATTTAAAAAAAATATCACTAGCAAAAATGACAACAAACTTTGCTGCCAAATCACAACAGCTGTCCCAGACAAGTGATGTTTTTAGTTTGATTTATTTATCACAACCTAGTCTGCCATAATAATTAGAGCAGAGCACAATTTACCTATAAGTTAAAACTGTGATTTTTTTCAGAACAATAAACTAATAGGAAATTACGACTCCAAGTTTTGGACAAGGTTTTATGGGTTATGGCAACACTATTTATAGTCACTTGCTGCCTGTTACTGTTACCAAAGTATAGTTTCTATTGTTATTAAGATTGAGATGGGTGATACTTTTTTTGAATAGCCAAGGATAAGTTATTAGGTGCATACACCTTTGCCATGCATAAATTTAAGAAAAAGGCACTGACAGCCGACAAAATTGCAAACATTCAAATTGACTGGAGGCTGTATGCTACAACTTTTTATGGTAAGTCATTGCCTCATCGAAACATATGTTAAAATTAGTGATGCGCGATTGCGAGAGGTTAAAACAATCGAAATGTTCCTTCTCGAGAGGTTCCGCTTATCGATTGTTTCGATTGCTTAGCGAGAGGTTTGTACAATCGAAATGTTTTCTCTCGATTGTTGCATTCGTTAAGCAAAATCGTCTGCTGCCGGCGCGCGGCGAGAGGATAAACCCGTTATAGATGTGGATAGCATTTTTATCAGGCACTAAAAACATTTTTTGCAAATAAGTCAACCGTAATTAGTTGTTTTTAGATATTCCTTTAATATTTCACCCCACGTCAACATAAACATCTATTCACTAAGTATTTTCAGGCCTCACAAATGTACACAAAAAAGTACAAATTAAATGGATTAATTTTGAATAATAGTTTCAAATTATTAAACAGCTGCTGCGTTCTTTTGGCTCAATTTTTAATTTTTGTCTCATATTTGTTTTTATGTATCTTTATTACTAAACTCTATTTAGGAGAAAATTACCAAAAAATTGTTTAATGTTGTAAAATATAGGCGCTTTACACTGGCTTTATTGGGAGATAAATTTCAATAGGCAATGTTTTCCTTACATCCTATGTCATGTGTAAACAAATTAATTTAATTATTATTAATTTTAAATAAATTAAAGATTCGTTCAAAAATTTGTTTCATTTGATTTTAATCGTGTGTTATAATGTTAGCAACGTCTTATATTTTATTTCTACATAATAAATCTAAAAACATCTTTCATTTACAATTTTCTAAATAATAAACAAATAATGAAATGAGAGTATATTGTATAAAGCGTGGGAAAGGAGCAGAATTATACTGCTGCCTAAAACGTTCACAAATTCTTTGAGCATTCAAAGTATAAGTATGCTTGTCTATATTTAATAATGATCAACATTTTTTCCTACTCTCCATTAATAATTTAACGTATTAGATGTTATTTATTTTATTTTTTTATTTTTCACGTATTTTAATGCATCGTTTTATTAAATAACTCCCAAATGTAGCAATTTGTTAAAACATCTCGGTAGAGATGTCGATTGTTCCATACACAAATATAACAGAAAATAGAATGCAATAATCTCTTTAAAAATAATTATATTGATCGGCGACATATTTAGTTAACAAAACATCTCGCTAACAATTTCGATTGCCCAGTACGAGAATAGCTGCCTCGTCTAAACGAAACATTTCGCTAAAAAACATCTCGGTAAGAACCTCTAGTTGCCACGTCTAAACGAAACATTTCGCTAACAACATCTCGGTAAGAACATCTCGGCAAGGACCTCTCGCTGCCGCGTCTAAACGAAACATTTCGCTAACAACATCTCGGCACGGAGCTCTCGTTGCCGCGTCTAAACGAAACGTCTCGGTAAGAACATCTCGGTAAGAACATCTCGGTAAGGACCTCTCGTTAAGGGAACCACAATCGAAACGTCTCGAGAGGTTCAAACAATCGAAACGTTTCGATTGTAACATCTCGCAATCGCGCATCACTAGTTAAAATTCTTTACCTCTTCAGCTTAGTCTCAGATGCTGTATGTTATTTTAAGGAGGAACTACAAACTTAATTTTAACTTTAACTCTACTTTGAAGGCAATTTTTTCAATCAATTGGCCATCTCGTCAGCCCAACATTATTGCCTGTGAATTTGTGAAACCGTGCTCAGTGCGGTGCGCAGGATTTCCAGCGGTAGCTTAGCAAGGAAACAATTATTGCAATCATCATGATTAAACATGATCAACCATTAAGGTGTCGTCCATATAATGAGTTTACAGGGCTGATCTAGTTGGTTAATGTAGCACATCGTGATAGCAGTAGGCCCTATTATCAAAAGACTTTTGTTGTAATAAGTAAACTGATAACATTATGTGACAAGATGCTTGAAATATATTGACACAGTTTTGTAATAGGCTATTAAATGTCGGACTTAAAAAGGAAAAAGATTTTAGAATATACAAACAAATCCATACCTCACCATGGTAAAATTATGTTCAAAAATGCATTTAAAAGTCAACCAATAGCTTGTCAATTCAATATTTTAAGAACTTTAAATACATTTGAGACAAACGTATCAGTTCTAGCAACCTTGGGCCCCAGACAGTATAGAGGGTTAAAACCACGAGGAATGTCTGGGGGGAACCCTGGATGCCTGGTCTCCCTTGCCTTGTGTTATGGGTTTAATGCCTAAGGTCAATACTAATTAGAAGTTTACCTCAGGCTGACCAAAAAGAATTTGTGTACCGGTAAGTTACCTGTTTCTAATTTAAAAAGTGCCTAAGTTGTTGAATTGTAAATAGTGTAAATTAACACATTTCGTGCGGCCAGGTCAACATAGACCTGTGGTGGGAAACATACAGTGGCGGCCGGGGCAACGTAGACCCGCGGAGCGCCCTACTATTAATTGTATTATTGGGAGCCAGCCACTCAGTGTTTTCCTCTCAAAGTTTGTAGCCATGCACGTCAATAATGTTGACTTCTCCTGGTGACCTTGGTTTCTATTTTTGAATGGTTAGGGACAGACCACAGATGTTGGAAGGCGGGTGGAGTCGGCACCGCTGTTACGCTTTGACAAATCCCCCCTGAATCATAACCACGCGACGTCCTGTTGCGAAATTGGCACGTTTGAGTATCGGGAGCGCTATTTGGCAAGTTTTTAATAATTTCTCATTTGTGTGGGCGTCTTTTTTTCAAAACCAACCGATAGAGACGTGATAAGTCTATGCGAGCTTCATTGATAGGAGTGCAAATAAGTTTTTAGTCGACTGACCGTTTGCAAAACTAGTCAGCCTCCCCAGTTCGGTACGACGACTAGACCGAAACAGCGCAACAGCGCGGCCACTGCACGTCACCATGGAGCGAAAAACCTGGTAGCGCTCGGGTCACTATTGACTCATGGATTTCGGACTATAATTTCCTTGGAAAAACATCTGGGAATTCATTTTTCTTCTTGAATCTCAAATTTTAGAACCAAAATTTAGGTTTTTAGGCATTATAATTTTCCAGGTACCGTACTGGTATAGGATGTTTTTTTAAATTTTTCCTTAGCACCGAATGTGTTAAGGAACAATACTGTAGCTGTCGGTTACTATGTTTAGGACTATTTTTATGTCTAACGCAACATAGCCTAACGCCAGAATTTAAATGAAGATTAGTTGGATCCATGGGTCTAGAGTAATTTATTAACACGTTTTCAAGCTCTAAGTTAATAAAGCATTTATAAGATTAAGCCTAAATGATTAACATTCAGACCTTTATAAACAGTAAATTGATTTTCTAAAATTTAAATATGAATGTATTTTATGTAAAATACTAATTTGTGTAATGGTGTGAAGGAGTTGAGTAGGCTATATGAGGGGGATGCACTTAACAGAATGGGTTGTCCCAGTTAGGACAAAACACGAGGGATCCCTGGGGGCTTGCATGGGCAGAGAACAATTACTAGCCGCTGGTGACCTTGAGCGCACACCTCTATCGGCTCCATCTGTGTGATTGTATGGTTGATCATATTGTGGAAATGTATACAAATAAACTTATAGCCTACTTGGTAACTGGTCATTAAATGTTAATGTGTATAAGTTAACTTATGTTTGATTTATTGGAGTTGTATGATTTGTCAGTTAATTTTGTTGTCCTTTCCATCCCTTGATTATTAATCTGAGATTCTAACAATCCCTAGTAAACTTAGTTCTAGTGGTAAACTCTAGAAATCAGTTGTATCCCGATACTCTTTAAATATGATAAACAGAGAATTCTTATCCGTCAGGGATTGAAGTGATGAGTATATGTGGTGTTAAGTGATTTCGCAACATGGTAAATCTGTTACATGGACACATTAAAACTTTACACTCAGAGTTGACCCTACTATGTCACTTCGTTAAGCTGAAGGTGTTCACTTCAGAAATAAAAGAAAAAAAAGTATCTAAAGTTTTCATTGTGGAATAGCCTCTGGATCACTTAATATTATCTAAAGGGTTTAAATTACCTGGACAAGGTTTTAATTATCAGGATCACTTGGCAGAAATCCAGGTAATTTAAACCTTTTAGATACTACAGTTTTCGTATTCAATACTTCTGGAAAGTGTCTTGTTTACCCGATGTTACGTAAAATGTTTGTTTGTAGGAAGCCAAGATGTTGTGGGTGCCGACCGGTTAGCAGTAACCTCGGCCTAGCAATCTGTGAGTATTATGATTTCTTTTAAACTATTAAAGGTTAGTTACCATGAAGTTAGATTTCTTATCAAGCAATTATTTTCAGAACAATTAACGGGGAATGTTCAATTAATATCGATGTATTATATTTAGAAACTACACTATTAAAATACATTTGTAACCTATATAAAAATTTTTGTGTTACTCATTTAAATTTACTATTTTTAATAATAAATTGCAAATAAATATTTCTAATACAAATCATGGTAAAAAAATCTAAATATACATTTTTAATAACAAGTAAAAGCTAATAGACCAGTATCTTGTTCAAATTACAGTATATTATTTTATTTAGCCTATATAATAATCATAAGGACCTAGACCGAGCATCTTTTGTTGCTCCAAGAGACATCGTTACTGCATAAGAAAGAAGGGCATAGCCTTAAAAGATCTTAAGCTAAAAGACTTTGAAGCCAACCTAAGTTGGCTTCAGGTTAGATCTGGGAGAGGAAAAAACATATTTAAAATTGTTTGGTCCCCTGCAGCGTGGAATCCTCTGGAAACAGTTTTGAGGGGCCATTTTTTAAATCATCTGGACATACTCACCATACTACTACTTTAATAGTATAGATACTACAAAATGGCGAGAGCAGTTACTGAGTAATCCTGGGATGCTGTTGTTGTTATTGCTGGAATAAGAAACCCCAGCATTAGCTGCTAGGCACGTCTTCCACGAGCGGGAATTTTGTGCAGGTTACCAGAGGAAAGGATATAGCAGGAAAGGAAAGGGTGGGATGGGACAGGCAGCTAAATTGACCTTTCAGAGGGCCAACTTCCGTGCTCCTGTGACAGCTGTGATCAGGCTCAAACAGGCCAAACAGCCCAACAGCCCTCAAACAGCCCTCCAACTGGCCAACTCAACTGACAGGGTATCCATATACAACAGCCAGGGACCACATTCTCAGGTTGGGGACCAAACCCAGAGATTCTGTCCCTAGTCGCTGAAAATGGAGGGACCAAAGGTGAAAGGGAAGTTTGTCATAATGGACAGCCAAAAGACTTACCAAATGTAATGAAAACTTAATTTGCTATACCCAATGTCAGCCTCAAAACTGGTAAAGACCAGTTTTAAGGTTGTTCTGGGACCCCTTTCTGCCTACCTAGTACTTTTTACATACGATAGCATACTTAGGACAGATGCAAACTGAAAACTAACATCAAGGATTAGGAAAGATCCTTTATTAGATCTTTAATGTGTGTTTTTGTCTGGCCTCACTACCAATCTTCCAATATCAGGATCCCTCTGAGATTGCAAGGAGTTTGGATTGAATAATGGTATTCTAACTATGCCTTTCACGGGGATTGATAGCAGTCTGTTATTCTAACTACTGTGTCTCTGTTGTTTCCAGAAGCACAATGCTCTCCCCGGGAGAGGGGGGTCTCCTCGCCTAGCACAGCGGACAATGTCACTCGCCTCGGAGGACGTATCTGAGGAAGAACGTAGCCTTTTCCAACCCTTCACTCGCGAGTCGCTCGCAGCCATCGAGGCTCGAATTGCCGCAGAACATGCCAAACAGAAAGAACTGGAGAAGAAAAGAGCTGAGGGAGAGGTTTGTGTCATTTATAGTCACTCGAAAGCTCAGATTAAGCTATAGTGTGTATTTCTATGAAAATCCTTTTAGTGTTAGGTTGCCGTGACCGATTTACAGATGTCAGGAATAATGGATTTTATGTTTTTGAAATGTTATAAATTTAATTGAGCCATAAGCATAGTATAAATTATATATTTGACAAAGGCTCAGATATAATCATAAGTCTTTTTGCATCCATCTGATTTGAAATACACCTGATATGTTTTAAACTTGGGAACAGCAAATATTTACTTGAACCTATCGTATATTTAAATTTTTTAATCTTAATGTGATCTGTAAAAATATTTGTTAATTATTTTGATATAATTATACACTATAAATATATTCAATTAAGATTGGCATTATTACATTTTTCCCTTTGTAAATAGATTACACTGTATCACTTTGTTCGGTGTGCTGTTTGGTTTGAGTAACAGGCGTTAAAGTATTGTACAGCGGCCTGAAAATTTTTGTACAGTGTAGTTAACAATCAATTCTAAAAACAAATGGGCCAAGGAACTTTTATAAAAAAGTACTTTCACTGAAGTACACATCTTATAAAATGGAATTTTATATGTACTAAAGAAACGTTTTGGGTAAAGACAGATTGCTCTTAAAACGTTAGTTTGATTAAATCAATAGCTTTTACTTTTTTCTTTACTATTAAATGTTTCATTAAATTAATTGGTAAGTAATTATTTTTATAACATTGCCTTGTCTCATTTTTCATATTGTGTGAAGTGATTCATAAATCATCCATTCGTCATCCAAATATGGTTTGACTTTTGTGTCCTTTTACTGGAGGGTTTATGACAAATTTGTATCTCGTTGTGAATTTACTTATTTATAGAATATTAATGTAATTTTAACGACCTACTAGAACAGTTTAAACAAACTAATCATGGATTGCCTGCTCGTTAATTAAAAAAATTCTTTCTACCCGAATGGTTTTTGTAACTCTGGTTAGCAAATTTTGCAGAAGTGATAGCTGAGGTAAACATTCAATTTGTCAGAATGAATTTGTTGTTATATAACACAGTATCACATAACTAGTGTTTGTATCTTAGCATAAGTGTAATTTGAGTACTTCGATTGGGGGGAGGCAAAATGGTCGCGATCGTAATTATTATGACTTTTTATCTATTTCATCTAGATGTTCTCCAAACTATTGGGGGGAGGGGGAGGGTGATACCGATGGTGATAATGGTGATTCACATTATGACCTTAGAACTACCGCTATTTATTTAAATCATATACAATTTAAGAAGCATTGCCATAAGGCAACTAGGCCTATGACATATATAACAACATCGGATACATTTAGAGAAGAACGACACACAGCTTTAATGGTTTCAGCGACTAAAATATTTACAGGGACAGACTTCCTAGAGTTTTTCAGGACATAAAAAATCAGTACCATAAAATTATGCTTAAAATCAGCGAGTCATTGAAAAGATTATGGGAATTACCTGAAGCAACAAAAAGCTCGTGATTAATACCTTAGTACCTTAGTTTTATGACCTCAAAATAAACCCATACCGGTATGGTATTTGCAATTGAAAACTTTTTGCCAACTTTTTGTATTTGTTTTGGAGAGAAAAGTATCATTCAAAACTTAACACAAAGAGTTTTTTTTGTGCTTGATAAAATTTACATTAGCAGCTTGCATATATAACAACAAAAACTGATCTGCCATAACAAAATAACTTGATTGGTTATTTATGAATTGCACAGTTTAAATTGTTTGTCCTGTTTATTCTTAAATACCAATTCACGAGTTAGTACCTGTTTACGATTGAATTCTGTACAACGGTCTGTAACAAGCACTCCTCGTTGTCTTTTGGCTATTCCACTGTCCTTAACTTTGTACACAACAATATTTTGTAAATGTTTAATGTTTTTGTTCCTTTTATATCAGATACGGTACACATTTTCAGTCCAGTTTGTCAAACATATTTGGATATCATCAACTGAGTATCTTGCTAATCGATGGTTTGAAAGATTAAACCTTGGTCTTTTAAAAAAATTTAGATTCAGTAAGATCCTCAATGTTAATTATTGTTGAGATAGGATTTGAAAAACTAGTTTTGGTCACAAGTTCTCTAAGATTTGTAGAAACCTTTTTCTACACAGACTGTGACGTTACTCCCCGATGCTCTCGGCTCTCGGTAGCAAGATACTCCCGCCGTCCATGTTGTAGTCAATGTCGCCTGCTGTGTCGCAAACGTCAGTCCTCCCTGAATGTTTGTACCTAACAATCTGTCTCCACCTCTCTTTCCTCTCAATTTCTCTTTTTCTATCACACACGTTCAACGTTTCAGGATTTTGGACGGAAGAAAAAGAAAAAAGAAGTAAGCTATTTTGTAATAAACCCCGTCTTCTTCCACCTCTGACATGTTGCACCCGGCTTTGACCTTGACATTTTAGGATCTCTGATTCGATCTTGAATCTTGAATTCGAGAGTCTAAATCTCGAATCTTAGGTCCTTCGGGAACGCTTCTGCTTGTAGGCCCCTAGCGCTTCCTGGCATCCCGTTATAGAATAGTGTCTGTAAGCTAGTATGTAGCTGATATTGGCAGTCATTTTTTCAAAAGCTTGACTCTCTAGCGATAGTGTCAAAAGTTTAGTTGTTGAAAATTTAGTTGTTAGGAATTGTGTTATAGTCTTAATCTTTTTAGGTCTAGTGTGGTAAAGTAAAATTAGTATGAGTAACGCTCCTCGGGAAGATATTAGCGAAATGCAGGTGTAACTTCTGCTTATAGAAATCTGTACTAATGATTTTGGTTGTAACTAGGCCTAGGTACTTTTAAACATTTTTCTTTAAAATGAATTACAAAGGCATATGGAATAGGCCTAGGTAAAATCTTTTTGTTCTGAAAACAATTATAAAAAATAAAAAGTTTAACATTTGCAAGTCATGATAATTTAATTATGCTCAAAACCATTAATCGCAAGTGACGGTAATTGTAATCACTCTTTTTATAACAATCTCCTTTAACAATAAAATAAAAATCTGTTTCAGTTTAAAAATCATCTTGAATTTTTTTTAGACTTAGATTTAAAAAGTGAAATATATTTTAATTAATTTATCAACAAAAATTTGAAAAGATAAATGAGGATCTCTAAATTTCCAGGATGTATTGTCAATGATTTATGCTGTAGAGAGACACACAATATATCTAATCTAACAAAATTATAAATATTCTAAATTAACTATAGTTTAGTTTGCAATCCTATATAATAAAATAATTTGTATTAAAAGCAAAAATTGATTTTTTGATTAAACCTTAACCCTTTTTGATCTTGTTAAATACCCTTTATTTTTAACAGGTTTTAGACATTGAAATACATTAAGGTTTTGTTTCTGACGGTGAGGTACATATTTGTTTAACAGACTTTCTGATAAAAAAATGTAACACAAACTAGTGACGAGTGTCTTGTTCTAAAACTTTCTTCTACAGCTACAACCTTATCAAGTCCTAACTTTTAACATCTTTAGACAACTTTTCCTGTTCGGAGATAGAAATCTTGTCTGTCCACTTCTAGGTTTGTTCTCAGTAAAGCTATTACGAGTATTACAAAATGTAAATCTCTGTATAAAATATTTAACATCTTATTTTATTTGTATTGGTTTGAAAGTCCAAGGAGTTCAGCAAAAAAATAGTTGCCTGTTGTGTCTTGACTCCCAATCACAGTTTAATGTTTATAATATAAGCTTGACATTAGAAGATACGAAAATGGTTATACAATTAGTGGCAACTTAAAGTTATAATTGCTCATTTGTCAAGAATTTGTTTTTCAAAACTCAGCAAATAACTAAATTTTAATTTTTTGGTGGATAGAATTGGGAATTCCAAAGTTAAAACACATTTCAGGAAAAGTCCTCTATATCTATCTAATCTTATCTATACTTTTCTTAAACAGTAATCAATGGAATGCATCACAGAATATGTGAAAAAATTATAAATATGAGTATTTGTAGTTCTTCACATTTTCTTCTCTGTTATATACAATTACAAATAAAAATTAATATATTCTGAAGAAAAAGAGCACATATGATTAGATGACTTCAGACACATAAGAACTCGTTGGAAATAATTTGTTTAGACATCTGGCTGACTATAAATCGAGGGCAAATTGATATAATAAAAAGCTCTTACTCAGATGTAATGTATAATTATCCTTAATACAGTAGAAGCTCGCTAATCCGGCATGTTCGGGACTTTGGCAGTGCCAGATTACTGAGCGCCGTCTAAATATAGCCGTAATTGCGAAAAACAGAGAAAAAACGCTAAAAATATAGTCAAAAGGCTATCATTGGCCTATTGTTCCATGTTTCATTGAGATATCTCCGATTTCGGCAGTGATGGAAAATGTTAAACAAACATTTCAACCAGAAATTAGATTTACAGTATTATATCTTAATACATACAGTATATTCCTGCCGATTGCCCGCAAACTCGGCCGATCGTGCTTGAGCTCTGCCGAACACGCCCAAAAGGCTCATACAGTGCACAAAACAAATTGTTTAGAACTCTTAGACCGATGACGGATTATTGAAAGTGCCGGACCATCAGATGCCGGATTAGCGGGCTTTTACTGTATTATGAATTTGTCAGCTTCAACGTTAGTAAGATTCAGAATTAATCGGAAATCAGTTATATTTATTGATTCTTATAGTTGTTTGCAAACTTAATTACTAAACAGGAACAAAAAAAGGTACTAGACAAGAAAATTTACAGGATTTTAGGGCTTTCTTATTATGAAATGTCCTTTATCATCAATTTGATTTTCAGTAGGTCCTTCTTTTTTTCTGGTTGTTTGCCAATAAATATTATCGAACAAGGTTTAACTGCAAATAATCATTGTTAAATCTATAAATCTCTGTGTATTCCACAGCTTAATAGTTACAAGGGTGATCCAACTGCTCCGAAACCAAATCAGCTGACATATTTTAATGTTCCATTGAACAGGTGACTGTAATCAACAGGTTAACAGACTGGAGGTATACTAGTTATACGACTGCTTCAAGCAGTTTTGTCTAAATTAATACTTAAAGATTTCAGCGGGATGCCATACATTTGCTTCTGATGCTTATTTTCAGATTTTAAAGTTCAGCGAGATCATTCACTTTCACGAGCTTTGCAGTTATAGGAAGTTTGCTATTTATAAAAGTCACTCACACTTGTGTTGGTTTTGCACAGGTTGTAGGCTGAATTATATTTTTCCATTTAGATTAAATTGACTGTTTCATTACTGAATGATCCATTTAACATATTATATTTTGATCTCAATATGTGTCAATATAATATACATAAATAAATTGGAAAATTCATGTTATTTACCAAGAAAACTTGTTTTCCGATGGTTGAAATAATCTTAAAATTATTAATTTACAATTATTTGTGTAGTTATTATTAATATTCACGAGATTTGCAAAAGTAATCTGATGATTAGAATTGTATTAAGTTTTTAATGATTTTGACTTCATAATGCCAGTAAAGTTAAAATTATAAATCGTAAAACCATTATTTATTATGATACTCTCAAAGTATTTCAGTAACAATTTAGTTATCCCTAAATGATATTTTCTTAATTAACTGCTACTTTTTCCTTCTTCACCCTAATAATGTTCTCCTCACTTCCCTTCCAACTAAAAGAACATTTAAGTTTCTTTGATATAAAACTTACTAATATGTTTTTTATACTGGTGGTGTAGGAGTTTGTAGTGTACACTCACACTCAAAAAGCGAAGCGACACACACACACGAGCAGCGTTCGACTATCAGGGTGCTGTGTGCATGTGCTTGAATGCTTCCGCTTCGTAGCTAGACAATAGATTAGTCCAGTCTTCAGATATGATTTTTTTGTGCAAAATATACAAATTTTGAAGTTGTTACTTTATCTGCTACTAGAAAAAATTGTTTCACCGAATTTTGCTTTTCTTTGGTGATTTTGGTAAGAGTTTTATGTTACACTGGTATATTAAATGTTAAATAATGTTGATGAACATGGTTTAATATTTTGTGTTTATTATTGTGGAAAAAAGAACTTGTCAAAGTGAGTTTTGATAAAACACTAGGACCATGATTATATAGCTGTCCCTCAAAAATGGTAAGCCTATTTTGTTTTCATACAGATTTTTTGACTGGACTTAAATAACAAGTTATGGAACTATATTAAAACCAACTAGAAAGTGTAAATTAACTCTTTTTGTACTGAATACTCTACATTGGTAAGTGTATGTTTGTAAGGCAACAGTAATCATGATTAAATCAATTCACCATTGATGTTTGGATTATCTACTTAAAACCTTTTTCGAAGTCATCATCTATAATAAAGAAGGCTTAGTTGTTAAGATTGGTACCCACACTATAACTCAGGAAATATTACTAAACTAGAGTAATACTATAAATGCTGTGTTTAATCATTGACTGTGTATAGTCAATGGTTTAATGTTATGTAACTTATTGTTTAATAATTATTTTCCAGAATAAAGGTATTAATGTTTTCATTACCCTAAGTTATAAACTTTATTAAATATATTTTTACTGCTGAAACTTGTTAATGTTAAAGATGTAAAGCTTGATAAAAGATGGTTGAGACATTTTCTATTTTCTTCATAGTCATAGCGTCTACTACTTTCAAAGACATACTTATAGGTCAAAATCATATTAGCTATTTAGCTAGCTCCTCTTCCTAGATTGTGAATGCCTTGTAATTGTGGCTAGCACAAGTTGAATATTCATCAGCTAAGATATATCTGATTAAGGTCATCATGCAGTGGATGGTAAAATAGTCCAATGTCACCATTAAAAACGCTATGACGATCAGTGATGCACAAATAAAAAAATAAAAGCTCCCTGAAAATAACATCAGTCCAGCAACAAATGGTTGCCATCACATTTGAGCCAGAAACAGAGTAATTCAAAAGCATTATTGTAGATAATAATCAATGGGATTTTATTATTTAGTTAATTATACAAAATCCAATCAAGATTTTGTTTTTAATCTTTGTACGCTGTAATGTAAACTTTGACTCTTCTCAGCATAAGGACTACATTGCAGTTTAAGATATTAATAAACAATACACATAGTGGGGCTAAAACATGCTAAATAATTCTAACATTTGATATTCACACATTAGTTGTCATGCTCTATTATGTCCTTAATATTTCATTACTAAAACATATCGTTAGACCTGGTTTGAGTTACAGGGTGTCTGTACCCGAGCTTTGGTAGGAAACTTAAACAGATAATCCACATCACAGATAATCACAACATAATTGGTATTAAGAGTCACTTTATTTGAACATATCTGCAGATTTTACAGTCTACATTGTATAAATGGTTTCATCAAATAAAAACTAACACATCACCGATAAAAATGTATGGTTGTATTTTTCATGCAAATAGGTTCGGTATGAGGACGAGGACGAAGATGAAGGGCCCCAGCCTGACCCGATGCTAGAGCAAGGGGCCCCCATCCCCGTCAGACTGCATAGCAGCTTCCCTCCCGAACTGGCCTCCACTCCCCTGGAGGATATAGATCCCTACTACCACAGTCAGAGGGTGAGTATGGGCTGTTGTATTGTATCTGTGTTAAAGATGAAGGGCCCCAGCCTGACCCAATGCTAGAGTAAGGGGCCCCCATCCCCGTCAGACTGCATAGCAGCTTCCCTCCCGAACTGGCCTCCACTCCCCTGGAGGATATAGATCCCTACTACCACAGTCAGAGGGTGAGTATGGGCTGTTGTATTGTATCTGTGTTAAAGATGAAGGGCCCCAGCCTGACCCAATGCTAGAGTAAGGGGCCCCCATCCCCGTCAGACTGCATAGCAGCTTCCCTCCCGAACTGGCCTCCACTCCCCTGGAGGATATAGATCCCTACTACCACAGTCAGAGGGTGAGTATGGGCTGTTGTATTGTATCTGTGTTAAAGATGAAGGGCCCCAGCCTGACCCAATGCTAGAGTAAGGGGCCCCCATCCCCGTCAGACTGCATAGCAGCTTCCCTCCTGAACTGGCCTCCACTCCCCTGGAGGTTATAGATCCCTAAAGTCAGAGGGTGAGTATGGGCTGTTGTAATGTAAGTATCTGAGTTATAAGTTGGGGTGTGCGAGAAGTGATTTTTTTAATTAGTGCGAGTCGAATAGTGCCAATTATTTTTGAGTTTCGAGTATTTTCGAGCGAGTATTTGCTATCAGTTGGTAGAGTTTCAAATAGTGTAATGGGATTTGGATACCACTCCAGATTTAATAATCTAAACATGGTTTCTAACTAATTTATAAGTATTAATACAAAATGTTGGCCAGTACAATCAAACTGGGTTACATATTGACAAACTAAACACAATTTGACATTCGTTTCCAGTAGGGGTGTGCGAGTACTCGAAACTTGGCTCGAAACTTGAGTTTTCAGCCGAGTATTTTAATACTCGAACTCGACTCGAAGTTTTGAAAAATACTCGAAAGTTCGAGCGAGTATTTCCCGCCAATTTCCGGTGACCGCAAACGATTGCGACCGGCCAAAACGCGTAGTAACGGCCGCAAAAAGTGATCGCATCCCGTAAAATCGGCCGAAAATGACGACCGCTAACGATTGGGACCGGCCAAACTCGTGGTATCGGCCACAAAACGCGATCGCATCATGTAAAATCGGCCGAAAATGACAATCGCTAACAATTGCGACTGGACAAAACGCATAGTAACGGCCGCAAAAGGCAATCGTATCATGTAAAATCGGCCAAAAATTACGATCGGACCGCGTAATTTCGGCTGTAAATGACGACGGAAAACATAATATCGGCAAAAGTGGCGACCGGGCCACTTAATATCAGCCGTAACTAACGATTTCATCATCTAATATTGATTATAGGAGATGTAAGGACCTGGTGATATTGGCCAAATGACAACCGAACCGTGTTTTATCGGCCGGAAACAATGTCAAACCTCGTTTTGTTTGTCAATACGTAATCCAGTTTGATTGTACTGGCTAAAACTTTGTATTGCTACTCATATACTAGTTAGAAACTATGGTTAGATTATCAAATCTAGGGTGATATTCAAATCCCATAACTCTATTTTAAATTACCAACTAATGGGAAATACTCGCTCGAAAATATTCAAAACTCGAAAATAATTGGCACTACTCGACTAGACTCGACTCGATTAAAAAAATCCACTACTCGCACACCCATAGTTTCCAGCCAATAAAACACAGTCCAGTTGACATTTGGCCAATATCTCCTGGTCCAGACATGGCTCATAATCAATATTAGAGGACAAATATTGGTTAGTTACGGCCAATATTAAGTGGCCCTGTCACCACTTTGCCGATACTATGTATACCGTCATCATTTTTGGCCTTTATTACATGATCAGTCATTTTTGGCCGATATTATATTTACCGACATCATTTACGGCCGAAATTACGCGGTCCAACAGTCATTTTCGGTAGATTTTACGTGATTCGATCGCCTTCTGCAGCCGTTACGAAGCGATTTGGCTGTTCGATTGTTAGCGATCGTCCGGAAATCGTCAGGAAATACTCGCTCGAAGTTTCGAGTATTTTTCAAACCTTTGAGTCGAGTTCGAGTATTAAAATACTCGGCCAAAAACTCAAAGATTCGAGTACTCGCACACCCCTAGTTATAAGATTGAAGGGTCACAGTCTGACCCGATGCTAGAACAAGGAGCCCCCATCTCTGTCAGACTGCATAGCAGCTTCCCTCCCGAACTGGCCTCCACTCCCCTGGAGGTTATAGATCCCTACTACCACAGTCAGAGAGTGAGTATGGGCTGTTGTAATGAATCTGTGTTTAAACATTTTAGAAAGCAGTTTGTTGGGAGAAAAACATTGCTACAAACCAAAAATCTTCACTAGCATTCACCGTCAATAATTTGATTCCTGGGATTTTGTTTTAAAGACTGAGAGATTTTTAGGGATGTAAGTCAATTCATCTGCTTAGCTTTACTGTTTTTCATTTCCTTTAAATAATTGGTAAGGTCATATAATGTTGGACTGTACACCTAAATGCAATTGCAACCTCAGTAATTTAATATTCTCAATATTTAACCCCCAATGGTGCCATATCTCACTGAGTATGTTTCGTAAGCAAATTAGCATTTACTAATTAAAGTTGGTTTAAGTTGGTTATTGTAATATATGATGTTGATATCTTAAAGTGGGTTTTTGAATTTTGAGGTTCCACTGTTAACCCTTTGAGGGTCATCTTTTGAATCTGCCACAAAAAACATTGTTAACTGCTGCATAAGTGATTGTACCATTACGAGCTCTGACTGCGGTCTGTGTCTGACATGTGGTTTAACCTGGAAGACACAAACTGAATACCTCGTTCAACGCCTAGGCTGTAGTACCTGATCCGCTACAACTGCTAGCCTGATTAGTGGCTGTGCTGTCTAAGGCGCTATCCTTCCGGCCAGAGGGTAGCTGTTGGATCGAGGGTTCGAATCCCGTCACAGTTGGTAGTTTTTATGTGCAATTCACAAAGAGTTCACTTATCTGTGGCAGAGTTGAAGGGATAATAGACCTTGAGCAAACGGTGGATGGCACGGGCCCAAGATGACATGAAGGGAGAATTCTTTGTTGGTTGCACATCTGATCAGCTGTTTTGGTACTTTTTCCCTGTCCTTAGTGTGCGTGTGTGTCTACCAGAAGCACAATACTTAAAATTTTAACTTTTCAGGCATTCAGTACATTTAAAAAAATCATCAAAGACTCAATTACTCCATTTAAAAGCTTAGCACTGAAAGGGTTAACAATATGTGCACACCTTACAGTCATATTACAAAATAAAATCCAGGATTCAGTTGTAATGTAAACACTACAAGCATAATATTTAAACCAACTCTTATGTTTTTCCAGACATTCGTCGTCATTAGTAAAGGAAAAGACATTTTTCGATTCAGTGCGACTGATGCCCTCTGGATTCTGGATCCGTTCAATCCAATCCGAAGGGTAGCGATCTATATCCTCGTGCATCCGTTGTTTTCTGTGTTCATCATCTGTACGATTCTGCTCAACTGTATTCTCATGATCATGCCTACCACGCCTACAGTCGAGTCAACCGAGTAAGTACAACTCCCAACACTAATCTATAAGACACTTTGACACTCTAATTTAATTTCAAGTTTTCCATAAAAAGAGTATTGTAATAAAAGAGTAATACAATTGTACTTGAATCAATACAAAAATAGCCTTGACACCTGAGATAATCTGGTATTTATCCAAAGTATTTACTTACGTACACGAATCTTAATGCACACATTATTAAGGGAATTTAAAAGAACAGAATCATATTTTGTAGAATTAGATTATATGACATAACAAAGTTAAACTTAAAAATTAAGAAAATAGAGGGTTTGTGTCAGACCGAACCAATAACTCAATTAAGGTTAAATTGCTATAAAAATTAAAAAATTGCACTGGGCAGAAAAGTTGAGTTTATAGTAACGAGGAACAACAATTTTAAAACTATGAATCATTTAATGTTTAATAATTGAATTAATCATTTAATCTAATTTATGTAATGAAAAAACTCCCTGTGAAAATATGAATTTATCAAGTTCAATTTTAAATATTTTAAAGAAGCCTAATGTTGCATGCAGACCTTTGCAAATTTTGTTTGCTAGGAGGACATTGGCCAACATATTACTTGTGCACAACTCTTGACATGATTCACTCCTTTGGCGCTATGATCGCCCTTGTACAACTGAGTCTTGATTAATAGACAAGTGTAGTCCACACATAAAATCAGTATTGGAACATTCACCCCGGTTTTGACTTTGCTAGCATCACTAGGGTCCGCATTGAACCTAACCGCAAATGTTCCAACTAGTAAATAACTGCCGCTATGTATGAAGGGACCACAGGCACAATTCTCTCCTTTTTGTTCAACATGGTAGCAAAGCGTCTGCTAAACTAGGCATTTTTAAACAAGTATGCGAATGAGTTGATTCAAAACTCCTCAGGGGGCGTTGTATTGCAAAACCCTGGAAGAATATAGTACGGTTATACATTTCAAGTATAAAAGAAGAAAATATTTTCATCATTAATAGAACCTCTCACCCCCGTACCTTCCTGGGGAGCAGATGTCTGTTATTGTTGTTCCCCAAGGTACTCTTTCGTTTTTTTTTCTGTCTGGTTTATTTCAGTTCGGAGGTCAACAATGGTACTATAAAATAAATATAAATTGTCATATTATATGCATGTTCTCTTGGCTTACCAGTGTCACCAGCTTCCTTTTCACCCGGGTACCTCCTGTTGTCCAGGGTCTGTTTTCTCTGAGACCTCAGTTCGATTATGGACGTCCAGTAAAGAATTAGTCCTTGAAGGAATTATCAGATCTCTCCAATTAACAGGAGCCCTGGGTGGAATGTCTTAGACAATGAACCCTTACTAGACGAACATTGTACTATGAGATGACTTGATGGTCAGCAAGTAAAGGGTTGAGGGCAAAGTACCCCCTCCACTGTTCACACACCATGCATACCACACATCCCCGTACATTATACCATACATCATACGTAATTATGTTTAATGATTAGCTGTGATAACAACCTTGTAATAAAATATTAATACCCCCGTCGCAGCAAACCTGCATACTCAGCGAATTTCCAATGAATATATAACATAACACATTATAACACTTAACAGGATTCATAAGAAATGTATTCACAAACAAGCGATATTTAAAATATTAATTATCCTCCATAAGAATAACATTGGGGATGAGTACGCAGGTTTGCTGCAACAAGGCACACAAAATAATGGGTTTTTATGCAAATATCAATAGAACTCATCTTAGTGAAGTCACATACCAAGTTTCATCCATATACATTCATAAATAAGTGATATATAACATTTTAAGTATTTTCCATAAGAATAACATGGGGACCAAGTACCTAGGTTTGCTGCTACAGGAGACATAGCCGAAAAATTTTGTTGTGCAAACAACAATAAACCATAACCAGATCAAGCCATATACCAAATTTCGCCAGTTTATGTTCATAAATAAGCGAGATATACAATTTTTCTTTTTCTCCATAAGAATAACATTAGACAACGTACTGTGTTTAGCACTTTCAATATCTCGGTAACCAATTGACGTAGAGCAATGATCAAAATACCAAATTGCTTGTTTTTTAAGCTGAATTCAATGGTATAAATTAAAATTTGATTTAAATTAAAATTAAATGTGAAAACCCCAAAAAACACATTTTTGGGGTACAAAACCCCCCAAAAACCCCCCTTTGGATGGTGCGATTCATCTGGTTTTCGAACTCGTTCAAATAAATGGTACTTTACACATTTGTACCAAATTTCATTAAGATCGGACCTTTTTTAGGAGAGTTATCGTGCTTACGGACATATATATATATATATCGTTCAAATTTTTATATATATATATATATAAATTTGAACGAATAGTGTTTTTGGCATCTGGGGACCTCAAAATGAAAAGTTATCATGGTTTCGGGCTTAAGTCTTACCATGAGACCTACGGTAATAGCTTCTTCCCTATAGGGGAAATTCGCTAAAAACAAATCAGATATTTGTCCGATGGCCTAAGTAATGAAGGATTGTGGTGGGGGTATCTTTCCTCTCACTCTTTTCTTTACTAGCTGGCCATTAAGTCATCTCCGTACAGAAAGTCAGGCTAACTGTAACATATGGAGTTGACCTTCCAATGATTCCAGAATTCACTTAAGGGCTTCTTCAGGTTGGTTCAAACTCAATTCAATTTTAACATCTGAATAAAGAGTTGTTGAATTGAATTGAGGCTTACTGACATTCAGGAAGCAATCTGAATTAATTCTGGAAGCATTGGAGGTTCAATTCCCTATCAAAGGGTGCCAGATATGCCCCAGACATTACTCAAGGTTGAGGCTGTGACTGTGGAAAACGGTCGTCTCTTCCTTTTTCGGTGACTTAATTTTTCCGTCACATATTTTTTTTTAGATCTATTACTTCCCGTGGCTGTACAATATACTAAGAGTGTACGTTTCTATCCAGCTAACTCTGTGATGTTGCACCTTTTATCTACATACGATTGTGACATGATTCGTTGTGTGCAGAGTAATCTTCACGGGCATCTACACGTTTGAGTCCGCCGTGAAGGTGATGGCTCGTGGGTTCATTCTCCAGCCGTTCACGTATCTTAGAGACGCATGGAACTGGCTCGACTTCGTAGTTATAGCATTAGCGTGAGTAGAAATAGTCATAGAGTAGCCCCCGTTACGTAGACTAGTAGACCCCTCCGACTAATGTATATACTTCGAGAGTCGTTTCCTGAGCGATTAATGGTGATTTGGTTTTCGATTAACTGTACATGTAAGTAGTCAACAACTTTTTGATGTAAGATTGTAATCTATTAAGATGTAAAGTTTCAATTTTGTTTTGTGATTATAATTTTCAAGCTCATTGGAAACTTGGCAATTGTATAATTTGTCATTTCTTACTTTAATCTGAGGACTCACTGTTTCCAGTTTTCAGGGTGTTGGCAAAGTTTGCGATTTGGAATCTGACTACCTTGTTAATTTTAAATTTCCTTCTATTTATGCCTCTGACATTGATACATCAAACAAATGTGACTCATTAATAGACTGAGTGCATATCCGAGTTCCTTGATTCAAAGTAGTCTCCTAATTGTTTGTTCTGTTGGTTTTTAGTTAAACCAAATTTAAATTCTGCGTGATTATGAAATCTTTCAAACTTTACTACATAATCAGTATTTTGAGTCTAGACACTTTTGTAAACAATCATATTTTGGCATAAGTAAAGACAAAAATCACTATAAATTTAAGAGGAACAACCCTAAAGACCCATACTTTAAAACCCATGCATATATTTCTTGTGATACCTGTAATTTGTAAGTGTGGTGGATCCTCAAGAATCATGTCCCTTACTGGTTTTCCATTTTTGCTGTATTTTACTCTAATTCCTTTCTGAAAAAGTAAATTAAATCCCTCGCTTTTGATATATTTATACTTTCCACCTGTAAAGCTTAGTAAGATAGCAGAAGATTAAACGTATAAAAACATTTTCAGTATCCACACTTTTGTATATGTTCGTTTTTAATTATATTAATTCTAAATATGTATCATGTTATCATTATGGTTTCCTGTTGTCGATGCATAACCTCAATTAAAGGATTTTTTCATTTTTCATAAACTATAGGTTGTTGGTTGGTAAACGTATACATATGAACAAAGAGACCAAGACTCTTAGTTTGTAAGGCTTATTTATATTCTTTTAATATGTTTAAATTTTACTTCTTTACTATGGAAAATATTTATAATATGGTTAATCTTCATTTAAACGTATTCATACAGTTTTTAAAACATATTGAATAAACTGGTCTCAATTCAAAATATCAACTTAGGAATTTAAATTAAAACACTATAGTATGAATCAATTACATACAACATCAAATTTATACATTTCATCTATGCAATGTTCAACACAGGAGCGAACCAATTTTTACTAATATTTTAATACCTAAATGAGGGAGCAACAAATATTTCCCTTTTGATTTTTGCAAAATATTTGACTTAAAGTACTCATGCAACCCATTTTTGTTCTGTAAGGGTTCGCTTCTGTAGTTCATCATGAAGCATGGGGTTTTACACAACAGCACTCATACACACAGCTCAGTGGCGAGGCGTGATATTTTCACTGTCATTGCACGTACGTAAAGTACCATATTCCCAAAAACGGTTGGGAGTTACAGAAAATGTTGATTCAAAACCGTAGCGTTCCGTTAATTGGGAACTGATTTTTTTTAATCCTCTATTTAAAAAATTGTGTTTATTAAGTTTTTCTGCTCATAAGTTGAGGAGCTAACTTGTATTTTGTCTCAGTTTTATTATAACGTTCGACTCTTTTGTAAATTTTCAGTCATTTCAGTCATGGGAATGACTTATCACAGTCACGCACCTATAATCGCTTGCTTTGTGCGTGATCGGCTTTATGGTTGCACACACGCTGCTGATAGCCTCAAATCACCCAAGAACCGCGATGTTGCTAGACCATAGGCATTATAACAGACGAGTGGTGATGTGGAGTGAGAGAGCTGGAAGGGGGAGGTTTCAAATTTTGGGGGAGCTCTGCGGCGAGTCTCGGTCGACCTCTGTGGCGAGTTTCGGGCAAGCTCGGCAGTGTTCATGTGTTCTCAGTATTTAAAAGGCGGTTGGTTTGAACGCTTTTGGATGTTCATGGATGTGATTTTGTTTTTGACCAGGCCTCGCCACTGCCATAGCTATAAA
The DNA here is from genome assembly GCA_963675035.1 of Allygus modestus. Classification (NCBI taxonomy): domain Eukaryota; kingdom Metazoa; phylum Arthropoda; class Insecta; order Hemiptera; family Cicadellidae; genus Allygus; species Allygus modestus. The sequence continues at coordinate 136,022,974 of OY776115.1, forward strand.
GTTAGTGCACTTTCAACTCATTTTATCTGACAACAAATTTAACTTAATTTAATCTAATTTATGTTATGCTAATTAAAAAAAAACGTGAAAGAAATATTATTCCCATTGTAGATGTGTTTGTTTTATAACATTTATTTGAGAATAAAAAAAGATTTTAATTAAATTTTAAAATTTTACAATTTGTTTGTTAGACAACAATGAACAAATCCAAATTTGGTTCTCAAAACCCTACTTCCAAACATTTTTAAACAGTTCAGTCTCAAATTATATGTGGCCTTTTCAATTAAATACACAATTAATATTAATTAGGATAAGCTAAATCAATTAACATTTTTACATGATAATTATTTATTTAGTATGTTTATAACATGAATACCACAAAACAATTATTCTAGTGTCTGGACTATAATTTTGTGTGCTCTCTTAACACCGTAGTAATACTTATAAATGCTAAATAATTACCCACAAATTTAATTTGTTACTGGCCATTATTGATGTGCACTAACTTAAAGCTCACAAGCACTTAACCTGTGTTATAGTTTGTCCTCCAGCCATACACAAAGCACACAGCACACAGCACATGATCCAGTAATTCAGTACCAATGGGCATAAGAGAAACAAATTTAGGACATTATAAAGTTTATAATACCGTTGCAGTTACTTTTGTTTGTAGACTATATATTTTGTATTTAATTATTTAACTGATTTACAAATAATTTATTTAATGATAGAGATAATCCTGGTATTAGGATTATATACCAATACCATAATATTCAATCTCTATTTGGAAAAAATTAGATAACACTTTCTCTTTATTTGTAAATGAATGTTTCTGTTGATTATTTTTTTATATACAAATAATCCAAGGGTTTGTTTATCTTAGTATTTTTCTGTTTATATATTTTTTTTTCTTAACATAAGAATAATTTATAACTTGAATCTGATAACAGTTCCAGGAAAGGATTAAGTAAGTCCACAGACGTTTAGGCATCACTGTTATAATAGATTAGACTTTAATGGATTTTTTTAACTGTTCTTAGATACTTAGAACTATAATTTAATAACTATGCATTTTCATGATAAAGCAATTTTTTATTAGAGATAAAGACACATTTTTTTTCTATTTGATGGCATTATTTAAACCCACTTGGATGCAGTATTTAAATTAATAAAAACTTAATGGATGGTTTTCCCTACAAATCGCTAAGGAGAGTTAAGATTTTCCTGTTTAGTATGTTAGAATGGTTTATATTTCATGATACTACTTTTAAATTATAAGGAACCAGAGTTTAGTGTATAATAGAAATACCTTATATGTTAAATGTTAGCTTAGTTAGGCTATTAGGGAAATATTTATATTTTTAGTATGAAAATTTCAAATTCATATTCAGCATTAGACTTAGCAATATTTATAAATCATCAGCTTTTGATTTCTAATTACATTTACAAATAGTTCAAAACTCACTGCCGCCTTTTTGAAATTGCTTATCAGTTACAATACAGTTTCGGTATCCAAGATACTCTTATTTTTCAAACACACTCAGAGGAACTAAACGTTATGACTTTTTAAAGTCATTGAATAATCGACTTATTGAATCATTAGAACAAAGTAAAAACAATGTTTATTAATTTGTCTGCATATAGTTCAACGCGTAAAATAAAAAACTTTGAAAAATAAACAAAAATGACAACCATTAGATATACGTTTTTTTAATTTTATGAAATTGTGGAAACAACCTATAAATTAAAGTATTGTAAAAAAAGAGTAAATAATGTTTTTACAACATGAGGGCATATCTGTCGAGAATCATTGTAAATAGTGTAAATGGTCTTTGTTTTGTGTGAAATGTTATATTTCAAGTCAAATCCCAATTTTTAACATTTGGAATAAGCTGTAGCATAGGATGTTGTTTCTTTTGTCTAGATTATATTTGCTGTTTGTTCTTATTGTCTCTGGTACTGTAGAGTAGTCGAGTCTATAAAATATTAATACTTTATTGTTATTAGTACAGTTTCTTCTCCAGAATTATATTTTCCTATCAGGTGGCAGTTTATAAAAGTCATGTTAACTTGTTTTATTTTAAACCTTCCTATGTTTAAAGATTACACATGTTAGTACACAGCACAAAATTGTGTTTTATGTAAGATAATTTCAAAATGAATAAGGCTATTTGGTACCAATGAAGTAGTAAATATGTGTTATGAAGAGTGTTCGAAAATAAAAAGTTGCAGTAACTATAAATAATCAAACAAAAACACTTTTTTCAGCACTTTTTAATAGTTTAGATACCAAAATAACGCCTTGAATCATAATTGTGCTTTAATTTTTAACACTTATTCTGAATGGAATAGAATGCAGTCAGAGTTTTTTTTCTCATAAGATTGAAGTTGGAAATAGTTCAGTCTAATTACTTACTGAAACAACCATTGATACAGTTAATGACAGTTTTATAACATTAGTAGATACTAAACACAGAATGCAAATGAAAAACTAACGCAATGCTAACAATCTGCACAAGTTTGAGGCTGAAGGCCAAGGATAACTTCATGAGGATGGAACGGGAGTTGGTAAATGAACAAGGAAAATTAAATGAATCTATTAAAAAATATCGGGGCCGAAGGCCCAGTCTGAAGACAAAAATGAGTAACGTTTATGAGATGTTAAAAAAAGTGTCATAAGACACATCTTTCACCAGTTTTGAGTGGCATGATCTCTTTTATTGCAAAACTACTTTGTAGATATCTCCCTGTTGAACTATCTACAATTATAACAGATTGTCTCATTTTATACATTTATTTTACCATATATAGTTTTCGGCATTAGCCATTTCAGGAACTTATATTATATGTATTACTCTGATACGTCTTTCAGCTGATCATTTATATTATCGAATAAGTTACTTAAATCAGTTTTGAATTATGAATTAGGAAAAAATATGTTTGAAGATTAACTACCATAAATTACTACTTCAAAGTCACCTGGTAGGCATAGTTAGTTGTTGCATGCCCTTTTTCTGAAATTTTGTAATCGAGTGAAGTCGAGTCTTAGTGAGGATAGACCCCAGCTTTCCGTGTGTATTCTAGCTGTTTAGTCTTCATTTCACTCATCATTATTAGCTTAACTAAAAGTTATTTTAAATTGTTAAATTAGATTTCGAGAATCAAACAAACGTTTAGGATAGGATTGTAAACCTGCTCCTGCAGTGGTAATACTTCAAAATATGAAAACATGTATTAAAATCAAATAGTTCAGGTAAGGACGTTCAGGTTCATTCAGAAATTGTAAAGTAGTGATTATTTTCCTTTAAATTGGTAAAATATATAAATCCAAGATGAAAGTAGCCTGTTACTGATAAAAAGTTGTTTATCATCTTCACTATTGCAGCTAGATTTTATTTTTTTAACAAGAACAGTATTCTTCCTTTCTAAATTAATAAGAAAAATATCATTATCAAGGCCAAAACAAAAAACTACTCAGAATTATAAAAAATGTATTACAAGCTTAATTTTTACTAAATGAACGAATTATATAAATAACAGTGTAGGTTCTACAATTTGTACAGTTTGAAAATACCTAGACATCAGGATGTATTAGTGGTATTATTTACATCCTTAAAGAGGTCATAGAATCACATTGCTGGCAAGTACATGGTGATGGGAATTTTTGTCTGAAATTAAAATCAGCATGATGGGGTTTTGCTAAGCCTCTTCCTCAACCTAAACAGAGTTAAGACTGCATTTTACACCCCAAGTTTTCTTGGGTACTTATTACATATAATTTCTAAATAATATTAAGGTAATATCCATTAAATATACCAAGCCTTGGATATAACACTGCAAATATTTACAATTTTATTACAAACCAAGCAATGTTCTGCACTTAGAAAACTCACCTACTTTTGTAGTTTTGTAACATTGCTTTTTAAATTTAAATTTTTTTAAATTTTATTGATTTAGATTTATATGTATTCCCGGTATAAAAAATCTTGCTATATATTTAATTGCTTGAATTTCATAAGCACAATTACCCCGGAAAATTTAAGAATCTTTTTAACACATCGTTTTATTCATCAGTTTCCTCTACTGTGAAAAATCGACTCTTCACAGTTTATATTTTTCACACTGCCTATTCATCTAAATACTTTGCTATTTACTTTTCATCTAAATGTTTTGCTCTGGCCGCTTGCAGCTATGTTACAATGGGAATAGATCTCGGGAACCTGGCAGCGTTGAGAACTTTCCGAGTCCTGAGAGCGCTCAAGACTGTCGCAATCGTCCCAGGTAAGCCTGCGTAGAACCTAAGCTAACCTCGGTCGTAGACTCGATCATTCTCATACTCCAGGGAATATGTGCAAGCAAATGTGGGAATATATATTCAAGCAAAATCAGCTGAATACTAGTGGTGGGCAAGGAAATCCATACCTGTTACTTTTTCACTGACATTACAATTTCACAGGTATAGTAGTGAAATTTTATTAAATCAGATAATTTATTGAACTGTAAGTAGATTTACAGTGATACCATCAAACAGTGGAAAAATCACAATTCACTGAATGAAAGCCTGGTAGAATATTATGAGTGTGGGTGAACTGACTGGTAAGGAAGCCCACTGCTATGTAGCCGACACAAATCAAAGCTCATTCATGTAGTTCCTTTTGTAGCCACCAAGTTACCGTAGCTACTTACCAATAGCAATGTTTGTTTACATAGTGCCATTCCTGCGAATTTATAGGCCCTATACTAAACAAATTTCATATGTTGTATTTTTCAACTTAAACTTGAAATAAAAACAATATGAAAGGTTACGGTGAAAAAACTGCAAGTGTCTAATTTCTATATTTACCGGGAGGTAGTATCAGTTGTAAGGTCTAGTCGGCAATAATTTCATCGTTCACTGTTTTTCCCTGTTAAATTTCATCGTAACGTATATTCCAATCGAAGTGAATTCACCAAAAGCAACAGATAACCCCTACTGAAAACTAGTTTTCAAAACAATATCAACCAAAATTCTTTGTTAAATATACGGCATTCTACATATAGACATTTCACAATTATTTATAGATTGAAAAAAACGTTAGTTCTAGATAAGGCTGGAGGTTCGGTTAATAAAACACTGTAGGTTTCAAAATACTTTGCTGGGTAATGAAATCGCTGTACATAGGTGTATTATAAATATGGTAACAATTTTAGAATTACATTTATTATGGGAATAAAACTACATTAATATCTTCATTTCAAATGCTTCTGATTTGCTGTCTACTATAAAACCTTAATTAGTAAGTAATCCATAAACGTACTTACTCTGCCTTTTTGTCATCGAGGACATAATGTGCAGTTTTTTTAACTTCTGCTTACTAGTGAATACTTAAAACTTGAAATGAAAATTTATGTCATTACTGTTGAACAATTTTTTGTTATGTTATTTAAGATTTTAAACAAAGAATTTTGTTGCTAGTTTTTAAGCCTGTCATTTTTGACGTACTAATAACAGCTAGTATATATACTTTGTAATCTTTAGAATAAACCAAAAAGTTTGCCATGTTAAATAATAGAATATAAAAAGCCACAAATTATAGATGAAAGTAATAAATTAACTAAATTCAGTATATCGTCTTAATGGGATTTAACGTCGTAAAATAGGGGTTTCATAAATTGGAGTAGCTTTATCATTCCCAATACTCTCATATCTACTTTTTCACCTGAGTAAACCTCCAACTTACCTCAAAATACACAATATTATCATTATAATATTGCAGTTGTTACCAGGAGCATTGGAACAAAAAGCAAATCTTATTTAACTTTCAAATTTAAAATGTGGACATTGGCTCCCCATCACGTCATGTCAGTCATAGTCATCTTTACTGTCACAAAAACACGTTTACATTATTCTGGTAATTCCAGACTTAAACAGGTGACATTGTCAAGTACAATTTGCTAGGTTTAAAACTATGTCCAGGCTAATTAAATCAAAATAAATATAATATTATTTCATAACATTAAAAAAGTGAAATAAATTCTTCAAGTCATCATTAAAAAATCCATCAACTGAGTAGTATAGGCCTACTTTATCAATTAATATCAGTGAGTAACTTTTAAACTCATATTAAGCGCTTTATACTCAGTTATTTGGTCTCAACGATAAAAACTATAACCCAATTGCTACCTTGACCTGTGTCATTTGGTACTCCCTGTATTCACAGCTCTTGGTACGGTAAACAATCTAAACTTTTAAAGCTGTTGGTTGTTAACCAACAATATTGGTGACCGTGTCGGGGTGTCGCAGGTCTGAAGACAATCGTCGGTGCCGTGATAGAGTCGGTCAAGAACCTGCGAGATGTGATCATCCTGACCATGTTCTCGCTGTCGGTGTTCGCTCTGATGGGGCTGCAGATCTACATGGGCGTGTTGACGCAGAAATGCGTGAGGAACTTCCCCGAGGATCTGAGCGCCGGCAACCTCACCGACGAGAACTGGTTTCGGTGGTGCAGCAACTCGAGTAAGTCTCTTACCGTCCACGGTACTCGCTAATTTAGACTAAGCTGATTTCTCTGTTTAAAATTCATTGTTGGTGAGGTGAGTTTATGTTATTTCAGAAATTTTTCCAGTTCCCGAAACGTTGTGAAACTTACTCATTTAGTGATGGTAAATGTCCAATAATGTCAATAATGTATTAAAAACACAAGCTAGTTTATTTTAAAAACATTTTCTACCAGGCAAGGTTAAGGGTGGGCTCAGTATCGAAACATTCGGGTTTTCTTCCTGCTTTCTCCATAACTTCCAAAGCCTGTCCCTCCGCAACGGATTATTCCATATCGCTGATTTATTGCTAATTTTAAAAAGAAAAAAAAACCTAGCGATTTCTGTGAGCAAAATTATGATATCACAAACAATAATTGTTCATCCAAATTACAAAATATTAAATTTTGTGATAGGCTATCAAAATTTTGCTCACTGTAATCGCTAGGTATTTATTTGTTATTTAAATTTAATCGTAAATCAATGATTTTGGATGATCTGTTGAGGAGGGGCAGGCTTTTAAAGTTATCATTGGCCTTATGGGAGAAGCAGGTAGAAGCAGAGGACTGGAGCCCCTTCTTAAGAAGATAGTCCTAACGTGCTGGAGTACAATTCTCTGCGGAAACTATATAAACTTAAACCCGGAGAATAACCAGTCTGGGGTTTTAATTCGGGATCTCTTAAGTTGAAATGCAAGCCTTACCACTAGTCAACCTCACTCTGGTTTGGAGAATAACCAGTCTGGGGTTTTAATTCGGGATCTCTTAAGTTGAAATGCAAGCCTTACCACTAGTCAACCTCACTCTGGTTTGGAGAATAACCAGTCTGGGGTTTTCATTCGGGATCTCTTAAGTTTAAATGCAAGCCTTACCACTAGTCAACCTCACTCTGGTTTGTAGAATAACCAGTCTGGGGTTTTAATTCGGGATCTCTTAAGTTGAAATGCAAGCCTTACCACTAGTCAACCTCACTCTGGTTTGGAGAATAACCAGTCTGGGGTTTTAATTCGGGATCTCTTAAGTTGAAATGCAAGCCTTACCACTAGTCAACCTCACTCTGGTTTGGAGAATAACCAGTCTGGGGTTTTAATTCGGGATCTCTTAAGTTGAAATGCAAGCCTTACCACTAGTCAACCTCACTCTGGTTTGTAGAATAACCAATCTGGGGTTTTAATTCGGGATCTCTTAAGTTGAAATGCAAGCCTTACCACTAGTCAACCTCACTCTGGTTTTTCCTACTGTTGACACCGCTTGGACAGAGGTTACAATCAGTGGTATGCTAAAAAACAAATAAATAGTCCTGAGGTTTGTGTACATAATTTTCAAAAAGCTCTTGGATAAAAATCAAATAAATACTCATCCCACAGACCAGGATTTAAATCAGACTGTTCTTCATCTGAAAAGATCCGGGAAAGATAAAGTATGTTAATATTTGGAAACCAATAATAATAATTGATTATTACCATAAACAATAGTTAGATTGTGTAGTAAGCGACAAGATAGCTAGCACTAAGGTAATACTCTAGCACAGCAGATCGTAAAGTTAAGTAGGTGAAATAGATGTACAGTCAGCGGATATTAAAATTCAAGCAATCCAAGATCACATACGTATCAAAATCAAAACCAATTCTGCTATGTTAAGAATACATACATGATTTTCTGGTGGTTTTATGTTTGTAATATTCGGTCTTAGTTGTCTTAGTTGTTTGCTAATTATTTTGTTTCAATATGAAGTCATTCATCATATGTTTATTACTCATTGGGACTTTTTAATTTTCTTTTATGTAATTTGTACTCAGTTAAAATTGACTCAATTCCAGTGTGTTCCTAAAGTATCTGTATCTCCATGACAATTATTCCATGATAGTGATGTCATTTTAAACTGTGTGAACCAAGCATCGTCTCACGTTACTGTGTGTTCCAGGCAACTGGGATGGGGAGGATGACGTTTATCCCTTGTGTGGAAACGCGTCAGGAGCCGGGTAAGACTCAGCCATAACACACAGCCTGTTGGTTTAGCAATTGCTCCTTAGTTTATAGAAGGCCCAATTTAGGGCACCCATTGCGGGCGAAAGACACACCCCCTGCTTCCAAAGTTCTGTGTTTGTTTACCAATCTTGGTTTTGTTGTTCTTGTTGCTGTTGGGTTGTGTGTAGATGTGTACTATACAATTGTTTCCAATTGAGTCCGACAAATTGGGTGGGGATGAATGCTTGATATTCTTTTTTCGGTTTTGTCCATACTATTGGTTGTGAGTTTTATTTGAGTCAAGGGCGATAAATTATGTTTGTCAGAACTTGACAGACAATTACATGAAAGTGGAAGTGACATTAGTGATAGTGATAATGATGACCCATTTAGGGAGGGAAATGATTAAGGTTGTCCACTAAAACTTGTGAATAATCAATAGTTGTATGAGGCTTTCGACGAGCAACCCATAGAAACCAGCCTGAAGCAGATTTAGTTCATTTACATGGTTGCAAAATTTATAAAAAAAGGTTTAGCTTTATTTAAAAATAATATAGCAGCGAATATCGGCTGAAAAATATATTTTAAAACCACCATGTAGCGCCTGGTGCAATAAATAATTTTGGCCGCCACAGGGCTGCACATCATGTTTTTTACCGCCCGCAATGGGTTAAATAAATAACAGCAATAATAATCACTTGATGTAATAAATTGAAATGTTGTTAACAATGTTGGACAACCATCATTGAGCTACTGAGAACAAATAATTCTGAACTGTACAAGATTCACTCCATAGAAACAAATAATTACTACAAAAAACGTGGTTTCACCTGCTATTTAAAACCATTTTCTAAATGAATAAAAGAGTGTTTAATTCTGTAACAATTAATAAATTATTCTTGTAATAAATTTTGCTCTAATAGCTATACCTTTTTTCAGCACGTGCAAACCTGGTTACACGTGTTTACAAGGGTTTGGCAAGAACCCCAACTATGGATATACGAGTTTCGATACCTTCGGTTGGGCTTTCTTGTCTGCCTTCAGGCTCATGACGCAGGACTACTGGGAAAATCTTTACCAGCTGGTGAGTTTATTATGATTACAACAATTGTTTTATTCTCGTTTTAAACAAGGATTTTATATGTTTTAATCATTTTTACATGAGTAAACTAAGTAAATACTAGTAATTTGTAGTCGTTAACATCGATGATTAATTAATACAGCATCTAAAAACATGCCTGTAATTACTCCAACGTAAAATTTTTTCAAGATGTAAGTACGATTTTATTATTTTTGAGGCAAGGTCAAAACTGAAAAGTACTTTGTATTACATTTGTAAGGTTATTTTATACCCATTTAATACTATGCAGTCCATAGTAAGTATAAAAGTAAGAAATTCAATCAGCCGTTTAAGTTAAATATGATAAATGATCATTTCAAGTATTTTTTTAACAATTAGAGTCTTTGTCTAGCTTAAACATGATAATCATGTTGTATATTATTTTAGAAGTTTGTCAATATTCATTGTTTATGGCTGGTATATTTATGATTGTGTAATATACATAAAAAATAATCCACAGACAATTACATTGCGCTCTGAAATTCATACAATACACGGAAAATTAAGAAACACAAGCTATCTTTGTCGGACAGGAAGCCTACATACGTGGGAGGCACTTTGATTAATCTATTACTACTGGAAATGAAAAATAAAAACAATCAAGAAAAACGTAAGACCCGATTTGAAATGTTTATAATAAATAATCCACTTTACTTCTTAACTGGATTTTTCTATTGTGCTCTGGGAATGTGTAGTTGTTGTATTTTTAGTTGGTTTTAATCATGGATTCTTCTTGGTATTAGAGTTTATTAGACTATTATCTATAATAAGAATATTGTGATACAATTTATGTACAGGTTTTGCACTATTGAATAAAGAATTATCTTGTTTGACCGCTACTTGACCTTTATTTTTACTCTCACTGATTTGATTTGTTATTTGTTTCAGGTGTTGAGATCAGCGGGACCATGGCACATGTTATTTTTTATAGTTATTATCTTCTTGGGTTCATTCTACCTGGTGAACTTGATTTTGGCCATTGTCGCCATGTCGTACGATGAACTCCAGAAGAAAGCCGAAGAAGAGGAGGCAGCGGAGGAGGAAGCCATCAGGGTCAGTCGCTTGATGCAGTTTATATAGTGGAATGTGGATAAATTGAGCTTCTACAGTTCAATCTTCTTTAATTAGAATTTTTCACTCGGTCTCAAGCACTTCCTACACAAACAATGTTAAACAAATTTAGGTTAATTCAAATTATATTTTGTTTGGTTCAAATTTTTTATTTAGGTAGGTAAAAAAGTGACCATAATACAGTTATCAAAAGTAGGAATGCCTGAAAGCAGGTGTTGCACAGTCGGAATTAGGCCAAAGTCTCGGATCATTACCCTGCTTAGAGGGATGTCACGGCAGCTGGAACTGGAACTACTAAGTTCCAATGCTCCGGGAGTGAAATCAGTTCCAAACAATTCAATGTGAACAATAATTCATTTCCGTTTAGAATTTATTTTCAAACGATCTAGCTACAGCTGTGGTTAGCGGTGCAATGGTTTGTTTCAAAACAGCAGCAGCACCCACTGGTTAAACTAGCTAAGCTAGAACTGGTGTTGGACGCAGTTCCGTGGACTCTGTGGAACTAGCTGCAGCTGGAACTGGTTTTGGAAACAGTTCCGCAGGCTCTGTGGAGCTAGCTGCAGCTGTTTCGTATAAGTAACTGCTTGGCACATCTCTAACCCCGTTACGCTACGTTCAAGGTCACAAGGTCTTTACCCACCCTTCCCCCGCACTTCTGTTCCGTTATTATTGTTTTCCAGTTGTGTGCCCTGTCGCACCTGTCCAATAGTGCAAGTTGCTCATTTACATAAAAAAAATTTCATTGATGACACATATTCTCTGAAGATGGGAATTTTCAAGGTTTTAAGTCTTTTTTGAGCACCTGTAGTTCAAACTTTTGGATGATTCAGATTTTTTTACCAGATCTTTGGGGTTTGAATTATTAAAGTTCCACTGAGTTGCTAAACTTTGGGATGTGTTGAGTTTTCCTAATTATTTTTTAGTTGAGTTTTATTTGAGTCAGTTTTTATGATCAGTGTAATTAATATCATTGGATGGTTTCAGGATTAATAAATTAATTACTTGGCAGCCTCTTTTGATAGCAGGCTAATCAAATCAGAAAGAAACCAAATGTTTAGCTTGTAATACAGTTTGGTTACTGTTCTTGCAAAAACTGAGTGGGATGAAATTATATGATATGGGCTTTCAGTCATACGTGGCCGATATTACAAGGCACAATCACAGTTTTCAGTCGGTTGAATTTAGTCTTGAATCCATTTTGTCTTATATTATCTAGTCAAGGTGTGACATTTTTACTCACTCAGTCGTCACAATCACAAAGTCACACTGACATATCTAAAATTCCCTTTTACATAAACAGGTTGGGAGTTATGGAAAGTATATAGCTATGATCAAAGACTTTTTTAACAGCAAAAATCTTCTTTTAAATTCCAGCAAATCAAAATTTATCTCCTTCTATACCAAAAAAGCAAAAAACCAAATTTCACCTAACATTTACATAGATGAAGATTCTCTGGATCAAGTTCAAAGCACAAAATTTTTGGGGCTAATAATTGATGAAAATTTGAGCTGGGATAATCATGTCACTCATGTAGTTGGTAGAATTTCCTCCGGCATTTTTGCTCTAAAACAAATGTCACGATTTTGTAGTTTGGAAACTTTAAAAACAATATATTTTTCTATGATTCATTCTCATTTGTCTTATGGAATTGGCATTTATGGGGCAACATCAAATAAGAATTTGGACAAATTACTTATTCAACAAAAAAGAGCAATTAGAGTCATGCTAAAGTTAAAAGCTACAGTTTCTGTGAAGGAAATATTTGCAGAGCTGGGCATTTTGACTGTTTATGGGTTGGTTATCCTTGAAACAGTTAACTATGTAAAACAGTTTATTAACCCATTGTTACAAAATTACACTCATTCCTACAATACCCGCCCAAATCGTAGAGTGGAAAAACACAATTTAGAGTTTTTTAAAAAGAAAACCGTTTTCCTAGGTACCAAGTTCCTTTATCACCTCCCTCGAAAATTCATTGAGGAGGTTGATATGATCAATTTAAAAAAACAGCTAAGAGATTACTTGTTGAGCATTCCTCTTTACTCTTTTGAAGAGTTTTTAAAAATTAGGCACAACTGATCCACCAGCTCTAAACTATTTTAAACTATTTTATATTATTATTATTATTATTATTATTATTATTATTATCTATACAGAAGTGAACTATTTATTATAATTTCTTTATTAGATTAGAAATGACACTATTCTTGTACCATGTACAATTTTATGAATAAAGATGATTGATTGATTGATAGAAAATTGTGGCGTTCCATTAAATTATAAAGCTCTGCCCACTACAGCGATATCTCCATCCTTTCTTCAGTGTCTGATGCAGTGATTTTATATCATTATTGACCAATAAGCAAAGTTCAAGAATAATAATAATAATGCTTTATTGTCATTAACCAAAAAGAAATAGACAACGTCACATACATAGAAGAAAACATGGAAGAATCCTTAGATTACTAATAAATAAATCATGCTACAAGCTATTACATGCACCATAACTAACTCTACAAACATATTTACTTGTAAAGAAATAACAGTTTGAGTTTCTAGTGGTAACAGAGTAAAATGCAAGAATAATAATAACAATAATACATGTTATCAGGCCTCCTAACAACAATATGTATATTTGATTCCATAAGCGAATCGGTCCCCACGAAATATCTTGAGCTTGGAAGAAGTTAAGTTATGACGGTTCATTTTAAAGCTTGAGGGCCAAGGACGGTGGGAAAAATATCAGAAATATCAAAAATTACGTGGGCTACGCCCTACTGGACTTCAAAGATCCAATGATTTTCTTATGAAAATATTACTACAGTGTTTTATTAATAAGCAAAATGAACTAATGATCAGCTGTGATTATCCACTCACACAAAAAACATATGTTAGGGGCTATTGATCCTGTAAGCCACTAGTTCAATATTATTTTACTACAAAATAACAGTTACGGATACATATTTTCATTCAATCCCTTATTGCAAAACCTAAATACTAGCGAAATCATCATGTCATAAAAATTCTGCTATGCAATAAAAAACCTTACATGCGAGCCATTTCGAAAAACGTAACTTTAATGAGTTGCAATCTAATTTGCGGAAATCAACTGGTAATTTATTAAAAATTTTAATTTGTAAATATTTTTGAATGTTCATAAATTTACTTAGTCTAGCAGAAGGTAATTTTAAATTAATGGATTCTATAGTATAGTAATTTATGTATGCAATCATGAGTAAAAAAGTTATTTATATCCAGTTTCACAAAAATAATGTTTTGGAGAATGAATAAGGAAGGTAGAGTCATTATTTTGTTTTAAATAAAAAAAAAGGCTTACAGCTACTTTAGTTAGGGATATAAAAAAAAAATCCCTAAAGCTTTCTTCTGCCTGAATAGTCTGGACAATTAAAAACTAAGTGTAGCGTATTCATTTAAACGTTTTAATTACAAATCTCTTGTTGCAATCACAGGAAGCAGAGGAGGCGGCTGTGGCGAAGGAGAACAAGCGAGCGGCGCAGGCAGCCGCGGCCGCAGCGAGGGAAGCCGGAGAGGTAAGACTTATAGTGATGTTAGATTAGGAAATTACCTGGTAAATTAATTATCTTCCTATTATTTTACCTTTACCTCTTTGGTTGCCCCGATGACCATGCAGTGAAGACCAATACAACCAATACCAAATACTTGACCAATACTTCGTTTGTTTTTTTTTTTTTTTTTTTTGGTAAATGTCTTTCTCCGGGTGGGGATAGCCAGGTAGGAAAAAAATAAGAAAAACATTAAAGCTCTAACTATAAGTCGCTCAAGTCTTATAGGCACCTATTAATGAGATAGGCCTAGGCCTGCAATTCGGCTTTGAAAACTATCTTGTTGGTAGTGTTTGATTATCGACTGGGTATATTTTGACAAATTTTTATCCAGCGTAGCTACCATTATCTACTCTAGTTCAGGTGGAGTGGTCTAATATCCCTGTATTATTAATTGAGAGCCAAATATCTTGTATGGATCAATCTCTTAGTCTTCCATGGTTTTATAAACTTAGGGTGGTCATACATGTTATGGTCCAAAAGGGGACAGTGAGATAATTCTTAGGCTTGCAGGCCCAACCTGTGCCATTCCACCTGCGTACCTTTTTTATAGTCCTTTAGCCCACAATAGCGGGGAGGAAAGTAGAATTGAACCCAAATGTCTGAGATTTTGTATATGTTTCCAACAAAACGGGACATTTACATAAAAATGCACTTAAATTGTTTAACTTATTCAGGATGAGTAACCCAGGTGGATTAAATTTTGCCATTAAAATAATCACATCCCAACAATTTCTCAGCTTCCTATGCATTGCATTGCAAACAGCCTCTATTGGTTGGGAGTCACAACTCTTTTCCTTGGATATTTAAGTATAAATACCTATTTAAATTGTAAAAAATATTGTAGAGTTGTTAGTCACAACAAGTAAAACGTATACGAGTTTTTAATGGCATCAATGTCAGTTGTCATTAGTTAAGGCATTCTTCATTAGTCATTAGTTAAGTATTCTTCATTTACTTTAAAGTAGAAAGACATTTAGGTTAAATAAAATGTATTAAATAAGTATAGATTTAAATTTATACTTCTTAATTGTCTCTAAGTGTCCTTCACTTTAAAAAGTTAATTTCAAAGCAAAGCAAATTCAGATGAATTTTACATACCCTATTTTCCATTTCTGTATTTAAAACGATTTACCATGCACACTGCACAGTCATGTTGATTGTGGTCTTTGTAACTAATTTACAAAATCTCAATTTGCCCTCTGAAATTCACTTTCATAATACAAAGTAATGAAAACGATATTAACATTCAAAACCAGTTACTTTGATTTTTTAATAAAAATCAATTTATGTGGGTAGAACATTTTGGAATACGGTATTTTCCCTGTTGTCATAAAAGAAGAACTGGATCAGATTAAATTTTAAAATAAACTAAACACGCTTTTAATCGATAAGCCTCATTACTCCTTTAACAAATGTTTAAACATTTCATATTATACCGGATGATTTAAAAAGAATGGTGCAAAACTGAACATGTGGTATTTGTGTTTGCATTAACTAAAATAGCTGACTACTCGAACAATAGAAAGAAAAAGAGTATAAGTTTGTTTTGATACATTTTGTCTTGGGTGCTGGGTTAACTAATATCGATGTGTTTATTAAATGGGTACGAAAAAGCAAGAAAACATTTATATTAGTCGGTCTGGAAATCAAGACAGGCCTCTATGTTGCGCTGGCCCTCACGATCGCCTAACTTTACTACTTGCGATTTTTTTTGTGGGGTTTCATCAAAGTTTCAGTTTACTACCCTCCCATGCCTCAAAACCTGGATGACTTAAGACAGTGTATAACCAGAGCAGTGCAACCCTTGACATAGGGCATGTTGCATCGTGTGTGGGCGGGATTGGAATCATGCACCTGAATGCATGCAGGATTACCAACGGCTCATATGAAGCATTTGTAGTGTGAATAAAATTTGTTAAATAATGAATTGTTTGACAATCAATCAAGCAAATAATATTTAGGCTATTTAAATTTATGCTCAACAGTAAAAAAATAGTGTCAAAACTTAGGCTCGATTAATAATGGAACAAAATAAATGTTAAAAACTACTTAATGTTTGATATAATAAAACAAAATTCTAATGACATAATTGCAATTAGCGAAGGCCCTACTTAAAGGTTGCAAATTATCTGGTAAAATACTCCTTTAATGTCTTTCTCTTTCCTTTCTTTTTAATTAAAACCTTCACTGCCCGTCACCACAGGCCAAGAGGCCGGTGCAGTGATCTAAAAACAGCAAGTTACCGTTAACGGCAATAGTCACATGGGCAAGATAGTGGTGACTACTCTTAAAAAATTATCACTGTAGCCAGCCAGGATCGAACTTACGCTTGACCATGGCTGACTTGCGAGACCAGCGCTCTACCTCTGAGCTGTCGTATCAAGAGACTGTGTATTATCACTGTAGCCAGCCAGGATCGAACTTACGCTTGACCACGGCTGACTTGCGAGACCAGCGCTCTACCTCTGAGCTGTCGTATCAAGAGACTGTGTATTATCACTGTGGCCAGCCAGGATCGAACTTACGCTTGACCATGGCTGACTTGCGAGACCAGCGCTCTACCTCTGAGCTGTCGTATCAAGAGACTGTGTATTATCACTGTAGCCAGCCAGGATCGAACTTACGCTTGACCATGGCTGACTTGCGAGACCAGCGCTCTACCTCTGAGCTGTCGTATCAAGAGACTGTGTATTATCACTGTGGCCAGCCAGGATCGAACTTACGCTTGACCATGGCTGACTTGCGAGACCAGCGCTCTACCTCTGAGCTGTCGTATCAAGAGACTGTGTATTATCACTGTGGCCAGCCAGGATCGAACTTACGCTTGACCATGGCTGACTTGCGAGACCAGCGCTCTACCTCTGAGCTGTCGTATCAAGAGACTGTGTTATAAAGAGACTTATCTATTAGAATTCGTTTTACTTTTACTTTAAATAATTTAGTGTCTGATTCATCCTTTATGCTGATCCTATGTAAGTTGTTTTTTCTTATAGAATAACAACCAGTTTCAGGGTTGTTTTTTCTAGTTTGTGTTTATGGCGTGAGGTTACAATAAGTCTTTTGTACCTAGTATTGTAACAATGAATTTCAAAAGACTCTTCAGTTGTTATCTTTTGTTCTCTCGCAGTACATATTGTTTCGAAAATGTATGCTCCATAAACTTTTAAAATATTAAGATCTCTAAAATATAATTTCACTGACTCATCAAATTTTAGATGTAACATAATTCTTACAGCTGTTTTCATGTCACACTGTTTTCTTGTCTTTGTGTCATCTCGTCTGTAACTAAACAAATGTTGTATTTGCACCATTCTTGTTGAATCGTTATTGTTGCATGTAGTGCTGTTTGTGTGCTGGTATCCTGACTAACCTGTGTTTTGTTTGACACGCAAGTGTTATCCGCGGCAGGTGGCAAGTGTGGCCAAGTCCCCCTCAGACATGTCGTGTGCGAGCTACGAGCTGTTCGTGGGCCAGGAGAAGGGCAACGCAGACGACAACAACAAGGAGAAGATGAGCATCCGGTCAGACTCGCTGAGCCAGGGACGGCCCTCCACGGGGCAGAAGGTGCGCAAAGTCAGCGCGGTGAGTTGCAACCTCACAGTGTTCATACTAGCTTACCGATGCGACCTCAGTGTGACGAGTTTTGCCGATTTTAGCATCTTCAGATTTCCACTTTGTTCACTCAAACTAATTTTTCGTTCCGCCAGAATTTAATCAGTTTCAAGGAGATTTTTGGGTAGTGAACTAGTTATCTATATTATTAAAAGAATTTCTTTATTTATGTTCGGTGATTTTAGGCGTCTAAAACTATTAATTTTCTTAGATGATTGGTGTCAATTGAAAGCTCTTAACCTCAAGATGTGCCTTTTGGGATTTTGAAAAAATCCACCTTCAGGCTCCGCCGTACGGGCTTTCAAAGTTTCAATGTAAACCTTATGGAGTTATATTTAATTTACTCAAATAGCTGATTAGAAAGTAAAAATAGTTCAAAATCTGACCCTATGCCTGAGAAATTCCCATAAATTCCCATACAGAGAACGGGACACCTGTTAGGTTATGTATTATGAGAGTAAAGTAGGTGTTATCCCTTGGAAGAAAAAAGTAATTTTGTGAAAGGTATAAAGACACTATACATTCGAATCAAGTCACAATTTTTCATAAAACTGCAAAATTGGATATCTTCATAACATACCTCCACTTTCTACCATTTTGGCTGAATTCACAATCTTGAGGTTACAAATACTGAGTCTCTTAGTTTGGTCCAAAGTAACAATGAGACAGCTGTTAATTACTACAGCAAATGGTAAAAAAGGCACAGTAAGCGATGACAACTTTTTTACTCGCTAAACAGAAAACAGCTGTTTTACAATGTGTCTTTAGATTGTAAAGAAACACTAGGTGCTTTTAGGCTGTAGGAAAAATTGGTTTGTGTGAACAAAGTGAGTGTCTCAAGATGCCATAATCTGTTGTGTCAGACTGTTAGTATAAAATCTACTTTGTACTGGAATAATGACTAGGAGTGAAGAAGTTGGGTCGCTAAATAAGTGGCCTTCTCACAGAACTGTTCAATATATATGCAACACACGGTTTGAGTTGTTTCCTGGCCCAACCACAGCTCCAATCAAAGCTATTGTGAACAGTCTAACTTACACATTTGTTGGAAATATCTTGTAAGTTCTCAAAAGTTCTATAAGAAAGTCTCTTATTCAACGGCCTAACTATAGTTTAGATTTTAGATTATATCACGACTGTTCTAACTTTGCCTCTGTTTACAAACTCCCGTACATTGGCACTTCTGAGTTTTCTTGATGGCCAACCTTTTTTGAGCTCTTGTAGGTGAGAGATGCAGTTAGTGGTAGGCGGGATGGAGTGAATAATTTGACAAAAATATTCAAAATAATGAATTTAACTGATTGATATGTAATTTTGTATTTTTAATTGCCGTAATAGCAGACACATTAAGAAAAACAGTACATGATGTAATCATATTTGTATTTAGCACAGTGTTGTTCGCACCTTGTTAGATTATTCTATTTTTGGATATTTTAAGATTTTAATAATTGATTATTGTTGCTTATTGTTTAAAAAAAACATAACACAACAAATACAAACTTAGTTTCCAACACTTTTGGCGGATTTTCGTTAAAACAGTGAAAGTAACAGGTGGAGCACTTTAATTTTATGTTTTCAGCATTCATTGTGTTATCTGTTTTCCTTTTATACAAAAATTAATGTGCGTTCTGGGAAATTATGCTGAACATTGAATTTCTCGATAATTGAGGTTCATATGTTGTTTAATGTTATCAGAATGGTAATGTCACACAACCGCGCTTGTGGTGTCAGAGGCGCCAAGCAAGACGGCAGGGCAACATAGGGTTTTGCTTAGTTGTGATATCATCAACTACGAAGCTAATTAGATGTTTACAGAATTGTAACGCTGATGGGAAGTAAAAGAGTAATTCCAAAAATGTTATAGAAGCCAAATACTTAAAACCGGATCATTATTCTTCTCAAATCAAGAACATTATGTAAAAATAGGACTATCCCAGTGGTTAAATTTAATTTTTGCTAGTACCGTTCCATTTATTGGTTCAGTAAGGTGCAGTGTCCTCAGTGACCAGTGAAGTTTTGTTGAACACTTTGTGGCATTTTAATCAACAGTGCATACAGTTGCACCCATGACATATGTACGAAGGATCATAGTTTTATTTTTG
Organism: Allygus modestus; assembly: GCA_963675035.1. NCBI lineage: Eukaryota > Metazoa > Arthropoda > Insecta > Hemiptera > Cicadellidae > Allygus > Allygus modestus. Next base: position 136,042,950 of record OY776115.1, read on the forward strand.
GGCATCTCGCTAGCCCTACGGTTAGCGTCTTGGGCTTCGGTACAAGGGGTCACGGGTTCATGTGGTGCCCATACAAATTTTTGGGGTTTGGACCGCTTCCCCTTAAAAGCATTTGTAATATGTTCTGGACAAAAATACTATTGGCGTTGGAAAAATTTCCAAACCTAGACCACAAATTAATAAAGTTCAAGTTAAAGTTCAATTTATATTTACTTATTAAGGAATTCAAAGTCCCTGATCAAAGCACATAATCTGACTATTTTTATAATTTCCTCCAGTGTTCGTCTATTTATCATAGTTTACATTACTTTTCACCTATAACGCTAAAGACAACTATTTCACGCTTACCGATCACTTTGTTGTGTTGTTTGTCATCTTGTTTGTTTGTTTGTCTGGGGGTAGCACACATTCTTAGGCATTTTTATTTGTTTTTGTTGGGGTAGGTGGCCTTGAGAAAAACTGCAACTAAAAGCCAGTTTCATTTTGCTTACCAGGACAGCGATGCAGAGGTAAATCTGAAGAACTTCTGTCTCTGTCTCTTTCTCTCCTCTTGTTTTGATGTTTTCCTCTGTGTGTTTCTTCCGTGACTGTTTGAACCCGCACTCACAATCATGCACGATTGCAAAACTGTTTCGTGCTGTTGCTTTTTTATTTATCGGAAACATGTTGACACTCCTCAAATTAAATGTGTTGATCACACTGGAGTGTCATCAGTGTTAAAAGATCCTTACGTGCAGGTTACTAAAAGGTTCTTTCAGGAGGGGGCTGAGTTTGATTCTTGATTCTTTATTCCTTGATGCCTACGATTCTGATAGTACTGAGGAGTCATCAATTCCAAAACTGATTTCAAGCCAAAAATGTTTAAAGCCTACTTTTTAGTTTTAATTTTTCACAAATTTAGCTATTATTCAGTTTTTTCTGTTTGAAAGCTTAACTTAATAATAATTGGGTACCAAAGAGTGAAACAATAAACTGTACAATCATATATTCTTATAATTTTAATTTTACTGTGATCAGAAATTACAAAAATCCGTTGAAAAATCTGATCTCGGTGTAAACATTATTTTCTTTTTACTGCGGAAGTTCTTTAGACCATTTCCGATTGTTCTCACTTGGTTCAAAATTAAATACTAAATACCTATTTACAATTTAGTTTTCAGTCACCTTGATGCAGGAGTAGAATGTGTAGACAAATTAATTTCATAACGAAAACTTTTAGCATTATTTAATATTTAATCTAAAGTATACATACAATTTGGACAGGATAGGTTTAACTTTCATTCTGACAAATTAAAATGCTAAATCCTCTCAGATGCATACTACGAATGTAGTTCTGGGAAAACCTTAATGACTCGTGGAAATGAATGATGCAACATGATAATGTGTAACAATTTTTATTTAACCAACCAGAGTTACACAAATGGTCCAGTTAGAATAGCACAGTTTTAACTTACTAAGACAGTTTTTTGAACCAGCTGTAAAAGTATTAAGAACTTCATGCAACACAATTTAGTTACTATGGAATGTGTCCTGCAAAAGTAGTACATTCGATTCCTACTAGATGTAGTAATCATCTAGCGGAAAAATAGCGAAACATTGTTGAAGCCTGTGAGCTGGTCCGAAGTGACTTAATTGATTACCATAAATCCTTAAGAACCGATACATTCTAAATATTCATTTATTATTTTGAAATAATTAATATAAGAAATGAAGTTAAAAAACTACATTTGAAAATTCAATGTAAAGTAGCGACAATCAGGCAAATGAAGGATTCGAAAGATGAAATGAAAGGGGAAATACCTAAGTTCCACAAAAAGAGTGCACTATGTAGAACTTTGCGATTTAAATAGTTATGTAGAGGATAACTTAATAATGGTTATGATTTAAGAATATAAGCTGTCAACTGATTTTGTTCACTTTCAAATTATGACATCACAATATTGGGAGGGAAGTGGGTTTTTGTTAAGCCCTCGTCATATGGTTCGATGAGATAACAAATAACAAAACAAGTAATGAGTATATTTCTTCACTGGCTGAGGATCCTTTGCGTTTGATGTTAGCTAAGCTTAGTCGATTCAGTAGCTACTTCTCAATCAGTGAATTGAATTATGGCTTTATGATTCGTTTTACCGGTTCTTCCTTTGAGTGATAGGTGTTGCCTTTATTTATCATTTACGTATCGTCTTTAATAACCATGTTGTATGCATGAGCTTTATCTGTGTTACTTTCTTTGATCGAACGTACATATATATACTTATTTAATGTCACATGCTTTCTTGACAGTTGTTGTTTGTAGTACTCATATAGATAATGAACTCGATGGTATAATTTAAAAGGGGTTGCCTCAGAGATCAAGTTAACTATAATAGAGTCTCACAAACTCGAAACAAAATGGATTTAGACACTGTCGAGTTTGGCGAATGTCGAGTTTCCTGAAGTTGCATTGGGGGAAGGAAAATAACCCAAGCTTTAACTGTATATGCTATCACGAAACATAGGAAAACCAGCCTTACATTGATGTACTTAAAACCACGAGAAATGCTGAGGAGACACTGAAATACCAAATTTGTCTAGAATTACCAAACCAACGAAAGCACATGAGGTACCGCCATGTACCGGTGCGTTATATACGTATGGTATAGAGGCGTAGAGTTTTCCGAAGTGTCCAGTTATCGAGAGTTGAATTTGTGGACTCACTGTAATCGAGTTGTAGTGAATCTCTTATTTTCATGTAACTGAGTGATAAATTCACTAAAATCACTACTTATACAGGACTATTGTGTTCAAGTTTTTAAAATTAAATTAGGAATCAGGCTAAAATGAATAATTTGAAAAAGAGTAACGGATTAGAGTTTGATTTATTGACTCCCAGTGTTCTGTACTCCATAGTCAACATATATCGGTCTGGCTTAAAATGTTAAGGCATTTCAGGGTGTTCAGTCTAGGTACAGTTTTTGTTTTCTTTGGAACCACCTACCCAAGAATTTAATGTTTTTAGCAAATTTAAATTTAATATTTCCTTGTAGGTGGCCCATGAGGAGGCAGAATAAAGTATTAAAGAAATGGTGTTAGTTACCAAGACCTAAAAACATGAAAAATATGTCCTTTGCTTTCCCCTGGATTTCAAAACTTTATTTAATTAATGTCTCTTACAGAAACTTTGTTGTGTCTTCTTTCTTAGTTTCCCCCTCGGTTTATGAACTCTATGTACTGTGTTGTTCATTATCAGGAACAATATAATGATGTGCTAAGTTTTAATTATCTATATGTAATGGCAACAAAATTTAAAACTGTACCTAGGCTTTTTGAACAACCTCTTCATAAATATAAAAAAGGTTAAAAAATGCCAAAAGTCAGGGGAAATGTTGATATCTTATACAAGTCAAGGAAATTTTTTGATTTAATCGAAAACGCATAGCAATACTGTGCAAAATCAAAACTTATTAGATTTTTGTCAAATTGGTTTTTACTCTGCAACAAACAGGAATTAAACCGTTACTGTTAAGGCAGTAAATGTAGTGGACAACAACAACAAAGTGTAATAATTTGATTACAAAAATATACAGGAGAGCAATGGAGGAATATGGAGGCCCAAACAAAATATTACCGATTGTAAACAAAGTGTGCATTCTGAGCCGAGAGTGCGTGAAGATTACCTTTTTTTGGTTAGGGAAAGTCAGAAAAAGTGAACTTTTTGGTCAGGGAACGTCAGGGAAATTCTTAACCAAATAAAAGTGTGAACCATGAATAAGTTCATTAAAGTGTTATTCACTGTAAAACAAAACATGAACACATCAGCTTGACCATCAGATAGTCGCACACTGGTGTAGTGTGAGTAACAGTGTGTGTAACAGTGTGAGTAACTATGCTGGTGTTGACAGGCGAGTCTGAGCTTGCCCGGGTCACCGTTCAACCCACGCAGAGGCTCGCGCGGTTCACACCAGTTCACGCTGCGCAACGGAAGGACGAGGTTCATGGGTGGGCCGCCCGGCGGCGATCGGAAGCCTCTTGTACTGTCTACGTATCTGGACGCACAGGTACCTCTCTGCTGTGTGCCGAGTAAATAAAGCACACAAAGCATTGCAGTGGTTATGTTAACTGACGAAAATAGTAGAAGCTGAACCATTGAAAGAAGAAAGAGCTTGTAGACGTGCTGGAGGTGTTTATGTAAATGCCGAGTGCTCTGTAGACACTCAGTAGAAGGTGGTCATTTAAGTAGAAAAGGCAGACAGGTGGTCATTCCTGAAATGACAAAATAAAAAACATCAGAAAACAAATTAATCAGGTGCGTAGAAATAGCACAACTTCACATTAATTTTAAACAACTGTTGTCTTTCTTTGGTTAAATTTCTGCCACCTTTATTAAAACAATATAAAATTGGATTTTCTTTTAAATTGGTATATTTTATGCTGCTCATTTGGAATTTGGGATATTATTATATGATCACATGACTCAACGTGTCTATTTACTTACTCCTTACTGCTTTCCTACTCTTCTCATTTTATAAGATACATTATAGCACATTATTTCTTTGTTTGATTCCAATCAGTGAATCAAAAAGGTTTGTTTACTATTTCCTAGTGTAATACGTTTTTTTCTGTTTATCAATCTTTTACCTTAACGCGATTTGTAATTTAGCTTTTTTTAAGTTGAGGAAAAGGATGATTGGACACAAACAAAAAGTCAAGACTAGTAAAGAAAGATCCATAGTTATTCATGCGTATAAACACAGCCTAGACTTTAAACCATGCATGCTTAACAACTAAAGTTATAACTTCTCTCCCCAATAGTCAGTGTAACATCTGTATGCTAAGAAGATGGGGACTAGCCTACAAGTATGTAACAAATTCAAGAAAACCTCCCAACCTAATTCTTTTTTCAGCTAACTTTGAATTAAACTTAATACAGTATTTTTGTCAGTGAGACAGTTTAAGTCTAAAACTCTCTATAATGGTTTTATCTTAGTGTACAAAAAACAAGTATACTGTATTACAAACAGTGACAATTTATTTTAGACAAAAGTTAGTGGGTGTAGAAGGTGGAAGGTGTATGACTTCCTCTAGAAGGTGTACTTTCAGTGACTGCAGTTGGCAGTACTTTTTGTGAACAATTTAAACTGTAACAGAAATGTTAACTTCTCTCTCTGTTTCTGGAGAAGTCCCCAGAGGGTTGAAATATTTACAATATGTTTTTTTTCTTTTATGTGTTACTTATGCTGACTTGAACACTGTTTTCTCAAGTAATCTAGCTGAATACTATCCCTTTCCTTAATTCAATATCCCTTTCCTTAATTCAATCCTATTCAGCCTAAGGTTTTTCCTTAAAACTAAACTATACTTAAATACAAAATATCTGTTTTGCCTTTAGGTGTAATGAAAACAGTTGTCCAAGTCAAATTTATAGTGTGACACCAAGACAAATGAAAAAGGCATACTAAGGCTAATTACTACATTAACTTACTAGTAGAAAACAGAATTACAATTTTAAAAAGATATGTTAGATATATTTTGCAGGTTGGTACAGTGACATGGCATACAATTAGTAAACAATAGTAAATTACTAATAGCAAGAGCGCTATCAGTTGTGAAACAGTGTGGTTGAGTGGTGCCGCTTTTCTCAGGAGCATTTGCCTTACGCGGACGACTCCAACGCGGTGACGCCGATGTCGGAGGAGAACGGCGCGATCGTGGTGCCGATGTACTACGCGAACCTGGGCAGCCGGCACTCGTCGTACACGTCGCACGCGTCGCGCCTCAGCTACACGTCGCACGCGGACCTGCTGTCGGGGCCACGCGCGCCGACCAAGGAGAGCAGACTGAGGAGCCGCAGCAGTCGCAACAGCACCAGCACCGTCACGCACCAGCCGTACTCCGACAAGCACTACAGAGACTTTGTGAGTAGTGTCTCCCACCGAGGCCACCCAGCAAGAAAATTCCCAAGCATAAAATTTTCTTCAGAGTATATATAGTATGGATTACACAGCTGCTCTCTATTTCGGAGTTTAAAACAAATAAAAACACTTTGGAATGATTTACCAGCGTTAATAAGTCCTGAAAATAAAGAATATTCCATCAGGGTACGAAGCCATTGGAGTCTAGCCTCACTTGTTCCATACAGGCCTGCCAACCTTCAGGGCAGTCATTAACTGTATGGTCCATAGTTTGACCCTCCGCCCACAGTTTAAAGAGTCTTACTGATCGTGTGTCATATCCCATTTTAATTTCCAACAATTGCACCTTCCCAGTGTGAAAGTGATTGAGTAAAGCCAACTGCTTACGAGGAAGATTCATTCCACCTCCTCGAAGTAGGGTCATATATCAGGAAGCTATTTTGACCAGTGAAAGATTCCCAGGAGTAAATCCAGTCAGCTTGCAGACAAAAGTTTGTTGTCCCCAACTGGGAGGCTGTTCATAGGGGCGGTTTTCGGGACTTCAATCGACTTACTTGCTGAGAGAGGTTGTCATGGATAGGTAGCTGTGGGTCGGATAAGATCTTATTGTATGCCCTCAGCAGGGCATCCTTCCCTCTAAGGTGGAGCAACATTACATAAGACTAGGAGCCAGGGAAGAGGGGTTGCCATAAGTATAATAGCCATAAGTATAATAGTATTCAGTCGAGGGTTGAATACACGGTAGCGCAGTATTTAGCCCCGAGTAAACCAGGACAAAGCTGAAGGGCACAGAAGTGTGTCTACCATACTTAAAAATCATGGAATAGTTTGGGGGTTTTAAAAACCTTTTTTATTTTTCTGGGGATCAGGCTAATCTAATGCAATCTTAACTCAGAAAACAAGTTAATTTTAATATTTAAGGGAATTAAATAACCAATTTTTGTAACACTTGAGAAAGCAAGCAATCAAAATTTATTTACGTTAGTCTCTTACAGCCTCTTAAGCAGTGTGAAATGTTATAATATGCTTTCACCTTGGAAGTAAAATATTTAAATAACAAATACGTGGAATTCAGGATATGATTCAGAAAGCCTGGGAAATATGAAATTACTGAATCTGTACTCTTAGTATTTTATACTGCAGGGTTCACAGACCCAAAAAGTATCAGCTCAATATGTCTTTCAACTATGAACATCAAATGGCTTTCAGCTAATTGTGACTTACCACAACAATCTGTGAAAAATTTTACTGTGAGGTTTGTGATTGATTTAACTACGATTTTTTTTCCAACAGTAATTTAGTGAAAATTAATTTTGTCAAGGTTTATTTTGAATAGTTTTAAATTTCAGTTGAATAGTTATCTGGTTCTAAAATAAGTTTTTTACTTCATAAAAGAAAGAAATACAAAGATCCATTTAATTCTTCACATGCTCCATAATATTTCAAAGTAGACATATTTATTTACTATCGGTTTGGTCGTATTTTTCAGGATGCCTCAGTGGATTTGGAGGATGGAATGTCTAAGAGTAAACACCAAGACAACCCGTTCATCGAACCCACCCAGCAACAGACTGTTGTCGACATGAAAGGTATTGCTCCGGATAGCATGTTAATGTTGACTATGAAGTTTTTATTACAAGAATTTCTTATTATTTATAGGGATCGCTTCCTTTAAACCAACATCTAGTGTTTATTTTTTTAAAGCTCCTGCCTTTTAACAGGAGTTTTATTGCTTTAAAAACATGAATTTTGAGGTGCTCCACTCCATAGGTGTTTCACTGTTTGATTCATTTATGTGTTTCTTAGGTAGTTTAAAGAGTCTGAGGACAGACAAAAGTATTTGTCTTATTATTTAGAAAGGCATTGTCATATATGGCACATCAATATCGATCGTCTTGTCTTCCGATTAATTTAATTGATTTATAAGGCATAATTTAGTAGTTTGAAAATAAAAGGATACTTGGACACTAGTAAAATTGTAATTGTTTTGCCTAATGAACTGTAGGATAAGTGTCCCTGCATTACAAATTTGATCTGTATCTATATATGATGCCAAACCGTCTCAGAAACTTTTGAGAAAACCATAAGTCTGACACATATAAACCGTACACTTGAATGAAAGGTCTCGATGAGAAAGTTGGAAGGAAAAATATCAGTTGATCTTAGAGGTCTGCGGTACCAGAAATTTAAGGTCGGTACGGTTCGGAACGGTAAATATATTTATTTATTAATTTGTCCTTTACGTCATTTACACAATCAATGCTTAGCACTAGTAAACATATTACACGTCAACCTTATCATAAGTCATACAAGAAATTAACACGATTGATTTAAAATCATAAAACATGAGAACTCTAACATGGTCATGTCCTTATTTTCCCTGCTGAAAACTCAAGATAAACTCCTCAACATTATAAAGGCGTATCTATTAAAATCTATTTTTAATTTTGATCTAAATCCCTGAACATTCTTTATAGAGTTAATTTCAGTTGGCAGGAGATTGAACATTTTTATACCACCTGTAATAAGGGCCACGTTCTAACAAAGTCAGGTGGTGCGAAGGGAATTGAAATTTATTTTGATGTCTTGTATCATATTTATGCCTAAAGTTTTTCTTTAAAAATGTAAATTCATTCTTTTTTATAAAAACCAACAATTCTAAAATATAAAGGCCTGGTAAAGTTAGAATTTCAAGCTGTCTAAACAATGGTTTACACGATTGCCTATTGCTTACATTAGCTAAAATTCTTATGGCTCTCTTCTGCAAAACAACGATTCTGCTACTGTGACAGGAGTTTCCCCAAAAAATTAGGCCATAAAGGAGTAGTGACTGGAAATACCCATGGTAAACAGTCTTTGTTGTATTCAGGTTAGTATTTTTTTATTATTCTTAAAGCAGACAAAACTTTACTAAGTTTACCACGAAGAAAAGAAACATGGTTATTCCATTTAAGGTCATCCTGAACATTAATGCCTAGAAACTTCACCCGGAGCAGCCAATATGCTCGGAGCCAAATCAGTACTGATTTTTTGGTGCACCGCAGGCCCTTAGTTGATCGATACCTAAGGCCGTAAATTAAATAAAAGTGTTTAGTTCAAACACATTTTTAAATATTGCAATTTGATCGGATGTGTGATTTTATTTGACTATAAAATTAAAATCAGGTGAACAAACGAAGCTGTTGGGAAAAACTAGTAATGTCCTAATTTTAGAGTCCTCTGTTTTTTCCCCCAAATCCTATCAAACCAAATAAGTTAATGTTGTAATAATTAATTATGCCTTAATTTTTCTTTACACAAAGTCTAATATTTACCAAAAGGTTTTAAATCGGCCTGTTGTCATATGTACTTTAAATATAGGAAATATGTGTTGACATAATCTGTACGTATCTGTCTAGATGTAATGGTCCTCAATGACATCATCGAGCAAGCCGCGGGCCGCCACAGTAGAGCTAGCGGGGAACACGGAGGTAATTATGGTTCTTATTGCATATAAAATTTAAACTGTAAACAGGATAAAATCAAATAACGGAGGGTTTTTATATAATGTTCAACAATTATTTTACTCAGAATTTTTTTATAGGGAAAAAACCTCCAAGGTTTCTAAAAAAAGTTTATGCTTTTTGTTTCCCAAACCAAATTTTCCAATCTTCTTTTATATTGAATCAGTAGACAAATTCATGTTTAGAAGCAGTTAAAAAAATATCTTTAGAGGTAGTACAAGGTTGGATTTTCTGAAAATTAAAATTAAATGTTACTTATTTCAAAGATATTTGTACAAGGTTTAATTTATGGAATTAAATAGAATATATTCATGTATAGACAAAAACGGTAATGCTGGATAACAAATTGTATTACCACGTTCCATAGGTGAGTTTACCGTAGTGATTGTGTGCTCAATACCATGTATTTTGATTAAAAGGGGATTAGGCACCAAAAGCTCTGCTATTAAATATATTTTATAATTGTCTTATTTCATAATCTTAGTTTAATTCAATGAATCAAAATTGTACATCTCTTCATCGGCTTTCATTTACTTTTCTTCGTCTGGACTGTTATTTTACAATATCCTTTGTTAACGCAGTTTTTGATTAATAATAACGATTTTAGTTTACAATGTTGTGTATATCTATCACTTGGTATGTTTAAGTTTTTCTGTATCGTATTTCTTAAGTTTAGTCCAGTTATTTTTAATTGTTTGTCATTGTTGTTTTCTTTGTTGTATGTATGTTTTGCATGTTACCCTGAGTTTTCGGTTGTGTAGGGGATATTATCCTTTTTTTGTGCAAATGGGTGGTCTGTTTGTGTGTATATGTGTTTCACTGTGTATATTGCTTAACCAAAAAATAACTTTTCCCTTGTAGTTTTTTTTCTATGATCACATATTGATTAATGGACTTGTATGTTAGTGGATATAATAATAAAAATAGGTTTTAGAAGCTGTATCAGCTAAAATAATAAAATTACTTTACTGTAAAAAGAATGAGCTTTTGGTTTTATTGGGCAAGAATGTCTGAATTTTCTATAAAACAAATAAGAATTTTACTATTTTAAAGGTAGGCTACTAATTTGTTATTGATTATTAATAATTCAGGGATAAATATTAAATGGGGAAATTATACATTGACAATTTTAAATAAAAAATAAAAAAACATTTGACATATCTTGAGTTAGTATTGCAGTTGCTTTAAATGTGTGCGATTGTTTACATATCATAGTTTAAAGTTTTGTTTGGCTTTAAGGATGTATTTCTCGCTTATTTTCTGCCAAGGTTCTTTCTTCTCTAACTGTTCTATTGCTGTTTAAAATTAACTGATGTGTGTTGTAATTCTACTGCTTTTCTGTTCAATGCATTTGAGAGGGATTATCAACAATGGAACCATTTAGACATTTCTTGTTGCGTTGTTGGTACTCCCTGTCAATGCTTATCAGTCCAGCGATCTCTGGTAAGTGTTAGGAGAGAGGCCAACGTGAGAGCGAGAGAGAGAGAGAGAGAGAGAGTGACAATAAACAGCTTGCTCAGAGCATGGTCTTGTGTTGTGCATGATGTTTCATCACTAAGCATCTGTATTGTTCAACGGAAGATTGTTTTGAATATCCCTAATTAAATTCAATAAGCGTTCCTTTCCTTAAAATTTAAAATTCTTGTAAACAGATTATTAAAATACATTCACTCTCGCATTTATGAGTATTTTTTTGTAATTTATTTCTAGTATGCCCATAGAGGTTCTAATTTTTTAGCCATATGGTTTTTAGAACCACATTAGTTTTGTTGAATTTCACGAGTGTGGCACAGGTATTTTTGAGAGTTATCAAATAATCCACTTCCCTTACTGAATTAAAACTAGTATATCTTGAAAACAGTTTTTTTTACATTTTTCAAAGTATAATACTTTTAATATTTACTTAAAATTTCCTATTCACATTTTTGTCCAACTTTTATTAAAACACTATTTGTATTTTTTTAATGATATTTTAGGGTATTTAAACTAAACATGTAAATTGTGCTTAAAAACAAGTGAATAATGATTTACTATAAAATTAAAGCCTCTTAAATTCTTACTTAGTGCACCGTGACTCTGTAGGTCTTATGTCTGCATGTCTAACCCAGGTTTGAGTGTGTTGTATGCTTCTTTTTCGCTGCCTGCATGTTGGAGTAAAATGTTAAACCTCCTTCATGAAAAATTATAAAAATTGTTTGGCATTTATTGAATGTTGAACTAATTTCATAAAGACAGAGGTTATAAGTGTTTCCTGTTCCATGGAGAGCTTTTTGCAATGATTGCTCAAGCGTAACTTTTCGAGGTGTTGAGGAATTTTTATTTGATAAAGCTAAGCTAACAATGATCCCATTTATATGAAGTTTATGTCTTAATTACAACTTGTTTAATAAATTGTGATATTTCTAAAAAAATAAGGCTGGGTGACAGATATTATTGTTCAAATAAATTTGAAAGCCACAACCTGTCTTCAAAATTGAATATCCTGTAATAATAGTATCTTGTAAATCATCCCAATTCTTAACCATTGCCAATCAATGTAAATTAAAACGAAATATACCTTTTAAATTGCTGGTAATACAGTCTAGTCTTAATTTGTATTACATCAAATTAAATGTTTGCAGTTTAGTTTCCCTTACGCTTATATGGAGCTTGTATTATTTAGACAAATCTTTGTAACTTTTATTAAAAGTTATTCTGCATGTGCATGTATTTTACATACATAAATCTATCAATAAAGATGTATGTTTCAGCGATCCTTGTGAATTAAGAAATCACTTATTCCTAGGGGTCTGCGGTGCACCGAAAAAACGGTACCGGTACGGTACACAACTAATTACCGTCATCGGTTCGGTACAGAACATAACCCCGGTACAGATTCGGTACGGTACAGTTTACTGCTTCAAACAATAAACAGAGATAAGCTAAACAATGTTTAGCAAAATAAGTGGTTTAAATAAGACCGACTCCTATTTATAACTAGTAATTTCCTTTAAGGAAAACAAGCCCCAAAACTCGTAGGAAAAGAGACGTTGACAGGTGTTATTTATAGCTGAACGAGAATGGAGATAAGAAAGGGGAGTGGGGAGTAGCTGGGTAGGGTCGCAAAAAATGTCCTTGAAGACAAGAAAGGTTTAGACTAGGAAAGCGTGAGGGGTAAGGGGGGAGGGAGGTAATTAGCTGTAAACCAGTTGTTTGTCAACAATATTCCTAGGGTGAGTGGCTGTAAATCAGTTGTTTGTCAACATCATTCCTAGAGTGAGAAAAGGAATACTATCTTTTAAATCGCTTTCGTTCTCCATTATGATTTCAAATTAAACTGCTTTTATTTATGTATTATTATTATTGTTATTGAATATACTAGTTGAATTTTTAAATTATATTAAAAAAGGTTTAAAAAATAGTTGAAAACTAATTCAAAAATAGCCACTAACTTGATAAATTTCAAATGGTACCATAAATTTGTTATTTTTTACTGTGCTGTGAACTTTGTACATACATATATCTGTTATATGTTAGATTATCTTGTGTGGTTTTGGAAAATTCAACTAAAATTTATTATTAACAATAACCTAAATTTATTTTTTGATAAGGTTAATAGCTAATTATTTCAAATATGATATAGGCAAATTAACATGATATAAAACTGTCTTACTTTTATTACTTTATTTATTTATTTTTCAGTTTTCCATGGTACTTATGTTTAAATAAATGTACTGTAATATTTGTTATGGACTTCAATTTTGAATTTAGTAATGTAATTAAGTAATTTTAGAATTATTTTGATTTTAATCTTCGGTATTTATTGGTCTAATTTTCTAATTTCTAATTTCTTTTAGTTTCACATCATACATAGTTTTATTTAAGTTATCTGATTTTACTTTGTATTAATGATACAATAATCTCCCAATGCAACAAGAATAGTATTTACAAAACTTTGATTTTTGTTGTTTGTATGAATTAAACCAATAGTTTTTATTTATATTGAAATCAATATAATTAATCAGATAGCAACTTATGCAATTGATTGATTTTCAAGTAATTTTTGAATTTATTTCTCATGATTATTTCAAGAACTTGCATTAATACCTAATAATAACAATGTTAAAATGTAATACTCCGAAGATGCAGGTTTTAAAAATATTTTTATCTTTAGTATAGTTATTTATTTGTTTAATCAAATTAATAATAATAATTGTATATGACCTTAATTATTACTCAATAATTTGTTTATGATACATTCAAATTAATAACTAAATTAGTATATATGACGGTACATTGTACCGTACCGAATTTGTACCGAGAACCGAGGTACAAAATCTTTTACCGTACCGAACCGTACCGATCTGAAATTGTTGGTACCGCAGACCCCTACTTATTCCTGTAATAGACTTCCAGTTACTCATAAAAAGAGACACCCACGTTAAATCAGTTATGTAGCCAGTCTAGAAAGAAATTCTACTAAGATCTGGTACAATAAGACGCCAGGAATTAAAAAAATAACTTATGGTCCTTTTTTTAAACCAGGCAAATTGCATTTGAATTCAAGAACACACAACCTGGAATGTTTAACTACAATTCGTAATGGACCGTTTTATTGTTTTGACTCCCTTTGAATAGTTTTGTATGTAGCCGGAATGTAGCTTGTTGGAATTTTCCTATAATTTCCTTAGTTGAAAAATCTTATGATGATTTAATAGTTTTCTGACAGTCTTAAAGGAGTTTTGAACTTTAGAAAATGTACATTGCTTATTATCAATATGTTATATGTTTTTGTATCTATGATAAGAGAAACCTTCTAGAAGACAGGAAATGGAAAAAATCTCACACCCTCATAATAGTGTAATTGATATATCCCATGAGATTTTGATTTTGATTTACCTTAAAGTTATGATTTTACCGCTGACAAAATTTCATCAAATTTTGAGTTCGAGTCATGAAAGTTTAAAAGTGATTAATATTAACGGTTTTTAAAACAGTGGGTTTTATATTCTGTTTGGGCAGCCATTCGCCCCAGAAGATAACGTGGAGTGAGCAACGAATCTAATCATGCAGATATACTGTGTAGACTACCTTTTACAGGTTTTAAAATTCCCATTGGATGAGTTAAGCTTTATTTTGATTTTTCAAATCACAAAGGTTAAATAATATGATCGTAATATGTATATACATGTACACCACTGCTCTTCTTGTAGAATAACATAGTTTAGTTTTCTTGTAGCTGTTGGCTTAATGGTGTAAGTAGTTCACCTTATTTAGTATGCTTATTATTTTTATTTATTTTTTAACTGGTTTATGTTAGATGAGAATGGAATAATGTGAAAATTCCTAAGCGAAACCTAGCCGAACAATGACGAGGAAAGGGATTTCAATTTTAATCTAGGGAACTACTCTTCTAGAATAGAAAGTGAATGAGTAAAGACAAATTTGCCTGTTTATAAACAAGGGTGTGATCTTACCATACATACCATACACACCATACCATGAACATAACATACACACCATACCATGAACATACCATACACACCATACCATGAACATACCATACACACCATACCATGAACATACCATACACACCATACCATGAACATACCATACACACCATACCATGAACATGACATACACACCATACCATGAACATGACATACACACCATACCATGAACATACCATACACACCATACCATGAACATACCATACACACCATACCATGAACATACCATACACACCATACCATGAACATACCATACACACCATACCATACATACCATACACACCATACCATGAACATACCATACACACCATACCATGAACGTACCATACACACCATACCATGAAGGTAACATACACACCATACCATGAACGTAACATACACACCATACCATGAACGTACCATACACACCATACCGTGAACGTACCATACACACCATACCGTGAACGTACCATACACACCATACCATGAACGTACCATACACACCATACCGTGAACATACCATACACACCATACCATGAACATACCATACACACCATACCGTGAACATACCATACACACCATACCATGAACATACCATACACACCATACCATGAACATACCATACACACCATACCATGAACATACCATACACACCATACCATGAACATACCATACACACCATACCATGAACATACCATACACACCATACCATGAACATACCATACACACCATACCATGAACATACCATACACACCATACCATGAACATACCATACACACCATACCATGAACATACCATACACACCATACCATGAACATACCATACACACCATACCATGAACATACCATACACACCATACCATGAACGTAACATACACACCATACCATGAACGTAACATACACACCATACCATGAACGTAACATACACACCATACCATGAACGTAACATACACACCATACCATGAACATACCATACACACCATACCATGAACATACCATACACACCATACCATGAACATACCATACACACCATACCATGAACGTAACATACACACCATACCATGAACATACCATACACACCATACCATGAACGTAACATACACACCATACCATGAACGTAACATACACACCATACCATGAACGTAACATACACACCATACCATGAACATACCATACACACCATACCATGAACATACCATACACACCATACCATGAACATACCATACACACCATACCATGAACATACCATACACACCATACCATGAACATACCATACACACCATACCATGAACATACCATACACACCATACCATGAACGTAACATACACACCATACCATGAACATACCATACACACCATACCATGAACATACCATACACACCATACCATGAACATACCATACACACCATACCATGAACATACCATACACACCATACCATGAACATACCATACACACCATACCATGAACATACCATACACACCATACCATGAACATACCATACACACCATACCATGAACGTAACATACACACCATACCATGAACGTACCATACACACCATACCATGAACATACCATACACACCATACCATGAACATACCATACACACCATACCATGAACATACCATACACACCATACCATGAACATACCATACACACCATACCATACATACCATACACACCATACCATGAACATACCATACACACCATACCATGAACATACCATACACACCATACCATGAACGTACCATACACACCATACCATGAACGTAACATACACACCATACCATGAACGTAACATACACACCATACCATGAACGTACCATACACACCATACCGTGAACGTACCATACACACCATACCGTGAACATACCATACACACCATACCATGAACATACCATACACACCATACCATGAACATACCATACACACCATACCATGAACATACCATACACACCATACCATGAACATACCATACACACCATACCATGAACATACCATACACACCATACCATGAACATACCATACACACCATACCATGAACATACCATACACACCATACCATGAACATACCATACACACCATACCATACACACCATACCATGAACATACCATACACACCATACCATGAACATACCATACACACCATACCATGAACATACCATACACACCATACCATGAACATACCATACACACCATACCATGAACATACCATACACACCATACCATGAACATACCATACACACCATACCATGAACATACCATACACACCATACCATGAACATACCATACACACCATACCATGAACATACCATACACACCATACCATGAACATACCATACACACCATACCATGAACATACCATACACACCATACCATGAACATACCATACACACCATACCATGAACATACCATACACACCATACCATGAACATACCATACACACCATACCATGAACATACCATACACACCATACCATGAACGTACCATACACACCATACCATGAACGTAACATACACACCATACCATGAACGTACCATACACACCATACCATGAACATACCATACACACCATACCATGAACATACCATACACACCATACCATGAACATACCATACACACCATACCATGAACATACCATACACACCATACCATACATACCATACACACCATACCATGAACATACCATACACACCATACCATGAACGTACCATACACACCATACCATGAAGGTAACATACACACCATACCATGAACGTAACATACACACCATACCATGAACGTACCATACACACCATACCGTGAACGTACCATACACACCATACCGTGAACGTACCATACACACCATACCATGAACGTACCATACACACCATACCGTGAACATACCATACACACCATACCATGAACATACCATACACACCATACCGTGAACATACCATACACACCATACCATGAACATACCATACACACCATACCATGAACATACCATACACACCATACCATGAACATACCATACACACCATACCATGAACATACCATACACACCATACCATGAACATACCATACACACCATACCATGAACATACCATACACACCATACCATGAACATACCATACACACCATACCATGAACATACCATACACACCATACCAT
Organism: Allygus modestus; assembly: GCA_963675035.1. NCBI lineage: Eukaryota > Metazoa > Arthropoda > Insecta > Hemiptera > Cicadellidae > Allygus > Allygus modestus. The sequence goes on from OY776115.1 coordinate 136,060,959, forward strand.
GAACATACCATACACACCATACCATGAACATACCATACACACCATACCATGAACATACCATACACACCATACCATGAACATACCATACACACCATACCATGAACATACCATACACACCATACCATGAACATACCTTACACACCATACCATGAACATACCATACACACCATACCATGAACATACCATACACACCATACCATGAACATACCATACACACCATACCATGAACATACCATACATGAATTCCCTCTCCATGCCTCTATCATTTAGTATGCATTTAATTCGGTTTAATTTGGTTCAGATAACTTAACGAAGACAGATCATAGTTGGGGATTGGAAAATTCTTGTTTTAATTTAGTTGTTATTAAAGTTTAGTTTCTTAGTTGATGGTAGACTATTTTTCAATGCTGTACAGAATAAGACTAAATTACTTACGAACCGTCAGTTAGGTCAAACTGGAGAAAACACATTTCCATTGTACAGAAAGCTAGGGTGTATTTAAAAGTTAGCAATTAATCAGTTAGCCTATGTTGGTGTGTATGTAATATGTTAGTCATTTATATGGTTTTAAAAAAAATAATCATTCTTATTTTCATTCAGGCATTGTTTGATTGTTACACCACATTTTGTGTATACAACTCTTTTATCACCCAACCATGAATTAATTTCCTAAAATTAAAAATAACAAATGACATTTGTAAAGAGTTATTAGCACTTGGAGTATTTTGCCATTTTGCTTTTCATAAGCAGAGCTTTTTGGGCTAGCAAAGATGGCACTGCTTTTAGCTGGCTTGCTTTTTTAGCTTTAGATTATCAATCAAAACATTTTCTCGCTGTGACCTACTTAGTAAAAAACCATATGTACATTCATTTTTAGTTTAAAATAATACCTATGTATTTGAAAATGCGAAGTATGAGTAAGAATTGTTCAATAATGGTGGATAATTGTAATAACATTACTACTATGTTTTGCTTGGTTTGAACTTTATTAACCAAGAAAAATAAAGTAGAAGATAGTTACTTTGTTAAAAAATACTAATTCTAACTCTTTCTAAGCTTAGCACTAGAAACAAATCTAAATGATACTCAAAAATATGTATGTGATGTTCTACAACTAGAACGTCGTCCAACTATTTTACCTAAAAATTCTTCTATATTATAATTATAATTTAAACCACTTATTAAGAGGTTAAAACTGTGATTCATATCCTACAATACACATTACTAATTTTCTGTTTGTTTCAACATTGTATTAAAAATATAAATATTGCTTCGGTGCACGAATAAGAAAAACATTTTTCTATTGATCTGTATAACATAAAAATAACATGTAATTGTATACATAATTTTGTCTAGTATATAGATAGACTATTTTTTAGACACATTTAAAATATAAAACAGTTTTGTTTAATAAAAGAAAATCATAACATTAAATAAATATAGCATAAGGCATATTAATTTAAATTAATTTGATTTGAGTTTTGATTTATAATAAAACATAAGTGGTAATTTGTCCAAAGTTAGATGGTCACAGTGAGAAATGTTGTACTGGCATATGTAACATTGCTTTCGTGTAGCTATATAGCTAAGAACCATTTCACAAAAATAGTAAACTTTCAAATAACACATTTAACTATTTTAATTAACAATGCAGTTGCCATCTCTGCTTAAAACGGTTTAACTAAATAAACTCTTTATTAAATATTAATTAGTTTTAGTTTTATCATTTTATGGTATTGGGAATTACTCAACTTAAGGTAAAATTCTGGTGTTCGTCATATGTGTTGAATACAGTGAAAAATTCAGCAAAATAGTAGTTATTAATAATTTGTGATGGAATGAGAAGCAAATATGTTAATTTTAAGCAAAGTGAATGGATGTTATTTGACTCCTTAAGTTGGTATGTACCAATATCATTAAATATATTAACACTAATATAGAAATTTTCCTTCTATAGCAATAAATTAAGTTTTACTAAAATATTCCTTGTAACACATATTTAACTTTATGCTTCTCACTTATATTTGCAAACTGCTGTTAATCTAGTTGTTTTTACTCTGACCACGACACAGAATTTTTTGCAACATGTTTTATTTAGCCACCACTTGCTTTGTCAACTTTTTAAAGGTTTAATATCGTGTTTGGATTGTTTGGATGTTCCTTTTCAAACTGTTACACTTATTTTCCAAATTATTAACCAATTTTACCAGATTTTCTTTTACTAGTACAAAAAAATGTTCAAAGTAATGTTATTTCAAAATTATCCTTGTCTTTGGTTTAGTTTGCCGATCTAACATATTTTTGTCCCCGAGTTTTAAATATTTCAAGAACTACTAAATGAAAACGCTTTTTATTTGTTCAAACAATTACTTTTCCATTTCAGGTTGATCAAGATTGTTTGGACTTTCTTTTTAAATTTGTACACTTATTTTCCAAATTATTAACCAAAATTACCAGATTTTCTATTGCAAAAAATATGTTAAAAGCAATGTGATTAAAAATTAACCTTGTCTTTGGTTTAATAAGCCGATGTAACATATTTTTGTCCTTGAATTTAAACATTTCAACCACCTGGAAACGTTCTAGTTTCTTAATTCACACAATTAATTCCCCACTTGAGGTTTGACATGTTGACCACTGTACACACCCATCTCATCATGCACTGATCACTGAGTAAGCTGTTTGTCTGTTGCGCGCGTGTGTGGCGTAGGGACAGTAGCCATCTACTATTTCCCGACAGAGGACGACGAGGAGGGTCCCACACTCAAGCAGAAGCTGCTGACCAACTGTCTGCGGCTCATCGACGTGTTCTGCGTGTGGGACTGCTGCTGGGTGTGGCTCAAGTTCCAGGAGTGGGTCGCGTTCATCGTGTTCGACCCGTTCGTCGAGCTCTTCATCACGCTGTGCATCGTCGTCAACACGCTGTTCATGGCGCTCGACCATCACGACATGAACAAGGATATGGAGAAGGCACTCAAGAGCGGCAACTACGTGAGTACTATCATTAAAGTAATCTGATACATTAAATCTAGGGGTGTGCGAGTGAGTAGTCATCTTTTGAATCAAAGAGTACTGCCAGTTATTTTTGAGTTTAGAATATTTTCGAGCGAGTATTTGCCATCAGTTGGTAGTTTCAAATAGTGTACAGTAATAGGATTTAGTTACCATTCCAGATTTGATTGTCTAAACATGGTTTCTAACTAATACACGAGTAGCAATACAAATTTTTGGCAGTACAATCAAACTGGATTATATATTGACAAATAAAACACAGTTTGACATTCGTTTCCGGCCGATATAACACGGTCCGGTTGTCATTTAGTCGATATTACTTGGTCCGGACATTGCTTATAATCAATATTAGATGACAAAATCGTTATTTACAGGCCATTATACTGTAATACGTGTTAAATGACAATAAAGATATTCTTATTCTTTGTAATTTTCGGCCGATTTTACATGATACGACCGCCTTTTGCGGCCATTACTACACAATTTGGCCGGTCACAATCGTTAGCGATCGTCCGGAAATGGGCAGGAAATACTCGCTCGAACTTTCGAGTATTTTTAAAAACTTTGAGTCGAGTCCGAGTAATGAAATACATGGCCGAAAACTCAAAGGTCATGGCACACCCCTAATTAATTCACTAAGGAATTTCATTTTCGGCCCACTGCCGTTATTTCTCAACTAAATTGGACAATCTATGTATCATTTGAATGTTTGTACACTGCAGATTTACAGAAAAATGTAAAACTCAAAAATACCACTTAAGTTTTTAAATTATTGACATTTAAAAAACTGCTCCATGTTATTTAAATGGGAGACTATTTTTGAAGGAACTCTGCCTCATTTTGGGAAAACCAGGTAGTGTGTGGTCTGCAATTCGTACCAATTTGAAGCTTAAACTTTCCGATACTCCCCAAAATTGTCAGATTTATCATTTTCTCCCTTTTAAGTTTGTTAAATGATACATAGTATACTGTCCTCAAATTTCTCCATGTTATTCAAATGGGAGAATTTTTTGGATTGAGGGAACCAGGCAGATTGTTGTGGAATTTATACTAATTTAAAGCTGAAACATTCCGATACTCCCCAAAATTGTCAGGTTTATAATTTTCCCCTTTTAAGTTTGAAAAATTATAGAACATATAAATGCCTACAAAACGTTTTGGTGGAATTTGTAGCCTGTGAAGTTTACAACAAATAGCTGATCACTATCTCAACTCGGTGATTTCATTACACAGCTGATCTGCTTATCACGCTTTTGATTTATTTTCATGTACAGTAAACATCTACATAGGACATGGTCGAAATGCAATCAGGAATTAGTGAATGCTACATAAATGTCTTATTTGAAACAAAATTTACCCTTTTAACGATATTCAAATTTGGTATTCATTGAAGTTTTCAATTGTCTGACTAATTTAATTTCCTAGGAAAACATGTTTTAAAATGTCAAATGATTAGTCATTAAACTTTTCTTATAATACATTTCAAAGAGAGTTATGAAAATGAGAAATCTGTCTTAAGATACATTTCCCAAATGAAATTTTTTTGAGAGTACTGTAGTATTATCTAGATAATAATTGTAAATATAAAAAATTGTATTTTAATTTTAATCTAACTTTTATTTTCCTACTTTTGGAGGACTTCCGATGGCAACTTCACTCATTCACTGACCTCGTTGGAAAGCCATTTCCTTGTTGCTGCCTAACATAATAATGTTAAATTATATTTTCTTTTCAATCATAAGTTAAGACATTCAGGTGACAAATAAATAGAATTCAGGTAGTCAGGTTGCTACTGTCCTTATGCGTGAACTGAACATTAATCAAATTGTTCCCGTTTTCAGTTCTTCAGCGCAACATTTGGGATTGAAGCAGCGATGAAGCTGATTGCGATGAGCCCTAAGTACTACTTCCAGGAGGGCTGGAACATCTTTGACTTCATCATCGTGGCGTTGTCCCTCCTGGAGCTGAGTTTAGAAGGTGTCCAGGGTCTGTCAGTCCTGCGATCGTTCCGATTGGTGAGTCTTGCACTCAGCTCCTAACACACTCTAGCTTCTAAGTGTCCATGTGTATCCACTAGGAATCACATCAGTTATTTATTTTTTTGAATGACTCCTTAGACGAATGTTGAATGTAAACAAAGTCATCTAAAATGTTGCGCAATTCAGCAGTTAAAAGAACATTTACCCCTTGTGTAGTACCTAATTTAGACAAAATTTGTGATTCTAAATTATTTACTACATTTCACAACGGTATTCTAGTTACAATGACAGGATGTGTGGTTTATTCATTGAAATAGTTGTCTTCCCACTAAACTGGCTGTACTAACTATTTGCGCACTACAGGTTGATAGATAGTTTTTGGAGGGAGACGATTTATTTCATAAAAATCTTCATTGTAAGGAAGATGTACAAAGTTAGCTTTGTAGAAAACCCTACAGAAGTTCCCTCTTACTGTGTTATTGCAGATCTTACATATTACCACTTGTAAGGAAATTCATTTTTATAGCTAAATTATCCTGTAAACTGATGAAGAACAATTCAGAACAACTGTTTTTATATTTACGCCGAATACATTAGTTAAGAGAGTTTACTAAACATTTTTAGAGAAAGCAGTTGAACCAAGACCCCTTGAACCAAAGTCCAAGACGCTAACTGTAGGATAGCGAAACTTAATGTCATTCTCAACAAAACATACATTCAAGAGTACCTGAGAACTAATCAATTGGAAGTCTACTAATCTTTTCAAACAGGAGGAAGAGACATCTCAATATCTATTCATTTGTTATCCTATTTAAGTCATAAGTCATCATTATTGTCACATAATGTTGTTATAATATTCTGGTGATGCCAGACAAAACAGCTGCTTGTCCATGTATACAGAAAAACAACTTATAAACACTAAATTAAAACAAACAGTTATGTATCAAGTTTGTCTGTCATGTAACAATATATTGATACTCTGATAATTTTTATTCAACATAACTTCAATTTGGCTATTAAAAAAAACTTTGATTATTTACAAAAAAATCAATTATTTAGCTTTTTGGCTGGGTAAAAAAGTTTACCTTGCAAGAGGTGAAAATTTAATATTTAGTTTTAAATTAAAAATACTATAATACTTTGTTTTCAATTCTATATTATACATTATTGACAAACCAGGCAGAGCAGGTGTTGTATTCACCAAGTCTTATAATTTGGATTGTTTTTTTTATTGTATTTCAGTTAACTAAAAATCAATATGAAATTAAGTCAATATTGATGACATTTGTTTTTGTAATGAAGACCCAAGAACTTCTACTGAAACTGACTCCAGTGGGAGCAAACAACCTACCACCGTACTGAACAAAGACATTCACTAATTCATCTGTTGGGGCAGACATTCATTTCTGACCAGATGACAATCATTTGATTCCCACAACCTGACTGACAGTGACTAAATGATTCTGAGGCAACCGTGATGATGATTGAGCCATTCACAGACAATTGTGGCCAAATGCAAGTTCACAGACAATTGTGGCCAAATGCAAGTTGGTTGAGGCTGGACCAATCTTAAAAGATCACAGCTTGAATCCTACTTCTCACACACTTCTCAACTATTTGTTTCCAATTCACCGGTATTTAAGTGACTCACTACCACACAAAACCGCCATCAGGTGTTAATATGAAGTCAATACTCAATGCTCAATTTAATGCTAGTAAGGTACATTTGTTACATCATCCAGCTCGTCATATAAAACAAATTTCAAAGTACGTTTAGTAGCAAAACAAAAATGTAAAAGACTCTTACACTAAATTAAAATACAACAAAAAACATTGCTAACTACTTGATAAAAACAAAATATTATTCCGTTTTATACAAAAGTTTTGTCCAAGAGAAAGATCTCGAGGGATTTTTTTTTTTTAATTTAGACATACCCGCTTTTTAAGTGATGGGCAAGTTCATTCCATAATTTTGGTCCGAAAGTCTGAATTACCAATGAATTAATTTTTTATGACTATATTATTTGCTCCTGCAGTCATGGATGAGAGTCCTGGTATTTTTTTGTACATTGCTAGCCATGTAGAGCAGTCATGATTCGACTCCCTGGATGAACCTTATTACCATGCAGCTGACGTTGGCTAGAACTTCCGGATAGACTTTGTCACTTTAAAACATATATTTACAGAACTAAAACTAATAAATACTCATAGAAAGGCAGCCGGTTTAATTCACCACATCTAATATGGTATCCTCTAAAAAATTCATCTGGTGAGTAAAAACTCTTTTTTACTATCCACCCGCTCAGCCTACTCTTGAATTCCTTCAAGTCCCAGTTTCTTATATCTGTTGGCAGTCTGTTAAAAATCTTACTGGCTAGTACAGGGTTACTCTCCATGGTCTTGCTAGGCCTACACCCAGGGACATTAAGTCTCTTCCATTTCTCAGATTATAGTTGTGCCGACCCTCTCTTGTATTATGAACAGACTCAGCATTGTTCTTTACTAATAAAGAGCTCAAGATGAACTGAGAATGTACTGTGAGGACTCCCAAACGATCGAATATGGGCTTACAGTGCTCTAACCTGTCACTGTTGGTTATAATCCTAACAGCAGCTTTCTGTAAGGTCTCTCTTTGTGGCTGGAGAATGACCCCACAACAAATGTCATAGTTTACATGGCTATGAAATAGTGCAAAATGTGTCTTGAGTAGGTACACAGGATTGACTATGAACAGGCAACTCAAGCCAAGCAACAAAACACCAAATGGCTCGTGTCTATGTTAGTAGTTGCTAACGGGCAGCTCTCGGTATTGTAAGCCACCGAGACGGTAGTGACGAGAGTGTGGTGTTGCAGCTGAGAGTGTTCAAGCTGGCCAAGTCGTGGCCGACGCTCAACCTGCTCATCTCCATCATGGGTCGGACTGTGGGTGCCCTGGGTAACCTGACCTTTGTGCTGTGCATCATCATCTTCATATTCGCCGTCATGGGCATGCAGCTTTTCGGCAAGAACTATGTCGGTGAGTTTTATCATTCAAAAGCGTTCTCTGATTTTATATATTTAGGTGATTATTCCTTGAGATTTAAACCGGTCGATGTTTCGAAAGACTCTTCACATCAGGTGTGTAACGCCTTAGTTGTTTTGAAAAGTGTTAAAATAACAAACATTAATGTTTTTTAACAGTTCATTTTGTGAACCCTTTTTTCTAAATACAACATGGATCAAAACGCCTGAAGACGTGTCAATAGATGATGTGAAACATGTTTCATTACAATGAACAACAGAGTTTGACACCTCAATACAAGTTACTGAAAATATTAGCTAGCCTTTCAAAATAACATGTATTTTTTATTTATTTGTAGGCAAACAACAAATTTTATTTGAAATTGATAAACAAATACTGCCAAGAGCTGTATTTCTTAAATATGCTGGTAAGCTCTCGTTGCTGTCTTATATAAAACATTAATAAAATGAGATGTCTTGTACACTTATAATCAATTAGTTGTAAGACCAGTAATATATTAGGCATAATTTAAATGCGTATCAAATCTTCTAAGCATTTTTAAAATAACATTCTTTAACACACACATTCTTTAACATTCTTTTGTAAAAAAAGGTTCTAGAAAAATTAGGTGTATTAAAAAAAAATTTCCTGCAAGTCAAGGAGTTGGCTGAAAGATGTAGTTGTAATATCCCTTTTTTGCATTTAATGAAAGATTCATACATAATAGTTTAACCAACATATCAGTATAATTTAATCAATGCACAAATACTGATTCTGACTTTCAAATTGAAGAGTAACAAATTTAAAATAACATTTGTTATGTAGTTTCAACCGATTTGGGTGTGCATCAACCGCTTATAATCTTCTTTAAGCACAACAATTCTTTAAGGAAGTGAATTTGAAATATCAGCAATTGAATGTACTAGAGACACAGCTGTTGCGTGCATCGCTTCAACTCATACCCTGGAATGTGTCCGCAGACCACGTGGACCAGTTTTCCCTCTTACCCTGGTATATTGTCCACAAACCACGAGGACCGGTTTTCCATGATACCCTGGTATCTTGTCCGCAGACCACGTGGACCGGTTCCCCGGAGGCGAGTTACCGCGGTGGAACTTCACCGACTTCATGCACTCGTTCATGATCGTGTTCCGAGTGCTGTGCGGCGAGTGGATCGAGTCCATGTGGGACTGCATGTACGTGGGCGACGTGTCCTGCATCCCGTTCTTCCTGGCCACCGTTGTCATCGGCAACTTGGTCGTAAGTGATTCGGTCTTAGCCGAGGATATACTTTGTGGTCTGATAGTACAAACATTTAAATATATTTAATATATCACTAGTAGCTAAGTTCACTAACACATATTTCAAGTGTGTGCTGTGTGTCCAAGGGACATTTTGAACATATTTAACTTTGTGACATATTCTTTGCGGATCAACTTACACTTACACTTAATCTTTTCTGCTAATGATGCAGCCCTGTTGATGTGAAACGCGTTCAGAATAGCCTAAATCTGTTCACTGGATTGCTAATAATTAACGGTAAGTCACATATTTACATTACACAAGCAATTTCTTGGTCAGTTATCATCTCACAATAGAGAAATATTCTTTAACCGATGATTGTGCAGGGTGTCTACTGATATTGGAAATACTGGCAAAATACTGGAATTTTATATTGTGTACTGGAATATTAAAATAAGATTGATTACCAATCCGATAAACAAAAAATGAAGGTCTGGCAGTTCATTCTGGGTTCCAAGTGTGAATTTAATTTTTTTTAATGTAAAATATGCAGCATATATTTTTTCCATAAATTTGTTTTTAAATTTCGTTGTTGGAGAAATATGTTGAATATACTGACAGTTTATAACAAAAATATTTAATTGTCTTTGTTTGAACAATAATACAATTTTACTGTGATGAAATTAATATTATTTCCTTCCTAATTAAGTGTAATTTTGTCAAAACTGGAATTTTGTGAAAGATTATACTGGAAATCTACTGGAATTCCACAATCAAATGTTAGTAGATCCCATGTTGTGGTGATAGATTTAACATTATTCCAACTGCGCAGGTGCTGAACCTTTTCTTGGCCCTGCTACTGTCCAACTTTGGTTCGTCGTCTCTCTCCGCGCCAGCTGCTGACACTGAGACCAACAAGATCGCCGAGGCGTTTGACCGCATCGGTCGCTTCAGCACCTGGGTCAAGCAATCTACACTAACCTTCGCTAAGGTGGTGCGGGCCAAGGTGACCAACCAGATAGCAGACCAGACAACAGGTGAGGGGCCTGCCCCCAGCTGGAAGCAAGGTTTATATATCTTCTCTCTCGTACATTAATACCACGGTAGTCATCAGGTCGCACTTCCGGTTTTGTTTTTAAATTGAATAAACATCGGTGAAGATATCTCATAAGCTTGATTTGAGTCCAATTGGAGAGGCGAAATGATCGTGATTTTCATTATCTTGACTTTTTGTATACAATAATATATGATCTGAAAATTATTCAAGGGGGGGGGGTGGTGAGGCAATTGCCCCCCTTGCACCTCACAAATTACATCTATGATCTTTATTGTTTTTCAAAATCTTGTCTTTCTTAGGAAAACACAAATTGTCATTGAACTCCCTTAGTTTACAAGTCGCTAATAAATCAATTGGCTTTATGAATTTTTTATGATGGTTTTCAAAGTGGTGTAAATTACTTTAAACAACTATTTTTATATACTTGGCCTAATTTAATTTATTTTATTTTATTTTAACATTACAATTATATTTTAACCCGGATGAAACTTTTGACATCTATGATCCAGAATTAAAGTTTTGAACTGTTAGATTAGCAAAATGCCCATTTTTCTTCACTAATAGCATCAATCACTGATACTTTGAAAATTGAAATTAATTGCTGATGACAACTTTTTTTATAAGGAAACATTAAGTTAACGCTTACAATTGAACCAACCAGTCCAGTTTGATATCTCTATAACATATTATACGTTAAAAAATTTATGACTTTGTTTTTACTAAATTTTTCTTACATCTCTCATTTGTGCAGGCAACTGATTGCCTTTGTTTTGCAAGAAAGAACATAATTACAAAGATTATGTTTTTAAATTATCAAAATACGTAATTAAAAACGTGCCTGTCCCAAAGAGATTAGGCGATGTAAAGCTTTTCTGCATTAAATATTAGGCAATCATCATCCTTTTTGTGAAATAGGACAGAGTACATATAAAATAATTAACTACATATTATTAGAAAATGCATAATGCAACATTTTTAATGTTCCCAGTATAATCAAATTATTTGTGCTGTGTTGCGCACATTAAAATATTTATCTGAACAAGTTACAACTCCATTCACAGCTGGTGACTGGCTGGATACAATTAAACGGTGTAGCAAAGGGAAGATTACATTCAGTGTATAAAGTTACTGTATCACATAACTAGGGGTGTGCGAGTAGTGATTTTTTTAATCGAGTCGAGTTGAGTCGAATAGTGCCAATTATTTTCGAGTTTCGAGTATTTTCGAGCGAGTATTTGCCATCAGTTGGTAGTTTAAAATAGTGAAATAGAATTTGGATACAACCCTAGATTTGATAATCTAAACATGGCTTCTAACTATTACATGAGTAGCAATACAAAGTTTTGGCCAGTACAATCAAACTGGATTACGCATTGACAAGCAAAACAGGGTTTGACATTCGTTTCCGTCCGATGAAACAGGGCCCGGTTGTCATTTGGCCAATTTCACCTGGTCCAGGCATCGCTTATAATCAATATTAAATGACGAAATCTTTAGTCACGGCCGAAATTACGCGGTCTGATCGTCATTTTCGGCCCATTTTATGTGATGCGATCGCCTTTTGTGGCCGTTAATACGCGTTTTGGCCGGTCGAAATCGTTCGCGGTCGTCATATTCGGCCGATTTTACGTGATACGATTGCCTTTTGCGGCCGTTACTAAGCGTTTTTGCCGGTACCAATCGTTCGCGGTCGTCATTTTCGGCCGATTTTACGTGATGCGATCGCCTTTTGCGGCCGTTACTAGGCGTTTTGGCCGGTCGCAATCGTTAGCGATCGTCTGGAAATCGGCGGGAAATACTCGCTCGAACTTTCGAGTAGTTTTCAAAACTTCGAGTCGAGTTCGAATACTCGGCCGAAAACTCGAAGTTTCGAGTACTCGCACACCCCTACACATAACAGTATAAACAGTTTGAATTTGAATTTGAATTATAAGCATCCAGTACCCAATACAACAGGTAAACTGTCACACAATACTTATCACTGACGTACAACACTAGACACAGCCTCAAAGCTATATAAATAAGTTCTATACTCCCCTGATGGAAATTATAGTAGTTTTGGTATTTTTTTATTGGTCTTGATTATTTATGAAAACTAATAAACATCTTTTATAGCCTTAAAACATAGAGCACTAAATTTGTATCGCTTTCATTGTAAATTCCAATTAAAACGATTCCAGTTTTGGTAATTTAATATGATCATAATAATATTTAACTAACCCATATTTTTTTATTTAAAACTAAGATTATTAATATATCTTAGTGGCCCTGACTAGTGAACTCAGTTATCGAATGTACATTCAATATTATTATTAGATCAAGTGGGATATGAAATAAACATTTTTCATTTAAACCTTGTCGCACTTGAACGTCCAGAATGTCTGTCAGCTTTATATCGACTAATTCGTAGATAGCAATGATATGGATGAACACACACAAACAAAACTCCTCCACAACCGAACTCCTTTACATACTCGCTATGTCTGGACTGTACAACAGTGTTACCTGATGGCTATCTGTTTTATATTTCGTAATGTAGAGATATTATACCACTTTCAAGCTGTAACACTACTCTTTTCATTATTGCTTTACTTAGAGAGTATTTTGGCTGCAATTTATCTGAAGTAGAACTAGTTTGCTCTGCTAGTCAAAAATGTATCTAGAAATGCAAAGTTTTAAAACTATTTTGTCATAATTATGAATGATCTTGAATGTTTTTACCATAGTAAAAAGTCAACCAACATTGCATTTGTTGTCATGCATTTTTTATTGAAATGTTTTGGTTTTGGTCCATACTATTATCTCTTTAAAGTTTTTGGTTGGGTATGCACAGCGACATGGTAAATGCTGTGATTTCCATATTTTCGATGAGGGTTGTTATAAAGTAGTATCTTTAACTTTTAAAATTTGCGTTCTTGTGGTTTGGCATCATGTTTTACACATTTGAGAAATGCAATTAAATAATTTGTTGAGAAACTTAAACAGTTTCTGAATTTGTTCTTGTCAAATATTTTTACCTTATTTTTTTCAGATTTAGTCAATTTATACTTTAGTTATCTAATCCAAACAATATCTGTAGGTTTGTTCACCCAAACCACGTTCTTAAACATGTTTAATGTGTTAAAAATAACACTGTTAAGGTTGGGAACGAATGAGTTAAAGCTCTTCAGGTACAAATATTTCTATTGATTTCTGATTTCTGAAACTTCTGCATGGATTGAGTTTTGATAGAAACGAGTTTTACTTAACTTTGCTTGAGGTTGAGCATGACTAGTTACTATTTTAAAGTTTTTGAACCATATTTTTCTTCTTATAAATAATAGACTTTTACTTTAAATTAAGACTGTGCCTGAAAAGGAAAGCGTTATAATGCATTTTTGAAACTATTATTGTTATTGTTGAGCCATGTATAGTTTACTCTTCATTGGTGAGTAAGATTACCACCAGGTTCTTTAAAGCGTCCCACTAATTCTAACTCCACTGCAACATTCCTTTTTTCAGTTTTTTGCTCGCATGAGACGTTTTAATTGTAATTCGTCAAGCAACCCAACAGCATATGTTTAAACCCACAATATATTTCTATTAAATACAGGAAATAACATTTAAACATACAGTACATTTTTAACATATTAATAACTGATTTCTTGGTTACGTTGGATCATCATTGGATCCAGTGTAAGAAATAACAGAACTTTCTTATTTCAAAGACCTTACTTCACCCCTTGACGAATTTCTCATCTTCCGCTTAACTGAGCCATCATAACCACTGAAACAGTTTTTTTTTACTGTAAAACGCCTTGAGTAGAATATTGAATCCCAAGTTAAAACATATTTGACAGTTCAAAGTGTTCAAAATTAATCACAAAGATAGTGAGAGTTTTAATTTTGTTAAAAGATTTAAGAGTATTCAATAGTAAATCAGAAACAAAAATTGTTGCAAATTACCTTTTGTAAAATGCCATCTTGAAGGAAAAACAGAAGAAAAACTCAGTATCCTCAGAAATTGTAAGAAAATAACTGTAATGAATGATATGGGAAGGTTTGTTTATTTTTAGCTGGAAATGTAACGATATAGATAAATTGTTAAGTGGAATAGGTACATTTAGAAACTTCCTTCTTAAACTTCCAGGAGCCAGTATGTTATAAGCGGGAATGTCACTTTGATTCTGTCATGCGATCATTGGGTCTAATGATGATCAGGGTCTAGGTGGATTTAAATAAGGTGTGCTATTGCGCATCGTAGTGTGACGTCATCTGGAGGCGGAAGCGTGTCACCAATGAAGTTACAAAATGAAAATGGTTTCCTGTAGGCCAATTCTAGGCTATGTTAAAATCATCTTGCAAAACAACATGCAAAAAATCTTAGAATAGTTTAAAGGTTTTGTTGTGGTTGGATACACAATTTATAGTAACCTATTTTAAGCTTTACAAAATAAACAAGTTATGTATTTGTTACAAATTTAAAAATATTATCTAGAAGATTAAAAATTATCCACAAAATTAAGTTAGTGATAACTAAACGTCTCATTTGGTTGCATTCTTACCGTTTTATTACGTTGGTCGTAATTGTTTGGAAAGATTAAGTACTCAAGGTGTTTTACTTTTTTCACATGGCAATCATATAATATTACCAATTATCGATAAGACAATGTAATGAAATAAACCATTTTATAGTTTGTTATTATTCATATTCGTACCTTAGTCGTCGCGTCGTCGTCTGCTGTCTGTTTTGCTTAAAATATTCGTGTCCACGAAGTAGGCTTGCACAGAGTAAGCCTAATAAGCGAATATTGTATTATACAGATTTATGTATTTTTTAAATAATGCATCTTTATAGTAATAATATAAAACAAGAAATATGCTCATAATTATAAAATACACTACAATAATTTACTTTTTAATTTGTGTGTATTTTCGTCTTCAAAAACCGCTTTTTATCCAGTATAAAAATGTATATTCAAGTGAAGGCATCCATGTTACTCTATTGGTGAAGAATATACAATGGCTAAATTTCAACGACTCAAGCACCACTAAAATGGCTTCTAATGTTATTCTTATGTGAGAGATTTGTTTTCAAGATAATTTTGTTAATACTGAACAGAATCATTCCAATAACGAACTCAACCGAGATTTTGTACTAAATAAGTGATCTGCAAAATTTAATGTAGATCTATGGAGGCGTTTTTGAGTTATTGTGCATAAAGACGTCCCAGTTTGAATCACTTTCGTTAGCAGTACAAGCATTGAAGTTGGGTATGAGGATACTCTCCACTTCTCAATTATCCAGTTAAATCAGCGTAATTTGGAGTTACGGCAGTGGGAGCGAAACTCTGCAAGTTTAGTCTCGGCCGCGGTGTTGTTGATGGGGGGGGTTGACGTTCCGATCCCGACGCTCTAGCCGAGAGTAACATCAGCTGTCACTGTAAACCAGCTGATCAAATAAACACTGTAATGTCACCTGGAGGCTGCGCAGGACATGCTCAAAGTCGTCCTTCTGAATAGCACACTTTACTTAAATCCACCTAGATCAGAGTGACCATCAAACAAAATGCCTTGTACATCTTTTAAGTGTACAGTGTGTTCATTTTGATGCGCTCACCATTGGATGTTGTTAGTGGTTAGAGATACAGATTAGGTCAAATTAGCAAAATAGTACAGAATTGGGAGGCAAACAAAAGGTAAAGGTGGTGAGAAATATCACCTCACATTTGTTTTCTGCATTGGAAAAACTGATTTTGGTAAAAAACAAATACCCCCGTAGCAGCAAACCTGCATACTCAGCGAATTTCCAGTGCATATTAATTTATCTTAATACCACATAAAGCCACATACCAAGTTTCATCAATATACATTCATAAATAAACTATTTATGACATTTTAATTATTCTCCATAAGAATAACATGGCGGCTGAGTATGCAGGGTTGCTGAAATAAGGAACACTAAAAATGGGCTTTTATACAAATATCATTATAACTCAACTAGGTAAAGCCACATACCAAGTTCTATTAATTTATGTTCATAATTAAAGGAGATAACACGTTAATTATTCTCCATAAGAATAACATGGGGCTGAGTATGCAGGTTTGCTGCTACGGGAACTATCGGGCAAAAAATGGATTTTTGTGCAAATATCAATAGACCACAACCAAATAAAGCCATATACCAAATTTTGCCAGTTTACGTTCATAAATAAGCGAGATATACAATTTTTCCAAATTTTTTGTTTTTTTAAGCTGAATTTAATGGTATAAATTAAAATTTGATTTAAATTAAAATTACATGTGAAAACCCCAAAAAACACATTTTTGGGGTACAAAACCCCCCCAAAACCCCCCTTCGGATGGTGCGATTCATCTGGTTTTCGAACTCGTTCAAATAAATGGTACTTTACACATTTGTACCAAATTTCATTAAGATCGGACCTTTTTTACGAGAGTTATCGTGCTTACGGACACATATACATATATATAAATATATATATATATATATATATATATATATATATACATATATAAAAATTTGAACGAATGGTGTTTTTGGCATCTGGGGACCTCAAAATGAAAAGTTATCATGGTCTCGGGCTTAAGTCTTACCATGAGACCTACGGTAATAGCTTCTTCCCTATAGGGGAAATTCGCTAAAATTGTTCATAGCTCCTTTATTTTTGAAGATAAAATGTTCAACTTTATTAGCAACCCTCACCAACCAAACACAATATTGTTCAATTGTCCACACTATTAAACTAATCTTACAAATCTGCATCAAATACAATAATAATAATACGTTTATTTACCATTCAAAACATTTCATAATGTATAATAGACATCTTCAATTCTATGCCACGCTCTACAATGTACCGAAACAAAAAACATAAACGTTCATAATAGATGTTGAATCACCGCCATTTATTCATAGGCTTTATAATGTTAGCGTCAGGTTTAAGACTTTTGATTATCTTCATTGAAATCAAAATTGTCTCTGGATCTTATCTGGAAAATAACTCTATTTTTTATAAACACTTGACTTTCAAAACTATACCTCATAAAACAAGTACAAATTGTCATATGAAACTCTTATTTATCCTAATGTATTTGAACTAAAAATAACTGCTATTAAATTTTACATAATTGTCGCTTAAAACTGTTTTTATTACTCACTGAGTATAAGTAGTTTAAGCTTAAACACAAGCTGTTGTTTCGCTTATACTTTTAGAGGTTAGTTAGAGTTTTTTGGCAAACACCTCCAATATTCTATATTATGAAAATTAACTGCTACATTTTTAAATCAGCTTCAATAAAAATATTACTCTTTTGATTATAAAAATAATTCATTAAATTTTCTCTGCTAGTATTTCTTTCAAATATAATTACATGTAAAATTAAATTTTAAAAATATTAAAAATTCTTTTTTTCTTAAAGTGTTTTTATTTTATTAATAAATACTGTTCGCTCAAGGCTCTGCCCTATAGACTCTCAAATTTACAATATTAATCTTTTAGAAAATCTTGTTGGTGATCTTAACCCTAGTTGACCAAACGGTTGCTTAGCAAGTTTGTTTCAAACATAATGTATGAACTTATTTGATCATTTAGAATGAAATTAACTCAATATGGCCAGTTTAGGTTCACAAAGTTATATGATACATTAGTTATAGTTTGACTACATATGCAATGTTTTCTCAACTTTTCAGTCAAGATACAATAATTTTGTTTGTCAAATTTGAAATGAATAGTTAGTGCTATGGATGAGTCGATTCCATTGTCGACTCTCGATCCCACCAATTCTCAGGCTTAGAATCAGAATTGAGAATCGATGGCCCAAAGTCGATTTCGATTCTATCGATTCCAGGCCGTCGATACTCCCGCTGTTTACCCAGAGTTACGCCGCTAACCATCGAAAACTCCAGTCGAGTAGTTGAAATTGCATTGCTATTCCCGCCTTTAGGCCTGCCCAGATTTACGCCGCTGCCCATCGAAAATTTGAGTATAGTAGTTGAAAATTGCAAAGCTGCTCCCGCCCTTTACCCAGATTTACGCCGCTAACTAATGTTTAACCAAATATATGACTGAAATAAAGAAAAATAATCCTAAAATATATTTTTAGCTCATATGAAAGGTTATAATGATAGGTGAGTTATTTTTGGATACCTGTGAAGTAAGATAAGTAAGAGAGGGGCACGGAAAGTGTTTGGGTCGGGGGCAAAAAATCTGAACTTGGAGATGAGGAAGGAAGACGAAACGTAAGGGGAGGGGTGGAGTCCGGTTGAAAGCAATAAATCAGTCGGTTGACCAACATAATTTCTTTGAGTCATTATCTTACAACCACGTTTTTCCCCATGAATTATAAATTTATATTAATCAGTTTTTGTTTTTCAATATTACTACAGTATACTAGTGAAATTAACATTAAATTATGTATAAATTGCATTAAAAATTAGTTTGATAATTAACTGCAAAAAGCTGCTAAATAACATTAAATTATATTTAAAAACGTTAATCTACAACAATTATAAATTAATTATTAAAAAAAGTTGTTTCTAACTTTTATACAAAATTTAAAACCCTAAATTTAACCCATTGAGGTAGTAATTTTATTCTATTTGTAGTAGCCTATAACGGGAATTGATTGGTGCTGCACTCTAGTAGCAAAATATGTAACTAATGACCGCGGGCGTCTACGGTTCTACCCGCTAGGGGCACGGACTGACTGAAAAATCTTAATATCGCCGCCAGGCCTTTGGTCGTGTTAGCTGAGTTGGCTACGTCGTGGAAACACCTTGGCCAGGTGGTGATACGATGTTCGTGGGTTCGATTCCCGCACACGACCAAAACTGACCAGTTGTGCAACTCTCAATGAGTTAACCGGTCTGTGGCAACGTTGGTGGGAGGGCCCAAGTAAAACAAACGGTGGCAAGCTTGCTTGGAAGTTGACGGGATCGGTTAATTCTTTGAGACTTGCACATGGTCAACACTGATTTTGCTAATTTTTACTTATGTCTACTGTGTGTGTGCCAGTGCGACTCTCTAAACTGAAAGAAAACAATATTTTAGTTAAAATACGCCATTAATCTATTTAAAAACACCAATTTTATACTCCAATTCACAGGTTAATAAAATTACAAGTAAGGAACGAGACCAGCTCGTATGTCTACGCCAATGGGTTAACATTAACATTACAAATGTATTTTTATCGGTCAAGAATAGTTAACATCCAAAGAGATTGTTTTATAACACAAGAAAACCAATTGAAAAAAATGTCATGGGATATTTATGTAACTTAAAGCATAACAATTATTTGAAAAATAAATATGCAATTAACTTAGTTTTTTTGTATTATTTATTTTTGTACGTTTATTTTATTTTATTGATGAAAATAATCACCAACCAACTGATTGTCTTAAATAAAAATCAGTTACTAACTTATTGTCTTTAATAATTTTTAAAACATTAATTTGCTGTTTCACCTATTATTAGGAATCAATGGAATCAGAATCGAGAATTGATTTGTAAGAATCGGAACCGGAATCGGAATTGAAAATAATTGGAATCGACTCATCCCTAGTTAGTGCACTAGTACACTTGTATTAATGCTAATAAGAAATCATGCAGTATGTGAATAAATTACAAGGTTCTTTAAAATAATACAAATAAATGAGTTTTGGAAAAAATACGCCAATTACAAAAAATTCATAATGGGGATTTTTATATGAATTATATATGAAATTATATATGAATCACGTATATGAATGACATAACTTGTGGAGACATAGTAACTATCAAAGTTTTGAAGGATATAAATAAATCAAATAAACTGTTACATATTTTCTCCTAACCTTAGTAAAAACTGTGTAAAATTCAAATTACTCTTCCTTTGAAAGATAATATTCGTATATTTGAATTATTAATCACGCAATATCACTACCAAACAAAATAAATCATTTTTCTTACCTCCCGAAACATAGTGTAGTTTTAAACACTAGAAGCAATAGGTAAAGTCTAAATAAATCAAAAACAAATTCAAATCCATCGCTACTATGAGTTTCAAAAATACAGTTAAATCATAAAAATAAACTTGGAATCTTAACATGTGTTAAGAATGGGTTTAATGGTTATCCACTTGGGTTTTACTGGAATGAAGCAATTGAAATTAGTACAGGCGAACCTCGATAGTCCGAACGCCTCTGTAATCCGAACGCCTCTGTAATCCGAACCACCTTCAGCTGCCGTCAGTTGGTCTATTTATAGATTTTCATGTTTTGACAATGCATAGGTAAGTGTACTTTCAGTTGCGCAGTAGGAACTTTGGTGACAAAACTATTTTAAGTGACTTTTTTAATATTTATCATTTACATACAGTTGTTTTATTTGTATGATGTATTTGAAACTTCCTCAGTAAGCCGGACGCTTTGAGCAAACAAATATTCGGATTAACGAGGTTTGCCTGTATAAAGAGTCCTTTAATTTTAATAATGCAGCTCAAAATCAACAACTTTTGTGAATTTGATAGTTGCACGAATAAATACAGTTGTTTCAAGACAACCGCTAAGAGTAGTTGCACAGTAGTGGCTAGTGGTGGTGTTGCGAGGTTGGTAGTACTGACGGTTGTGTGGCAGTGGGCGGCGGCCGGGGAGACCTGGACCTGGACCTGACTACGGACGAGATCCTCGCGGATGGGATGGTCTACCGCGACAAGAAGGACCAGCTGGAGGTGGCGATAGGGGACGGCATGGAGTTCACGATACATGGTGAGTGTCTAAACCCTGGCGGCGGTGTGGACGGATGAGCTCAGTAGGAACTAGACTGGGGTCTGTGTAACTTTTAAGGGGCCGTAGTAGAAGTGAGGAGGTAAAGGAATGAGGGGTGTAGGGGTGGGAGAGTAAAGGTGAGAGGGGGGAGTTCTGGTGAGGGGGGTATCTCACAAAAACAATGAGGAAGCTCCCATAGAGTAAGCCGTAACTCAAAGTTGCATATGCAAGTGACATTATCACTTTGCAAATTTAAAACTGCTACTACAAGTTTTTCTTTATAAAATATTGAGTGTAGCAGAGCTGAGCTGTCTACATCGTCAAGTCCTGACATTTCCTCCCAACAGTCAAGTGCAGTCAGGGATCACAACAGCCACTGCTAGTGACCCTGACTGGACTCCACCAAATTCCGGGAGGGGAAGTGTTTGGGAGACTAATGCTCACTATGCCTCACCCCTACTACCCCCTCATCCTTGCTACCCCTCTCCTACTACCCCCTCATCCCTACTACTCCCCTCATCCATAAAACCCCTTTTGACCCCTATTACCCCAACTCTGCTACCCCCTCACCATCACTACCCTCCACCCTACCACACCCCCCCCCCACCTCTATTACTCCCTCACTCCTACTACCCTTCTCACCTCTACCCTAATCTCTCCTCGGTCCTCACCCTTACTAACCTCCACCCTACAACCCTCCCCCCCACCTTTACTACCTCTTTGCTCCTAATACACCTCTCACCTCTACCCAACTCACCCCTACCCGTTCACTCTTACTATTTCTCTCACCACTACTCCCCCACCCTTACCCCTCCCTCACCACTACCCCCTCACCCTTACTATCCACGGCCCTATATCCTAGTTGGCTCTATATGTACGTTTGTTTTCAGGTTTACTGTGAATTACTTTGTTCCTGTTGTATTTTATTTTTAAGATAAAAGTTGTCTTTTGTTATGCCTTCCCCCTAGTTATTAACAGTCTGTTTGTAGCCTGTATTTGGATTGAAAGGGAGGTTTGGCCTTATAAAGTCAATAGGAGGTGTTAATATGGATAGTTATAATTGATATTGATCTCTTTCAGTTTTCACAATCTGACTTAGTTTCCTATTTATTTTTAATTTAACATTTTTAAATCATCTATTTCCCTACTTTTAATTATCGTTGCTATAATGACCAACTGACCCGACCCAGTAGGCTGTTAATAATTTTGTAACCTTTAAGAAATATAAAACTGAACCTGTCAATGGCTCTCTGGCTTAGAAGTTATGAGATCTTAATAACTAAAGACTTTGTTTAAGATAAAAAACATTTAAATATTACCCTTTCTTTACATATTAATCACTAGCTTACCTAAATTACGAACTGAAATTCACGCAAGTTCATACAGTAAAAGCCTGCTAATCCGGCATCCGATGGTCCGGCACTTTTAATAATCCGGCATCGGTCTAAGGGTTCTAAAAAAAGTGTTGTGTACTGTATAAGCCTTTCGGACGCGTTCGGCAGAGTTTGTGGGTAATCCGCAGTAGTAACTATACTTATGTATTATTATGTAATACTGTAAATCTATTTTCTGGTTAAAATGTTTGTTTTTAACATTTTCCATCACTGTCGAAATCAGATAAATCTCAATAAAACATGGAATAATGGACCAATAAAGTCCTTTTTAGCCTCTATTTTTAGCGTTATTTCTGCTCTTCTCGCAATAACAGCTGTTACTAGATGCTCAGTAATCCGGCATTTTTGGTAATCCGGCACTGCCAAAGTCCCGATCGTACGGGATTAGCAAGGTTTTACTGTAGAAACTCATGAACTTACGATTTTTGGTGCATGGGTAGGGAGGATTAAATGATTCATTTACACGACAACTCCGGTTTTTATTCTCTTAAACAAATTAGTTCTATTTTATCAGAAAAAAATTTCAATTATTTCAAATTTTCATTTTGAAAGTTGTTATTCTATTATTTTGCAATATTTTATTTTATTTCCCACTCCTTATCAATAATTATTTACTTTGTGTGTTTCACTTTTGTTTACCGTAGCTTGATGCATGTTGTGTCGTATCGGTGTTGACTGCCAGTGAGTTTGATGGGAATCGCTTGTTTTCTGCTTTCCCTCAAGGAGACCTTAAGCCGAAGTACAAGGGCAAGAACCACATCGGCAACTCGATCGGCAACCACCAGGACAATCGGCTGGACGCAGAATACATCAGACATCGACTGGACGAGGACAACATCAGGTAAACACACAGTACACACCCGGTAGATGCTCTTTTATCAGGCATTCTAAGAACCGGCATCAGCCGAGCCACTCACGATCGGCTTTTTCCAGTTATGTTTGGGCGCTCACAGCCCTCTCTACTGACATTACCCTCCAGTGCACTGGGACTGTGTGCGCCATTTTCAGTGTTTAAACCTTACGGTATTTTATACGTTGTGTTTTATTCACAACATTGTCATGGAAAATATATGTTTCATTCATTTGGGTTTTTAATGGAGTTAATTATCTTCCCCTTTGAAAATTACATATGTTCTATTATCTGGCAAATTCAGTTATCCAGTATGGTGGTCTCAAACGAGCCGGTTAAAAGAATGTTCACTGTAGTTAAACGAGCTGCGAGGTTGACATTTGGTTATTCCTTTGGCTAGAGATGTGTGAGTACAGGTTTTTTAAGTCGAGTCGAGTTTGAGTCGAGTAAATGGCAAAAGATTCGAATCTCGAGTTTGAGTCGAGTATACAAATAAAAAAACACATAGGTCGAGTTAAATTGGATCAAAACAGTGTATAGGGTTCCATTTATAAATGTTGTTATTAAAATATACTTTTCTAGTCACTATGCCCTGAAAATAACAATAGTAAGTCAAATAAATGGATTCCTGCTTCATTGGAAAAAGATAAGTACATTTATCTGAAAATAAATCATACCAAAGTTATTGCCTAACATTTTGCCATGAAGGTCAAATACTTTTAATATTTTGGTATTAAGGTTTTTATAACCTATATGGTATTAATTAACAGTTTCATTAAAAAATTATTTAAATTTTCTATTGTATTTCCTATTTTTTATTTATCCTACGTTTTATTGTATATTATGTTTAGGCCTAAGCTACATCTTTCTACGAATGGAGGAAATAAAATTACATCTAGGCCTAAAAGTTAAAATGAACTTTATGTTAATATTTAAAAGGCCTATTATATGGTAAAGCATTAACTTACCACACAAAATATATTTACTAACATATATTAGCATTAATTTTAACACTAATAGTCCTAATAAGAACAATCAGTTAATAAAAACATTAAGCTACTATGTTTGAAAGTGCCCGGCAAATCAATTGATAAAATTGAAGCCATGTCTTAAATAGAGTTTCAAAATATTAAGAATGATTTAAAAAAATCATTAATGAAACTTAAACAAAGCCTAAACAAATCACTTGTCTTTAAAATCAGCTCAATGCCAAAGGACAATAGTTGAGCCTAAAATTAATAAATGGAATTTTGTTTAGTCTCTTTTGACTCAATTTCAATTACTATGGAACAAAAAACAAGCACAAACTTCTTATACTTACCTATTAGATTTCATTACAGATTTGTTTTTGATATTTTATTTTTTTTTACAAAGTTAGGTTAACCTAAAAGTGGACTATGACTATACAGGCAGTGTTCATACAACTCAATCTGAAGAAGGTCCTGGTAAATCTTCCTTTTTGGTGTAAAGAGTAGGCTAACACAAATTTATAAGCCACAACTTACTTATTTATTAATAAAACACTAAAATTCACATCACAACTAACTCTTAACACCTCAAATGCGTTGACACTCAATTTGAATTTACAGACGACGCGCGGCCGCGGTCGTGGTAGCGCGGGTAAACGGCGGGAGTAAACTCGCTCAAAATCTTTGAGTTTCAGTAAAACCTCGGGTTTCAGAGCCGAACTCGGCTCGAACTCGAAATTTCGAGTACTCGCACATCTCTACTTGGCTACCCATTATGACAAGCTTCCCTTCAACTTTGGTCCCTCCTTGTTTATAGACAGCAGGGGTGTCTATATATGTGCGGGGGGGGGGTATGTCTTCCTTAAGATGATGGGGTCCCTAGCTGATAACCTAGATGGGCGGAGCAGACCATTGTTTGAGAGCTGATACAAGCAGCTGTCACAGCAGTCGCGGGTGTGCCCTATAAAAGGTTGATTGGCAACTCCATCCCGTCCCACCTTCTCCGTTCCTGCTAGTTCCTCTCCTTCCGGTGACCTGTGCAATATTTCCATGTGGAAGACATGTCTAGCGGCCCTAACGACGTTTCCTAATCCTTCAATCTAACATTTATGTTTGATGAGCTAGGCCGTTGCTTATCTTGATTCCTTCAATCAAATTGAACTACTACAGAATTTTAAATTTTTGAGGTAACTTCGTCATGTTACTTCTAACCCACCTTCTATGAATATAATTATTTGCTATAAACTTGTTCGCCAAAATCAAATTGATTATAAAAGTATTTTGTTTGACCTAACATTCTATATGAATACATATACTTTTACCAATATGTTTGGGTGTTTTTCTATGTATATAATTATTTTGTTATCTGTGCATGATTTTCCAAATTTAGCTACAAAAAAAATGTACGCTGAAGAACGTGGATAACGTTTTTTTATTTGTTGTTATTTTATTCTATTTACAATTTCAGCAATAAATCTTACGGAAGTCACAAACATCGGCCTTTTAAAGACGAGAGCCACAAAGGGAGTATAGAAAGCATCGATGACCAGGAAGAGAAAAAGGATTCCAGCAAAGAAGACCTGGAGCACGAACCAGGTGATTGTAGATGTTTTTAAAGGCCTGATTATTGA
Organism: Allygus modestus; assembly: GCA_963675035.1. NCBI lineage: Eukaryota > Metazoa > Arthropoda > Insecta > Hemiptera > Cicadellidae > Allygus > Allygus modestus. Next base: position 136,086,837 of record OY776115.1, read on the forward strand.
TAAGATTTTGGAAAAAATACTCTCAGTATCGTAGTGTTTCCCCCCAGTCGTTTAAAACCACACGGTTTTATTACTAAATCAAATTTTGAAATTTTTTTATTACAATAACGTTTTGTTTCTTTGGGGTTAACCGTTTTTCTGTGTCGCTTTAAGCACACGTATACACATACTATAAAACGTAAGACTTAACTGACTGGTATAAGTATGATTCGCCTATGGGTTATTAATTTGTAGCATCTTCTACCTCTTCATCAGTTTTTTCTATAACTTGTTCCCATCCAAGAACCATAGTTTATATACTACTTCAACTGCATATTCAATAAGAAATATATATTTTCTGGCTACATTTTGTTGAGAAATTAGAATACGTTGCATATCGGTACCTCAAAATGTTGATTACAAGAAAAAAAGTAAATTTTTTAACAACAAGATTTGAAAATGCTGAAATACTTTATGAATATATTTTCCAATTACAAATTTATTGATACTTGTAGAACGTCAAAATATAACAATTAATAAAATTTTAACAATTTAGAAATGTTTATTGATATTTTTATGTTTTAATAGCATTGAAAATCGGCAATCAGAACTTGGGATCAACAAGAGGAGATAGACAAATCTACATATTGGAATAGAGTGTTTTATATTTTAACCCTCCAACTGCTCATTATATTTATCATACTGTTGAGATTTTCTCACTGTTTTGCACGAATTTTTGTAAAAACATATAAAGAATATAAACAATAATTCTACCTATATCAACCACATTTTCATTTTAATCAGCAATAAAAGGAGAATTTAACTGTAACTTGTTAATGAAGTGTGTTATAAGACAGAGACAAACTCAAAAAACTCATATTTGAAAAAAATAATTTTACTTTATGTCCATCGTGGTTACAAATTAAACACGTAGTATACAATTTTGAGATAAATGATTCACAGATTACAAAAATAATTACTTTGTTAGAGTTAAAATCATTATTTTCACAAAAAAAGGCTTAAACCATGACTGTGACAATATAAATGGTGCCAACAATGAAAAGACGCAAACTGTTGTAATCGGTTACAAAAATCGCAAAAAAACACTCAAAGACTTCTTCCAATACATCATTCGATTACAAATTCCATTTAGAATCAGATGGTGCTGATTCGAATATCGATTTATCTCACTGTGAGAAAAGGATCGCGATCGCGACTTTAGCAGTACACACGTAGCGTAATTGGATCGCGATTGCGACCCTTGGCAGTTGGAGGGTTAACTTTCGTTGGTTTGTAAATGTATAAGAGGAGGGAGATGGTGTCTTGACTTGTCGTCGGTTGGCAGACGTGGAGGAGGAGGAGCTGGTGATAGACGCTGGGACAGAGGAGGCCGCGGACTACCCCGCGGACTGCTGCCCCGACGACTGCTACCGGCGGTTCCCTTTCCTGGCGGGGGACGACGACGCGCCCTTCTGGCAGGGCTGGGCCAACCTGCGACTCAAGACCTTCCAGCTCATCGAGAACAAGTACTTCGAGACCGCCGTCATCACCATGATCCTGCTCAGCAGTCTGGCCCTGGTAGGTGACCCCTGAACACGTTTAGGGGGGTCGTTGTGTTGGCAAAAGGAAAAAAGACCTGAGGATTCTGGCCTACAAAAAAATTGCAGGTGCTACCATGTGGTCACTACACTAAGCGCTTTATGCGGTATTCGTTGTTACCATTTGGTAAGTTCCTGCTAACACCGTGATACCGTAACAATATTTGCATTGCATTTTGACACATAATAACCATAGAACATAGAACTATAAACATGGAACGCCGACGAGGGATCTTCTTTTCTCTCGTCAACAGTATATACAGGGTGTCTTACGTAAAGGTGTCTCAAACAGATTGCAGACAAACCAATTGACCTAGAAGGATGAAATACAATTATTTCCACTAAATCGACCCCAAGGAATAACGAGAACATATTTTTAGTTTGTTCCGCAATATTGTTTAGTTTGTTTAGGTGTTACGCAAACGGAGGGTCACTAGTTTGAATCTCGGAATTTTCAAATATAAACATACGTCAAGTTAGGATACACCATTTTAAAGTTTTACACTAAACTAACATTTTGGCAAAAACAGAACTCACTTATCTTAACCCGTTTAAAAATTGTGGCCATTTTTTTTCAAAATATATTGACATTCACTGAATACCTTGTATCTGCTAAACCACAAGTCATATGTTAGTTCTGATTCAAAATTCTTACTCGTTTTAAAATCAGCGTTAAAGATATGCTACATGACAGTATTTAAAACAAAATACAACAATACAAAAAATACTTTTTTTGAAAATGTTTATGTGCTCAAAACTCAAAAAAGTTAAATAGTAACGTAGGTAAAAAATTATAAATCCTTGTAACTTTATAATTTACACCAACCTCATATCTCTTTTGTTTTTAACAATAAACAAAAATCATCATTTCCCCTTCTAAAGAGAATGTTATTTGTTTGTAACACTTACACGTACTCGGTGGCCTCTTTTATAAATGGGTTATGTATCACTTACATTGGTTGTCTTATGAGGATTTCACATTACAAAAGGCTGTTATTTATATGTTGGTGTAGTTTTATCATCCCCAGTATCCCCACGCCTACTTTAAATCCTGACTGGACCTTCTCCTAACCTTATAATGTGTATCATTGTTTTCCCCCTATTGTAGGTAAATAGAACCAAGAGCATCAGAACAGCCAAAAAGTTAAATGTTTTCATATTTCCATAAAACTTGGAAGAAGTCTATGTTTTAACAAAGTTTTTAGTTTTTATAATTTTTGTTATGGAAATTTACTTCCCTCTCTTCAGTGTGCTGCGTGCAAACTTGTTTGCTTTGATAAAGGTTTGTATCACCTTCAAAGTAACATTTAATGTACCATGAGTTTGCTTATGTATCGGTCTATATCGGTCAATGAAGTCATTGTCACTATGGTAAAGACTACCATCGAAATTAAAGTTAAGTTCTCACTTAACCCTTTCAGTGCTATGGACCGATATATCGTCTTTAGAATCTGTTATCAATAAACACTGTTACTGCTTCATAAGCGATTTTACCGTTAGGCGCTCAGTCTGCAGGCTGAGTCTGACATGTGGTGAAACCTGGTAGACACGAACTGAACTACCTCGTCCAGCGCCTAGTCTCTATAATACCAACTGATCCACTGCAGCTGCTAGTCTGATCAGTGGCTGTGCGGTCTAAGGCTTTACCATCCCGGCCGGGGGTAACACTTGAATCGAGGGTTCAAATCTTGTCACAGTCGGTGGTTTTTATGTGCAACTCATGGAGAGTTCACCTGTCTGTGGCAGTGTTGAAGGGGAGGGAGGACCTTAAGCAAACGGTGGACAGCTCGGGTCCAAGCTGACGGGATTGGTGGATTCTTTGTGAGTTGCACATCTGATCAGGTGTTTTGCTACTTTTTACCTACCCTTTACAGTGTGTGTCCAGCGGAAGCACGTTTTTATTAATTTTAACTGTTCAGGTGTTCAAGACATTTAAAAAATCAACAAACCATCACAGATTCAACTACTCCTTTCAGACGCTTAGCACTCAAATGGTTAAATTTCAACTGTAGGAACAACTACAATGGCCTGAGAGTCAAAGTCTGTTAGTACTGTAGGGACTTTGGTCCAACGTGTAACCTTAATATGTTCCTCTGTTATCAAATATATCTCTTGTAGATAGAGTTGGCATGCCTGCCTACCCAATGAAAATAGTTTAGCCTATTCTATTTTTAACAGCTTTTATCATCCCCCATAAAACTTTCCTGTTTAACAAGCTGATATGTCATTGCAATGACGTTCTACCTAGATTCTTCAAGTTCATATTCACCAATCAATTTTAATATTCACCCAAAGCTAATATTATCATCACAAGCTGGCAGTCACGATGCCAGCACAGCCATGAAGCGAGGCAGAGTCCCCCAGTTGTAGGCCTGCCACCACTATCAGCCTCCTGAACCCAACTGATCGCTCCCAATCTATGCAGGCCCTGGAGGACGTGAACCTGCCGTCCCGCCCCATCCTGCAGGACATCCTATACTACATGGACAGGATATTCACTGTCATCTTCTTCCTGGAGATGTTGATCAAGTGGTTGGCGCTCGGCTTTGCGAAGTACTTCACAAACGCCTGGTGCTGGCTCGACTTTGTCATCGTCATGGTAAGAGTCGGTTAGAGTGTGTGACTGCAAATTATATTATTAGAAAGTTCTTAATTTCAAATTATACATTTTATGTAAACTAATTTAAGGTTTTATTTTATTTTTTGATTTTGATTTTTTTTTTTTTTTCATTTCAAAAAGGATTGAATTTTTGAATAAACGCTGTTAAATCTTGACTATTTATAAACTATATACAGATAAAAAAAGGTGATGAATTAAGGACGCTCTATTGCTATTAAGCTTTCTTAAATAAAATAAAATAATGGCATTAGGCTATTGCAAATACAAGATGAAACATTTTTTATACTTAGGCCCCCTAAAAGTTATACTACCAGAAAATATACCTGTGTACAAACAAAATAAGGAATACAAAAGATTTTTAAACCCTAAGTGAGTTAATTCCAGTTAATTTCCAAATTCATACAGCTGTAGCCAAAATCTCTTTTTCCAAAGATTAACCAAACTACATTGAATGTTTTAACACTGTTTGGGAAATATTCAATAGGGAATTATATTCTCACACTCATTGGTTTGTTTACTTAAAATATTCCCCAATCAATAACATGTTTTTTATAAATCTGATAAATTGAAATTTGCTTAAAACAACTTTTTAAAATATTAAATTGCCCACCTGTAAAAATATTGAAACTATAGATTTTTCGATATAGTATGTTTTCACTACTCATTTATAATTAAGTGTATGTTGTTAACCATTTCAGCAATAGAATTCAGTTTATGGGATGAGTCACTCAGTATTCTTCATTGATGAGCTTAAGAATTATCGTAAGTGACCTGAAGAACCTGTGAAATTTGCTTGTATTTTGATTTTCTTTGTTGGAAATGCAGCCAGCCAAAATCCATTAACAATCTTGATAACACTGTTCCAAGGTGAAGTTCTTCCTTTGCTAGAGGTTTATGACCCCCTCCCCTCCCCTCCCGCAAATCTTATCTAAAATATCAGAACAGGATTGACAGGAACCTTTATTACTTATTTTCAGTCTAAATCCTTAATAGGAAAAATTAAACATTTATTAACGAAATAAAAGAAAAACTTCACATAAAATGTGTTTGGCTTTTTACTTGCATACAGTATTGATTTTGTGAATCTGTTTACATCCACAGTGAAGCATTTATATTAAGAGAAATTGTTTATTATAAAATAATTTTCTGATAAGGGACTCCCTCAAAGAGTTTTCCAGGGGAAGTAATTCACTCCTACCCTCAAAGTCCATAAAATCTTGAAAGTTAGGACAAGTTTAGAACGTAATAATAGTCAATAATAATCAATAATAGTCATTTATTTAGCTATTAAGTACATAACAATACAATAGGCCATGTCATATCGAGTAACAATATGCAAAACATAAAATAATCACAAAACACATTTTATTCAGTTTAAACAAAGTGTCTTAAAAATTAAAAAATACACAAAATATAGCTTAGTATATAAATAATAATGGTATAATACTCAACATGTTGTTACTTAATATTTATTCTAACTTAAAATCAGAAAAATCAAAATTCATATACTCTTGGTTACAGTAAAACACATTCTCCTGTTAGAAAACTTTCAAGACCTTCTTAAATTGAATGAGATTTAATGTTCTCACAGAGACTAGCAGCTTATTAAAAAAAATAATTTGCTGGTAATAGTGGCTGTTGATGGATTTGTTAGGTCTAACCTGTGACAGATTTATGTGATGTTTATTACGGGTATTATGGTTATGAACTGTTGCTCTGTCTTGAAAAGAGTGCTTATGTTCTTTTACATATAATAAGTTTGTGAATATAAATAACGAAGGTAAAGTCATAATTTTTAATTCTTTGAAACTTTCCCGACAACTTTGAAAGTGGCTGAGATTATTAATTACTCGTATAGCTTTCTTTTGCCATATAAATGCTATGGATGATGATGGAGCACTCCCCTACAGGCGGACTCTGTAAGAAAGTAGAGAATGGAAAAATGCAAAGTAAGAAGTGAGAAGTACTGATCGGGTTACGCATGTTTTTAATTTTCATGATTTAAAAAAACAGAGAAAATAATTTTTTTCAATCTTCCCATTACTTAAAACTGTTTTTCAAATCGTTCACACTGGTAAATCTGTTAAATTTACCGACAAAGCTCCTTCATGTCTGCTGATAGCAAGTACACTAACACATGTTGAAGGGTTGGTCTCACGGAGGTGGAGTGACCGGATTAACCTGGTGTTGTTGTAGCTCTCTCTGATAAACCTGATAGCCAGTCTGGCAGGAGCTGCCACTATCTCTGCGTTCAAGTCAATGCGCACTCTGCGCGCACTACGCCCCTTGCGTGCAGTGTCACGCTGGGAAGGCATGCGAGTAAGTACGCGGCTGCGCGCACTATGTGTCTTTGCAGGTGGGGCGTTGCGTCTCGTGCGTTGCGTCAGTGTTCGGTCAATGTTGTGTATACATTACTTTGTGCGCTGCTGACCGGTTGCTACTGACAAAGTGGTGACATTATAATAGCCTGGGTGTCCACCAGACCAAATAATCTAGAAATCCCAGGCTTAGTACACACGAAAGCATTAGATCGCACGTTTGCCTAAAGCACATTGGTGAAAAACCAGTGGACGAATAGGGTCAAACACATGTAATCTCATGTTTTCACTTTAAATACGTTTTTTGCAATTCTTAAAGTTTTTGTGAGACACATTTTTTTATTATTCCCTTGAGGGTAAGTACATGGAAGCATTATAGATCGTGTGATCTAACACAGCTGTGCTAACGGGGAGTAATATCGCAAGAACTTTATTTTTGTTAATGATTAGTTTGGTCAATATATTAGTTATTGATGTCTTGAAGTGCATTTTTTGTGTTTGTACTAATCCATTAATGTTATAACTAAAATTGCATCTTCAATTATGACAAAAATCTGTTCAGTTTATTATTTTGTAAATAGGCCCAGTAAATTTGTTAAATCCACCCTCTCACTTGCCGGTAGCTACGGACGGCAGCTCTACACATTATAACTTTCTTCAAATCTCTTTCCAGCTTCTACATTGATCAATCTTCGTGAGCTGTAGCAGTCGTTGGTGTGCTACTCCCCCTCCCCACCTCCCCCCCACCATGTAGCCCCTGTCTGAATTGTACACTGTTAACAATGGATACATGCGTCCTAAATTAAATTACTATCTTAAAAATAATGTTCTGTATCAACTTGAGTGGTAAATTGTATTAATTAAAAAGTCATGTTAGAGATTCGACACAGGTTAGTTTTATTTACTTAATAACAAAATTAAATCAATAAACTGTGGTTTAACCACCAAAGGCAAGTAAAATTTAGCCTACTTGGTTTAAATAAAATAAGATTAGGTACATGATTGTCCTCACATCAGCAACACAATGAGGGCAATTTGAGCTTTTTTTCATGTTTAAGAACATTCCAAATAAAATTTTAAAGGATTATAGCTTAAAAATTTAAGAGTAATGTGCAAAATTAACAATATTAAAATATCGTTAAACATTTAACCAATCCTTTTTTCTGAAGCTCCATGATATTAAAATTGTAAATTTTTAAACCTCAAATGCTGATTAATATCAACTAACAGTGGTAACAGTGAAGTAAAGACAACCATGTTCCTTATCAGTATTAGCAAGGGAGAGGTGATCAGTGAAAAGAAAACATCTTTCTCAAATATATAAATATAGAATTAGGATTATAAAATAATTTGAAGCGTTTACTTTTAATAAAACTATCACAAAACCTTAGTCATTTTTCTCAAACCCGTTAACACTTTAGTTATAATTTTTTCTTTTAAATTCCCTTAAACGCAGACATTTCAGACTCTTCCCTGACAAAATCGCAACATCCAATCTCTTTCATCCTTCTCAACTCCTTTTTCCGAGCGTCCCGATCGAACCCACCCGATGCTTTGTGAACTGTGTACTTTGTGGTGAGTGTTTGTTTTTCTGTCACTTCAGGTGTCCCTCATAAACTTCGTCGCCTCTTTATTGGGGGCGGGCGGTATTCAAGCGTTCAAAACTATGCGAACATTGCGCGCCCTCCGTCCTCTAAGGGCAATGTCCCGGATGCAAGGGATGCGGGTACGTCCCCCACCCCGGTCCCGTAGCAGCTTATAGAGCCCTTCGGTTGTAGTGCACGCATCCACACATATTCAGTTATTTTATCATGTTTTCGCCACTGTTCAAACATTTTGATTTGTAACTCTCCCCACGTAGTATTTAGTTCTGGTTGAAAAAGTATCACCAGATTGATGTTTTATGTTTGAGTTTATTGTTTATCTGCATCCATGTTTTACGAATGTAAATTTCAGTGAAAATTAAAAACACGTATTTCTGTAATTGAGATATGAACTCCATACTGTTTTAAATAATGAGATAACTGTGTCTGAGAAAAAAAAACCTTGTGTATATCGATATATTTTTCACAGTGGCGTCCATTTTGTATGAATAATTTTTAGTGCACTTTTAGTTTACAGATTTTCATTTCATTTCCTGTACTGAGTTGTTAACATTCGAACAGTTTTCATTTTTCATCCTCGTAGTAAGAGTTGAGAGTAATTAATGAGATGTAAGGATCACTAAGAAAATCAAGTGCAGCTCTACGATTGTTACACTTGTTTCATCTAGTCCTTGTGTTGCATGTGCCTTTGTAAAATTGCTTCCCACTGGAACACCGAGTATTGTACATACTGTATTTCTGTTGACATTCTTACCCCAACTGTTTATGTACTCTTCCTTTAAACTAAATGTTAACTGTCTAATTACCACTGCATGAACCTTTGCACAATTTTTACAGTATGTAGTGTTAGTATTTTCTCACATGTTATTATTTGTATTATGTAACAGTACTTTTAATACTTAATTTGATACATTTTTTTACTGAGATAGTAAGTTAAGCTTGGTTACTAACAGTGGAAACGTGATCAGTACTAGTATTATGTCTACATAATACTAGTAGGTGCGCTCAAATATTTCCTTAATGGAATAAGCAAAATCATGAATGGCAGATGAAGTATGTTGATTCTAAAGGAATTCCTATTCAACATATTCTTGTATCAAAATATCAATAATATGGTCGTGTCTCAGAAATCTCTAGAAAAATTGTCTTTCCAAGTTGAATGGCGTGACATAAACTTATATAGATTCAAATATTTTAGTAAATTTGTTAATACATATATACATGTAATATATTCATGCAAATTCAATATGTTAAGTCAATAAGGATGTTGTTTGATTTTAGAGTTAAGTAATTACGATTTGTCAAAACTTTAAAAAGTCACACAAAAATACACCACTAAAATAGTTTACAGTTGGTAAAGTCTGTATGGTAGATTACCCTATTTAACAGCTTGTCATAGCACTGGTGGTATTTTGAAAATAAACAATAATACAATATAAACAATTGGAAAAATTATATTACATGTTATAATATGTTACCAACAAAATAATACACATTTTGGAACTTAAAAAGTATCAGAAAATGGGAGTGCTGCACTAATAAATTTTGTTAGTTCTCGTAAGTATGAAATTACTTCTGAACGTCACTAAGAATGTAGAATCGAGCACTTGCCTTTCTGGACCTCTCAAGACCTGGAATGGGCTACTTAAAAAACATCACTCTGTGGAGATGTGAGGAATTACGTAAATGGAATAAACAAGCTGTAAATTACAGTTTACAGTTGTGGTTTTGGTTCTGTTCTTTTTTCCCAAATTACAGTTTTGACGAAGCATAGTTCATAAATAACAAGTAGACCCTGTGTAAACTGTGACAATTGTGTGTGCAGCATTATGTGGTTATCCTGTGGAATTACTACAAATCAAGATCAGCTGTTTGAATTTTCATCAGCTCAAACCAAAGTGAATGTCCATAAGGAATACATGGTAACTTTGAAGCACCGTGGGGCAAAGCCCTGTAGTTGAATCGGAAAACACTAACTTTCTTATTTTAGACCTAAAGAATCAATGTACCAAACTACACCACTCTAGCATGCCGGGAAGTTGGAGAATTAGTGATGAGTGAGGAGGTGTAGATGATTGTTACTGTGTGTCAGGTGGTGGTGAACGCCTTGGTCCAAGCCATCCCCTCCATCTTCAACGTGCTGCTCGTCTGTCTCATCTTCTGGCTCATCTTCGCCATCATGGGAGTCCAGCTGTTCGCCGGCAAGTACTACAAGGTAGGTGGCTGCAACACAGCAGTACAAACCGGTTTTAAAAATATTTAAAGGCGCAGATCTAGCAGATAGTTGTAACTTATTAAAAAATGTTTACAGTTTACGTTTGATTTACCCGTTTTGGTCAATCTGTGCTGTGAGATATCAAGTCTCATTTTAGCATGCCAGTGGATATTAAACATTGTACAATCCAGAATAAGTTTTCTCTTCAGCATTTAGTGGTAGAACTCACCCCCTATTTTATTTAAATTTTGTAGCCAATAGTAATTATTGAAAGAACACATCCCTTTCAAAAGGGATCGCAAGATATAATCTTTGAAAAGTGTTTGATTCTTCAACGCCAACTTTATCAAACATTTTAAAATGTTATTGTAGCCTCCCCTATAACAGCAGACAAGAGAGTTGACATGCTGCAGCCAATAGCATGGTTTTACGCTGTCACAGTTGCTATTTAGCGATAGAAAAATATCACTCAAATGTTACTACGAACTGGTGTGCAGTTTTTAGGGGTCTGCGGTACCAACAATTTCAGATCGGTACGGTTCGGTACGGTAAAAGATTTTGTACCTCGGTTCTCGGTACAAATTCGGTACGGTACAATGTACCGTCATATATACTAATTTAGTTATTAATTTGAATGTATCATAAACAAATTATTGAGTAATAATTAAGGTCATATACAATTATTATTATTAATTTGATTAAACAAATAAATAACTAAAGATAAAAATATTTTTAAAACCTGCATCTTCGGAGTATTACATTTTAACATTGTTATTATTAGGTATTAATGCAAGTTCTTGAAATAATCATGAGAAATAAATTCAAAAATTACTTGAAAATCAATCAATTGCATAAGTTGCTATCTGATTAATTATATTGATTTCAATATAAATAAAAACTATTGGTTTAATTCATACAAACAACAAAAATCAAAGTTTTGTAAATACTATTCTTGTTGCATTGGGAGATTATTGTATCATTAATACAAAGTAAAATCAGATAACTTAAATAAAACTATGTATGATGTGAAACTAAAAGAAATTAGAAATTAGAAAATTAGACCAATAAATACCGAAGATTAAAATCAAAATAATTCTAAAATTACTTAATTACATTACTAAATTCAAAATTGAAGTCCATAACAAATATTACAGTACATTTATTTAAACATAAGTACCATGGAAAACTGAAAAATAAATAAATAAAGTAATAAAAGTAAGACAGTTTTATATCATGTTAATTTGCCTATATCATATTTGAAATAATTAGCTATTAACCTTATCAAAAAATAAATTTAGGTTATTGTTAATAATAAATTTTAGTTGAATTTTCCAAAACCACACAAGATAATCTAACATATAACAGATATATGTATGTACAAAGTTCACAGCACAGTAAAAAATAACAAATTTATGGTACCATTTGAAATTTATCAAGTTAGTGGCTATTTTTGAATTAGTTTTCAACTATTTTTTAAACCTTTTTTAATATAATTTAAAAATTCAACTAGTATATTCAATAACAATAATAATAATACATAAATAAAAGCAGTTTAATTTGAAATCATAATGGAGAACGAAAGCGATTTAAAAGATAGTATTCCTTTTCTCACTCTAGGAATGATGTTGACAAACAACTGATTTACAGCCACTCACCCTAGGAATATTGTTGACAAACAACTGGTTTACAGCTAATTACCTCCCTCCCCCCTTACCCCTCACGCTTTCCTAGTCTAAACCTTTCTTGTCTTCAAGGACATTTTTTGCGACCCTACCCAGCTACTCCCCACTCCCCTTTCTTATCTCCATTCTCGTTCAGCTATAAATAACACCTGTCAACGTCTCTTTTCCTACGAGTTTTGGGGCTTGTTTTCCTTAAAGGAAATTACTAGTTATAAATAGGAGTCGGTCTTATTTAAACCACTTATTTTGCTAAACATTGTTTAGCTTATCTCTGTTTATTGTTTGAAGCAGTAAACTGTACCGTACCGAATCTGTACCGGGGTTATGTTCTGTACCGAACCGATGACGGTAATTAGTTGTGTACCGTACCGGTACCGTTTTTTCGGTGCACCGCAGACCCCTAGCAGTTTTGGCAATGCAGTACGTCTACGATTGGCTGGTCTCGGTTGATTGTTACTGACACATTGTTACTCTCCCAGTGTATAGATGCTAACGGCACCACCCTCAGCCACGAGATCATCCCCGACCGCAACGTCTGCATCGCCGAGAACTACACCTGGGAGAACTCCCCTATGAACTTTGACCACGTGGGCAAGGCCTACCTGTGCCTCTTCCAGGTGGCCACCTTCAAGGGCTGGATACAGATCATGAACGACGCCATCGACTCCAGAGAGGTAGGCCAATAGCAAACTGCTCAATAAGTCAATGAGATATGTAGCCGTTAAAACTACGTAAAATAAAAGCTGAATACCAAATGGAAACATTAACATGTTGGGTCCGTGTAAAAAACTTAACTTTCAAAAGGATGTGGAAAAATAGTGTACTTTTGGTTCAACTCTCCTTTACACAAGGTTGTCACCGTAGGTCACATTTATGATTCTATTTGTTTGTTAACCCTCCAACTGTCCATTATAATTCTCTGTACTGCTGAGATTTTTTTCACTGCCTTGCATGACTTTTTTTTAATCTATAAAAAAAAACAATGATTCTACCTATATCAACCATATATTCGTTATGATCAGCAATAAAAGAAGAATCTAACAAAATCTATGGCTTGTTTATAGATATAGATTTTTTTAGATTGCATGGATGTATGGATTGGCTTGAATGGATACTTAAGACGCGCTTACACAACAGAGTCAAACATACACAAAATAAACACATAAAAACGTAAACATGTAAAAAATACACATATTTCAAAAACAAAATATTTCTTTATGTGCCATAGTGGTTACAAAATAAACACGTAGTTTACAATTTAAAAATTGCTAAAATGAGCTAAATGGTTGACGGATTGCAAAAATGTTTGCTTTGTTAGAGTTAAAATTATTATTTAAAAAATAAATGGCATAAACACGACTGTGACACTATAAATGGGAAAAGTTTCGTTATCGGTTACAAAAATCACAATAAACACCAAAAGACTATTTCCGATACATCATTCGATGACAAATTCCATGTAGAATCAGATGGCGCTGAATCCGAAATGATTTGAATATTGATGTATTGCACATATTGCACCTTGACGAATAGGGTCGCGATCGCGTCTTTAGCAGTATACGCGTAACATAATAGGGTCGCGATCGCATATTTAGCAGTTTACGCGAAGCATAATTGGATCGCGATCGCGTATTTAGCAGTTTACGCGTAACATAATAGGGTCGCGATCGCATATTTAGCAGTTTACGCGAAGCATAATTGGATCGCGATCGCGACCTTTGGCAGTTGGAGGGTTAAAGATATTTGCTGGATTTTACTTAAATAAATTTCCTACCAAGTTGCAAGCCTTAACAAATTATTTTTGAGAGTTTTTAGAACAGTTCTGTGTTTTTCTTACTACATATCTATTTATTCCATATTATATTTGTATTTATTCTTATAAAGTGATTGTGGAAAGAAAGTGACTGGCGGAACGACCGCGCAGTGACCGAACATTATATTTCATAACCTTGTGGAAACATAAATCATGTGGTTAGAAATTTCCAATCAACTTATTAAAATTGTCAGTCAAACACTTTTTTACCACATTTTTCAAATTTGTTATCTTGTTCCAATGAGTTTATATTGATAGTTATATTTAAAAAAACACAAATTACAATTAAAAATATCACAATTTATGTTTTATAAATATAACTATATAGATATAAACTCAATGGAACAAGATAACAAATATTTAAAACATGCACTAAAAACGTGTTTAACTGACGATTTGAATATTGTTTATTGGACAGTTTTAACCACGTGTTTTACGTTTCCACGAGGTTATGAAATATAATGTTTGGTTGCTGTGCGGCTGCTTCATCGATTTTTTTTTTATAATCGCACTATACTATATGAAATTAATTCCTAAAAAAGTATTTGTGCTTAAAATTAACCTTTTCTGTCCTCTTAATAAAGAAGCTTACCTTAACTCAGCTGTTTAAGTATTCGATGTTTCATTTATAAACCTGTTGAATAAAACAATATGATAGCTCAGCGAACTGACATGCATACAAAAATAATAATTTCAAAATGTTTTCAGATTGCACCATAGCTCTCCAGAATAATCTACAAAAAATGTCCCAAAGCATTTATAGGGTTGACATGAAATTTATTACAAATTAATACAAATTTTCCTCTTTTTAAGTAAAGAGATAAAAGAGTTAATTGGCTTAAGTATTTAAGAAAATATACAAAGAGTATTGATAGATGTTTGTTTTTTAATCCACATTGTCAGCACACTATGATGCTAAATACTGTAATATAAGGTATAAACTTGACTCCTTTACTATGGAGTTAACTTGGTTAGGCACAGTATACCCCAGGACTGGACCCACAGCATAAACAGAAGTCGACTAGCTTAAACACTTATTAATGTTTTATGTTAAAAATCAATGCGTGCTTGCACTTTTCAACATGATATTTTAAGTAGGTTTAAATTTTAAAATCCTGCAATGCTTTATTACATTTTTATTTTCCCTTATATAAAATAATTTGCTTTTATAAAACTTTTAAAATCATCAGTGAAATTTGTGGTTTAAAAAACTAATTTAAATCAATAATACCGTTCCCCACTTAAGATTTTTTTGTATATCTCATAGTGTACTAATTGAATTGATTTGTTTCCAAACTGTCCCTATCCCTCAACTAGGATGGTAGGTGTTCCAGTGGACTGTGTTAGTAATTTATACCCAACATTAACATAGTCATCAACATAACTGGCTTAAGTCTAGACTGATTAAATACAAAAGAAACAAACATTTGGAGTACAAATTACTAATGATCAGTTTTAGTTTAAGTAAGCAAACTCGGAAGGTTCTGGAGCTTCTGGTGGCACTGGATTGGTAAGTGAAACGCTCGTAGATGCTCAAGCTAACGGCTCGTAGTCTTGCTAACGGGGTAATTTGTTGAGTTCTTCGCCACTCACTTTGATTTTCATTTTGCAGCTTAACAAGCAGCCGATACGGGAAACAAACATTTACATGTATCTGTACTTCGTATTCTTCATAATCTTCGGTTCGTTCTTCACTCTCAACCTGTTTATAGGAGTTATCATCGACAACTTTAACGAACAAAAGAAAAAGATAAGTATTTCTGCTTTTATTTTGATTATACTAAGTGTTGTGTCCGTGTATTAAATGTGAAGTCCATACCGCTTGTACTGTACAGTTGGACAAGGTGTCCCAAATGTTTATACATGGTTATTCATTCTTGGCTTTTACATGTTTCAAATGCAAATTAAACAATAACACTTTTTGTGTTCTTTGGGTATCAAATTATTGAAATTGAAATCAACATCATTAAATGTAGCCTGGAAAATACTCTGTATCAGTGAAAGAAAATGTCAGCATAGAAAATTGTAATTTGTTTAGTTACTGAAGAGGTAGATCTCCTTTTCTTTACTACTCTTGGCGCTTTGTGTCAGTGTTGTTATAGCACCACAGTGTGATTTAAGAAAAGGATATTTTTGTATTTTTTACTTTATCCACAAGAATGAAAATATTCAATATGTGAGTGTTGTATATCATTATGCAAATGTTTCCTGTAATATTTTTTAGAGTATTAAACAGGGAAAATAGGGCGGAACAATCTTAGTTATCGAGGTAAAGAACTAATTTCAATATACTTTTCTCTTAACTGTCTTCTCTCCTGATCGGTTGACTCGTAACCCTATGCCATGATGAATAACCCTACACGCTGCCTACTGTCAAAACACCCACGCAATCAAGGGCCACACCTGTTCAAGAGTTGTGAACTGTTGGCAAAAAACACTTAGATATTTGTGTAGTTCTAGTACTGTGTATGTGTAAATCTGAAAGGCTAACTAAAGCGCAGGGCGGCTGACATGTTGGTGTGTAGAGTATTTGGACGCACGCTCAGTTCAGATTATACAATGTGCTCTTTAGAGTAGGCCATAAGTTTGGTGAGCTGCAAAATTGCCGTCTGTTGTTCTCATAGTGCAGCCCAGGCAATAAGGATGTAATCGAGCTGATATATAGAAATAGATTATCTAGTTATAGTAAAATAGTGAAATTTCATGGATAGGTCACGATGTGTTTTCATTTGAATATATGTACACACTATATTTACCCAAAGTTTATTTAAACTCAAATCGTTTTAATTATTTAGCTTATTTAGTAACCCACTAGTTTTTAGAACTAGATTGTAGATCTCTTTTGTACATTACTCTTTTCCTCTAGGAAATGAAAAGGGGTTCATATCTTTTGTTAATGTGTAATTACTATGAATTGAAATTTAATTTTTTACAAAGACGTTCAGAGTTACATTATAATGTTTCATGAGAAAACAATGACATACTTATCTGGTATTCAAGAATAAGCCTTAGGGGAGCCTTTTTGTATGTTGAAGTAACACATATGAATGTATTTTGTTTCCTCAAAGGAGGACACTTTTCAGCTGATTAATTTCTCCGTGAACTATACCAAGTTAAGTTTGAAACCTTATTCAACTGTAACTCACAACCCTTCTGTTTTCATGCCATGCAGGGTAAACATAAAACGTTTAGTGATTGTTTATTACATCTATTAATTTCTTCTATCTAGTTCAAGTATTGAAGGAATCTTCAATTTGAAAAACAATATTTGGAGAAATAGGTACCCACCAAAGGTCTTAAATGCCCTCCAATATTCTGCACACTTAACTCTGACAAATTTGGGTCTTCTGTACACCAGTTGGGTTCTGGTGATGTATAAATTTGATTCTCCATTTTGAGTGCTTATCAAATAAATCTTGTTAATAGTCAGTGGCCATGACTATTACTTTTATGGCAAGTCATAACTTTCTGTCAATGCAAGGAATATTATCTCATTATCGTGCAGATATGCCTTTTTGATTCTAAACCATTTGCTACCATGTTTGATTGCCTTGTATATATTATGTAACAAAGAATCACAAATAATTTCAATGATCCAAATTACTGAAATCAATGAGCAAAAGGAAGGCGTAGAACAGACTGTGGCTGGGCAAACCTGGTTCAATTTGGATTTTTTTTGCAGTCTGATATATTTACTGACATATTGTAAATATATCGTCTCGAGTTTCATCGACGGACGGTGAATAAATCCAACAATATAAAACAATACTAGCAACTCTCTCAAAAATTCTCTGAAGTTTAATAACAGCTGGACTCTACCAATATTTTTACAGGAAACAAAAAAATGTTTGAACCCAGCCACAACGCTGTCTTCTCTCTCTTGTGGTCACATTGTCAAAAAAAACGCCTTCGGCAACAATAGCCATTAAAACGTCTCAGAAGTGCCATTTTACTGATAAAATAGTGTCATTCGAATATATATTGAAATAATAGTGAAATAATATTTCACTCAGTATTTTAGGTCAATGTGCTTTTGTAACAGCTAGGACTAGTTGTGTTGTAATATTAGTGGTGCTTGGTTGCATTGCTCTCTGTCTGTTGATTATAAGGTAAACAACTACAGTTGAAAGACTTGCTACTAATACAGTAACTCATAGTTGCTTTGGGCTATTTCTCTCGTATTTTTAGTCCTGTTTAAAATAGATTTTTGTTTTTGCCTTGATTCGCTTTAAAAATATTTGTTTGTTAGTATATTAGTGGTTATTGTTGCAATTTAAATATTTTGTAATTCTGCTTGTATTCGAACATACCAAGAGTAAACACTCACTTGCAACTCTGAGTAGACCCTTCTCTAATGCATTTCTTTTGTGGGACTTTTTTAAATATTTTTACTCTTTTATAGCAGCTCCCCGAATTCGAGTTGGGGTTTTTTACTTTTCTAGTTGTTTACACCATAGGGGCTACCTGCATGTTAAATTTCAAATTTCTCGCACTGAGGGAAATGCCCATTTTTGTATTATTTTTTTTATATCGATCGATAAGTGAATGAGCGAGTCAGTTATCCCATCTCATTTCATCTTTTTTCTATATCATTTTTTCCCTAGTTTTTTCAAATACCTGTTCCTGTCAGTTAAATAGGCTATTTTTTAATTTTGATTTTAGCCATTTATGGATTGATTCACAAAAGTAACAGATTTTAGAATATCTGATGTACCAATACAATTGTAAACTAAATTATTTACTAGAGTTTTCATAGAAAAATACTATTTATTGATCATTATTCAAAATATTCAAACTATAAAATTTGTATGGAATGTGGTACAGTAAACATCATCCATATTTTAGTAAGAAATGTTTTTTTCAGATCACATTAGAGACTTAGAGATCCTAATATTTAGAGATCCTGTTATTTAGCGATCCTATTATCTAGTGATCCTATTATTTAGGCATGTAGTGATGTTGTCGTGCTGTTGAGATGAAGGAATCAGTTCGTTTGTCTGTTTACGCAGGAGGGTCACTTGAGATGTTCATGACAGAGGATCAGAAGAAATACTACAACGCCATGAAGAAGATGGGCTCCAAGAAACCCCTCAAAGCTATACCCAGGCCGAGAGTGAGTAATGCACTTTGTAATAATGGTACTAGATATTGGTGAATGAAAGATTTTATCTCATAATATCAGTTTTTTATAGATTTAGGTGTTAATCTTTATAATAATTTTATTTAAACTTTTTACAATCCAAGACACTGAATCCAGCATGCAAACAAAAACAATAAGCATGTGATTCTCTTAGCACAACACAGTTAAACAAGAAGTTGTTTGTGATATAAGCAAAGACAAGAAAATGGCATCATCCTATATCCTATACTCTAAGGATGAGTAAGGGTTGTTTGGTTGCTTGTATGCTTGCTTAAGTCTGATTTCAAAAACAGCTCAAAAGATTTTCTTCATAAGTTGTAATTAGCTAATTTCTGGGTTGAAAAATAGGTTATATACAGGTATCATCATTAGAACAAACCTAATTATGTAAAAAAATTGAAAAAATAAAAAAATAACACTGGGCTGATGGAGTTTCAAATCAAAACAAAAGAATCATAACAGCTGATTGTTATCAACCAGTGAACTGTCAAAGTAGTGTACTATTATTGCAGTTTAAGTATTAACATATGGTTTCCTGATAGCAATGACTAAAATAAACTAAAATCATCGAATAAAGATTACATGAGAATGGGAATTTCATATCCAAAATTAATGAAAGGGAAATTGTGCTATTATAAAAACTAAACACGCAGAAAAGAAGCTAATGTAATGAGTTAAGCAAATTTGTTTTTCAGTAAGGGGAGTTGCTGAAAAATTATTCCAAGTCATCTAAACAAACTAACTGACCTTCCCCGAGCAAAGCTTGGCCCTCCAGGTACTGTGATTCAGCTTGTATGTAACCAGTAACGTGTGTTGTTCCAGTGGCGACCGCAGGCCATCGTGTTTGAGATAGTGACTGACAAGAAGTTTGACATGATCATCATGCTGTTCATTGGCCTCAACATGCTGACGATGACGATGGATCACTATCAGCAGACGCAGATCTTCACCGATGTGCTGGACGCACTCAACGCGATCTTCATCGTCATTTTCAGCAGCGAGTGCATACTCAAGATCTTCGCCTTGCGCTACTACTACTTCAAAGAGCCCTGGAACCTCTTTGATTTCGTAGTAGTCATCCTGTCCATATTGGGTGAGTGAATGTCCGCTGTTGTCAAACACTACTCCATGTACAGTTTAGTATTAGAGGGGTAACAGGTAAGGGTTGAGAAGTAGCCTTGTCCATTTGAAACACGAGTTGAGTTATCACAATGTTGGAAGAGATGTAAGTCGAGATTTTATCAATTAACGTTTGCAGCCCAGCTGGCAGGATGTGTTGTTACTCATTTCGCCTGTGCCTTTTGCTTGGTAGAATGTTTACAACCGTAGTTTCCACAATTGTCTAGGATTGAGTGTTAGGGTTATATTGAAAGGTATGTAACACGAGTAACAGTAATAATTTATGAATATAAGCAGAAGGGTAGTGGTTGTCTTTCATCTGGTTTGCTTCATACTTCATACATAAGTTAATTCTGAGTGATTTATTAACTGTATTGGAGATCGGACTTATTGATGGACCATTATAGGGAAACTCAGTGTGGTGTGATTGACAGTAAATAGTAAAATAAATAGTAGTGGGGAGTCCAAAAAAGTAAAAGACAGAAGTTAGAGGTGGAAAATCTATTGATAGGTAACAAAATTGTTTTGACTGTTCAAAATGGTTGTAGCAAGTTGCTACCTAAAGATTCAAACAATTAGACATAATAGATTGTTTAGCCTTGTAAAAGCAATACAGTAAACAAATTTCACAAGATAAATTGTGTTCAGCTTTCAAAATTATTCATGTACCAACAAAACTTGGAAGAAAAAGTATTAACTTTACTTATTAGTTAGTAACTCGTAGCGATTCTTGTAACGTTGGGTGTTCTAGGCATAGCTCGGGTTGAATGTTATGGTACTTTAATGGTATGGTAAAAGATTTAATAGTCAGCTGAGATGACCTTGAGTGAAAATGTGAAGCCCTACTACTGGATACTTGGATACTGATTGAGGACAGAGAAGTACTTTGTATCACTGCGGGGCTTGGTGAGAATGACCCGTTTCTACCAGTTGAATAACACGGATGTTGTTTCCAGGTCTGATCCTGAGTGACTTGATAGAGAAATACTTTGTATCACTGCAGGGATTGGTGAGAATTAGCTGTTTCTACCAGTTGGATAACACAGATGTTATTTACAGGTCTGATCCTGAGTGACTTGATAGAGAAGTACTTTGTATCACTGCAGGGATTGGTGAGAATGACCCGTTTCTACCAGTTGGATAACACAGATGTTGTTTCCAGGTCTGATCCTGAGTGACTTGATAGAGAAATACTTTGTATCACTGCAGGGCTTGGTGAGAATGACCCGTTTCTACCAGTTGGATAACACGGATGTTATTTACAGGTCTGATCCTGAGTGACTTGATAAAGAAATACTTTGTATCACTGCAGGGATTGGTGAGAATGGCCTGTTTCTACCAGTTGGATAACACAGATGTTATTTACAGGTCTGATCCTGAGTGACTTGATAGAGAAGTACTTTGTATCACTGCAGGGATTGGTGAGAATGACCCGTTTCTACCAGTTGGATAACACAGATGTTGTTTCCAGGTCTGATCCTGAGTGACTTGATAGAGAAATACTTTGTATCACTACAGGGCTTGGTGAGAATGACCCGTTTCTACCAGTTGAATAACACGGATGTTGTTTCCAGGTCTGATCCTGAGTGACTTGATAGAGAAATACTTTGTATCACTGCAGGGCTTGGTGAGAATAACCCGTTTCTACCAGTTGGATAACACGGATGTTATTTACAGGTCTGATCCTGAGTGACTTGATAGAGAAATACTTTGTATCACTGCAGGGATTGGTGAGAATGACCTGTTTCTACCAGTTGGATAACACAGATGTTATTTACAGGTCTGATCCTGAGTGACTTGATAGAGAAGTACTTTGTATCACTGCAGGGATTGGTGAGAATGACCCGTTTCTACCAGTTGGATAACACAGATGTTGTTTCCAGGTCTGATCCTGAGTGACCTGATAGAGAAGTACTTTGTATCACTGCAGGGATTGGTGAGAATGACCCGTTTCTACCAGTTGGATAACACGGATGTTGTTTCCAGGTCTGATCCTGAGTGACTTGATAGAGAAATACTTTGTATCACTGTAGGTATTGGTGAGAATGACCCGTTTCTACCAGTTGGATAACACAGATGTTGTTTCCAGGTCTGATCCTGAGTGACTTGATAGAGAAATACTTTGTATCACTGCAGAGATTGGTGAGAATGACCCGTTTCTACCAGTTGGATAACACGGATGTTGTTTCCAGGTCTGATCCTGAGTGACCTGATAGAGAAATACTTTGTATCACTGCAGGGCTTGGTGAGAATGACCCGTTTCTACCAGTTGGATAACACGGATGTTGTTTCCAGGTCTGATCCTGAGTGACTTGATAGAGAAATACTTTGTATCACTGCAGGGCTTGGTGAGAATGACCCGTTTCTACCAGTTGGATAACACGGATGTTGTTTCCAGGTCTGATCCTGAGTGACCTGATAGAGAAGTACTTTGTCTCGCCCACGCTGCTCAGAGTGGTCCGAGTGGCCAAGGTGGGTCGAGTGCTGAGGCTGGTGAAGGGCGCCAAAGGCATCAGAACGCTGCTGTTTGCCCTCGCCATGTCCCTGCCCGCCCTTTTCAACATCTGCCTTCTTCTTTTCCTCGTCATGTTTATATTCGCTATATTCGGCATGTCTTTCTTCATGAACGTCAAAGAAAGAAGCGGACTCGACGATGTCTACAATTTCAAGACTTTCCCAAAATCGATGATTCTTCTCTTCCAGGTGAGATAATCTATTTCTGTCGTCATTTTGGAAGAGTGCAATTTAACATGGTTATCATAAGCTTAGTTAATTCCCATAAGATTGGCTGTGAAGCTTCAACCAACTACAGGGCAGAATCCTAATGCCATACAATGATTTGAAATGTTTCACAGAGCTATACAAAACAATTTGAAAAAATAAATAGCTAACAAAATCTGGCTTATGTGCATAACAGTAATTTTTGGACACTGATTTAGACTTATTAAAGGAATTAAATGCCAACATTTCTAAAAGATTAATAGCCATGAACTGATGAAGCCCTATGAAAAGACAAAACTCTAATTTTGTTTAAATAAATTGTCAATTCCTTTGTGCTGTAAAAACTAGATATGAAAAAAGCTGCTTGTATTAGGACTCAGGTGGTAAGCTGCTCAGGTGGTGTATTAGGACAATTATTAAATTTGATTATGTACGTTTTTGTAGGAGTTAAACTGAGTAATTTGTTCTTGATAGAGCAAATGCAAGTGTTGTCTTGCCGAGGTGTTGTTGATGTTAATGGTTCTTTGGCTACTGGTTCTCCTGACTGCAATAAAAGGCAACTTTGATGAAAAATAGATGTGGCTGATAATTAACTTCAGTTGAAGCTTTAAATATACTTCTCCATCAACATATTCTTTCATTAGTGGTTGGGAGCGAAAAAATATTTGTAATTTGTGTGAAAGACTTTTCACTTGAGCCTCAGCTTGTTTTTAGTGATGTTTATGTCACATATTGTGTTTCATAGTTGGAACAGAAAACACATTTTGTCATGTGCAAACAAATAACACATCTTATAATCCCAATATTTTTCTCAAGGATCAATTTGATGTATTAAAACAAAAATTTAACTGTTTTTACTTGAGATCTTGTATTTAAGCCCTTTTCTGTAATCTTACAATTTAATTTACCAAGAACGTTTCTGAAACTGTGATTTTAGGATCATCTGTAAGAAATCTCTCGAACAGCGTATTTGTCCTGTTGTATTGTTGGTTTCAGAACCCATCAAGTCGCAGGAGCCTGATGTATCACTGTAACCTGCATACAAGCTCCTCCCGAGGCAGTGTCGAGACTGGCAGCCCTTACCTCATCCAGCGTGTTGCAGTCAAAAAGCAGGTGGTCGGCAATGAGCTGTATACAATCTGAAGAGACTACTACTTTGCAGTTTCTGACAAAAAAGCGTGTCGCATTTGAAAAACAGCTGGAAGCACAATATCTCCCCTTTACAGTACCAACATATCGAAACAAACACCATGTACCAAGGTGCCATTACCGTTTTGTAATATTGGTACTGTAGAGGGGAAAAATTCTGCTGATGGCACCAAAATCCAATCGGCAGTAGTCTCTCCAGTTACATATAGAGCTCACTGGTGGTCAGCAGTCTATCCAGTCTAGTCGACTACATATATCCCTTTCCTTTTTAAATTGTTTTCCCTTGAACTGGTATAAGTATATGCTTGGTTTTAAATTACTTTAGTTGTCTCCAGTTCGAAATGGTCGCGGTGATACCTACAACCTGGTTTCGATGTTCCTTTGCGCCATGATCACGTAGGTAACAATTGAAGAATATCAAGCTGAAGGTGTTAAACTTCTCAGTCTGGAAGACATCGTTAAAAGTTGGTTTAATAAACATATGGCACATGAAAAACACTGAACACGAAATACGAAAAACACAGACGCTCGGACGGTTTAGCCACTGTACTTATTTAATAGTTCCGTCGCGGTAGCCAGCTTGAGGACACTGGGGCTCAAGCCGGCTACCGCGACGGAACTATTACATAAGTACAGTGCCTAAACCGTCCGAGCGTACTCGCATCTGTATTTTTCGTGTGCCATGTGTATTTACTAAACCAACTTTTAAACTTTTAACGACGTCTTCCAGACTAAGAATTTTAACACCTTCAGCTTCATATTCTTCAATTGTTACCTACGTGATCATGGCGCAAAGGAGCTTTGAAACCAGGTTGTAGGCATCACCGCAACCATTTCGAACTGGAGACGACTAAGGTAATTTAAAAGCAAGTATACATATATCCACTTGCAGATGTCGACCTCAGCTGGCTGGGACGGAGTGCTGGATGGGATTATCAACGAGGAGGACTGAGCTGCCCAACCTGAAGATGGGATCGCCGGGGAACTGCAGCTCGGCCACTGTGGTCATCGCCTTCCTGCTCAGCTATCTGGTCATCAGCTAACACACAACCACCTGCTTGTTGCAGATGTCCACCTCAGCTGGCTGGGATGGGGTGCTGGATGGGATCATCAACGAGGATGACTGTGAGCTGCCCAACCCGGAGATGGGGTCGCCGGGGGACTGCGGCTCGGCCACTGTGGGCATCATCTTCCTGCTCAGCTACCTGGTCATTAGCTTCCTGATCGTCATCAACATGTACATCGCGGTGATCCTGGAGAACTACTCGCAGGCCACGGAGGACGTGCAGGAGGGGCTGACTGACGATGACTACGACATGTACTACGAGATCTGGCAGCAGTTCGACCCCGACGGCACGCAATACATCCGCTACGACCAGCTCTCGGACTTCCTGGACGTGCTGGAGCCGCCGCTGCAGATTCACAAGCCCAACAAGTACAAGATAGTGTCCATGGACATCCCGATCTGCAAGGGCGACCTTATGTTCTGCGTGGACATCCTGGACGCGCTCACCAAGGACTTCTTCGCCAGGAAGGGCAACCCCATCGAGGAGACGGGCGAGCTGGCCGAGGTGGCTCCCGGGCGGCCAGACGAAGTCGGCTACGAGCCCGTGTCGTCGACGCTGTGGCGGCAGCGCGAGGAGTACTGCGCGCGACTCATACAGAACGCCTGGCGCAAGCACAAGCAACAGCGGCAAGGTGGTGCCGACAGTCCCGGCTCGACTGACGCGCGCGAGACCGCGGTACTGGTGGAGAGTGACGGATTCGTCACCAAGAACGGACACAGAGTTGTTATCCATTCCCGGTCGCCCTCGACCACCTCCCGACTGGCGGACGTCTGAGGCCGGCCACGTCCCCCATCCCACGACGACACCGACGACCACGAACAAGATGTCAACTAAATTGACCGACTTACTCAACATCGGTAATCCTATTTTCATTCGACCGAGGGGGTGGGTGCATTCCTCTCTGTTTCTTTGCTTTTAATCTCGCTAACCGATTAATTTCAAAATTTACTTTAAACCCGTATTATATCAAATAAAATGTATATTCTTTTTTAATAATCTTAATGGGCACAATTTTCTGCTTATGATTCAAATCAAAATCAAATTAAATATGAATCGTAAAGCTATATATAAATTGTAATGAATTCATAAGCTAAAATATGTAGACATTTTTCCAATTAAAATTAATATTTTAGTAATATTAGAGGCGATTGCACCACACTCCTGACCCTCCCTGTATGTTGCTGGAGCGATCCAACTACATATCCTTCACAATAATAGCAATAATCATTTGCTCACATTTAACTCGAGCGAAATCACCTTGACACAGTCAACTCCTAATTTTCCGTCCTGATTCGGCAATATGCTGCGCTTCAAAAGCCTCCCTTTCCTCACCGTCGTTTCGTCACTCGTCATTCCTCGAGTGACTAATCGACATTTTCTGTAAATAATCGGTTGAGTAATTTACCTTGCCATCTTGTTCGACAAATTTGTTTGGCAGTTTTACAATTTAAGGGCTGTACACTACTAATATGTACATTTTTGCAATTTTTTTATTACAATTTTAGCGGCTTTTAAGAAAATAAAGATTTTATATTGAATAAATTTTAAAAGTGCGTTACATTTAAAGTTAGTTAACGATGAATTGGAAATTATATTGTTAGAATATGAAAGTCTTTAACATGTACTACAAAGAATCGTACTTGTATATTTTTACACATTCGAATTACGCTGCATTTGTCTATTGTTGTGCGCAGATGCTTTTATAATATTTTTAAGTGCCAGTTGTGGGAATATGAATACTTCCTGCTGAAGCAGCCAACGACAATAAGTAGTTTACCTCCACTGAAGCTGTTTATGCTCATAAACATTTAAACGAGTGTAACAGCATAAATTCAAGTTGTTTTCATGTTTTTCACAAAGTATTGACTAACAGAAACATTCAGATGCATTGCATGTTGTACCAAGAGAGAGAGGATACTTTAACTTGTATTAAAATTGAACTTAACTTTAGATTTGAGTAAGGTATTGTGAGTTAGTAAAAAATGGTATGAGCTCACTTGTATATTTACTTATATACTTTCCAAAATAACATAATTATTTTTAAAATGGGATTTATAATATAAGTAGGCGTATAAAAATTAGTATTCCATGTCAATTTGTCTTGAAATCGGTTTCGGAAAGATTAAAAATACACTTGCTAAATCTTTAGTAGTTCAACGATTATTTTATATTAAGCTCTTGCACTTACAGATAGTGGTAAAGGAAATCAAACTTGCCACAAGTACCAATAAGATATTACACAAATTTGATATTACGTTTATTGGATGTGAAGGCTAAATATAATAGTTCAAGTCTACCTCTCTCACAAAATGCAAATTTTGTTCAAGTATATAAACTTCTAACTTCTAACTGTGAAATCAGTTTAAATATTTATCAATTTCTATTTTTATATCGCTGTCATTCAGAATCATGCTAATGAGTGAATTCATACTGCCTTGTATTTTCAGTGTTGGGCTTGCTACTAGATTAGTATATTTAAGATCTAACGCTTGATTGTAATTATGTACAGTTTATATTTCATAGACTGCAAAAAAGAGTATGGTGATGACTTGTAAATAATATTTAAATTACTAACCTTGCTTTTAGGTAAGTACATTTACATTATAAAATCAAACTCTCGGTAAAAATAAGTTATTTGTAATTTCCTAACTATAAATTAATTACAGAGCCAAATTGAAATTAAAACATGAATGATGGGTGCTTGTTAATTAAGATTTACATCATTTATTGTTTTATTTCTTTTATTGAACCTTTCCAAGAATTTTTAAATAGAGGTAATTGATTTGAAATCAGTTTATATTTTAACCCTCTGGCTGTCAGACCCAAATGAGGCTACCATACTCACTGTGTCACTCCTGGGGCACCATGTTAGTATGAGAACAGCCAAAGATTTCAGTTGTTCTTGCTGTTAAAAATTTGTCAAAATCTGAATTGTAGTACTTTTAGGTTAGTGGTAGGTGTATTAAAGCGTTTGACAAATCAATTTTTTCCATTATATATAATATTTGAATGACTGTATCGATAATAGTTTCCAAAAATTTGTTCAGTGTAAGCCGCTGGCAGCCAAAGGATTAAAGCTTAGTAAGTCACAATGACAAATAGCAACTTATTCGTTTTTTATAGGTATAATATTTATTATATTTTGAATTGTCTGTGATAAAGCTTTAAGATTCTAACTTAAATTAAACAGAAATTTATATAAAAACAAGACTTGTTTTCACTTTAACTATCTCTGCTAAAGTTATGTTCGTGATTCATATATAATCATGTTATCAGATGTTTAAATTGTTCTTGTGGTGTATTGTTCTCGTTTTAAATCACGCACATATTTATGTTTGTTATAATTAGTTTATTTGTAGTTATCGATTAATATAAATATATATTTAGTGTTATTCTATTGTTGGCTGAAATCCACAGTAGTGCATAATTGTAAAAGAATACGGTTGTAAGTATTATTGTTTTAAAACATGTCACCATAAAACAGTCACATTCGAGTCATTAAAAAGGAAGTATTCATATTTTTATGCTCAGTTTTTATTAGGATATAATTGTTAGTTGATAAACTTAAAATGGCTGCATCCCGGAGCAACGAGCTTTCATTCTCATCGCCGCCTTCAGAGGTGGATTTTTCTATTTTCAAAGTCCCATTTACATTTTGGAATAAACTTTACTTTTCAATAACAGAAAGGTTCGAAATACAATCGAGGGTTCCCTCAAAACGTCTTCCCTGTTTTGACGGGAGCGTGCTCGGCCACAGATTGTCGCGCGGCTATGCGCATGGAAGCTCGTCGTTCCGGCTCGGCCAATCAGCTTCTGTTCCTAAGTGTCGTGTCCGAAAGCTGTCAGAACGGTGTCGGCCCCGGGTGGGAGTGACGTGCCAACACTCATCTAGCTTATTTCACACATCTCTTTACTCTCGGACGCTACAACGCAGTGAAAGACTCGAGGGGAGGTCTCACCACTTTACTTACTGTATCCGCGTTGCACACGTAAATAATAATTTAAACAAGAATAATTTCAAGAACTCTTAGAAGTGAATAGTGGAGTTTAGCTTAAGTCGGGGTTAGTTATCACACTTGGT
Source organism: Allygus modestus (assembly GCA_963675035.1). Taxonomy (NCBI): domain Eukaryota; kingdom Metazoa; phylum Arthropoda; class Insecta; order Hemiptera; family Cicadellidae; genus Allygus; species Allygus modestus. The sequence continues at coordinate 136,115,943 of OY776115.1, forward strand.
TTTATAAAGTTGCAGCAACGACGCAGTCCGTTCGGAGTGACGGGGCCTGCACTTCCCTGAGGCCCCGCACTCGCGCAACCATTGCCTTGTAATCATGTTACGTTTTGCGTTTGCAATATTTTGTTTGCCAATTGAAATAAAAAAGTTTAAAAGGTTTGGTAATAAAATAGTGGTGTTAATTTTCCCGGTGTTTCTCTTCATTTTGTAGGTTGGAGTTTGATCCCCGTTAGTTTTCCGCCCAAAATATGGTAAGTAATTTAGTTACTACTTTTTTGGCTTGTATCTTTACAGAGTACTGCAGCTACTACGTTAGGTTTATTCATTTTGGTCACAACATTCTTCCCAGGTCCTATTTTGGAAAACACTACCTTGTTTTCTTTTTTGTTAAAATGTAACAAGTAAAATTTTCAGCTGGAAGACCAACCTTGTGAAAATCTTTCCACACATACAAACGGACAAAACACACATAATACAGTATCTCTTGTTTAGAATGGTAGGAAATCCGTCAAAGAGGAAGGTTCTTCTACAGATGAACGACAAATATTTATAGCATTGCCAGTTATTACTCTTGTGTTTCATTTAAGTACACTTATTTTTTAAAGGGAAATTTGTAAGACAACAATGGATCGCGAGTGGGTTTTGGTACTGGATACAGGCCACACAATCAAACAGGTATCATAAACATTTCAAGTGCAGAAAGGAATCGATTTGTACTCCTAATGTGGTGTAAAAATGCGCCAATATGATATGGCGAGCCCAGAATAACCAATCTTTAGGGAACAACAGAAACGGGACCAAAAAACTAAAACAAGTTGCTTTAGGAATTTGAAGAGAAAGTTTATAAAAATCCACCCAAAATCAAATTTCTAAAATTGCCTCTATAGTTCTTGATATTCTTGATTTATAGTTTGCAACAAGGTAATGCCAATTACCAATTGTTATAAAAATGCATAAATCATATTTTTATAATATTATAAACAAAATTATATAAAATCTTAAGTATGATCTTGTCAATCATTAAATTGAGACATAACTACACAGGTTTGCTTTGAAAGTGTTATTTTATGACAATAGCTTGCAACAGATGGACCAAACTCATGTAAATATTAAACGAGATATCAAACGACAAATAATAGCATTCAACAACATATTATGACCATGGCATTCAACATCTCAGATTCTCTGTATTCTACATAGTGTAGAATACTTCACCTAAGTACAGGGTCATCGAAAAAGGTCGCAGCAGTTAAAAAAATCATATTTTCTTAGGCAATCGAGATAAAGTAATAATTCGATCTGACAACTAATTGGGAAATCATAGTTATTTTGATGTGACTGCACTTCACCCGTGACCTTGGAGCCGTTTGCACACAAGTGAAAAAGCCGTCAGTGTACGCCAAAGTTGTTTAAGAAGCCCCATCAAACCAATTGCCAAGGGAAAAAATGGTTTTTAGTTGTTGGATTTAACAACAAATTATTAGTTTAATCATCTCAAAAAGTTCATGAGATATAATTTGCTGAAATCGCTCCAAGCTTTTTGATGACCCAGTATTTCCATGCCTACAATAATGTTTATTATAGTTTTTCCACCATGGGAAATTTGCTAACATTTTAAAAAGAGTAAACAAACCTAACATCCAGCATGCTGTACAAGTTGCCAGTTCATATCGTATTAAAAGGACAGTTTATTTATTTATGTTGGTTCTTAGGTTTTTTCATAGAACTACAAGTCAGTACTTATTTGCTAGTAAAGGTGCGATCACACTGGGAAATTTTGCCATAAAACTTTGCATGCAACCAATTCTAGGGTATATTTATATACAAATTCTCACAAAATCAGTAAGCAAAGCTCTCATTAAGGCCCAACTCCAAGGTTACATATGCAAGTGGAAATGTCACTTTCTGAAATTTAAAATTGCTGCAACTCTTATTTTCCTTCTATTCAATACCATTTACAATGTATTGAGTCAAATATTGTGGAGGGTCTAATGCAATTCGGGGGCAAAATCTACAATCGAAGTTGCTTTAGATATTGCACAACACGAGTTACTTGACTATCTCAAGGGTCGAGTTTCCCAGTGTGATCACACTTTAACAGCAAATGAGTTATGAAAGCACCATCAACAGGAAACATCCTCAGTTTTTGGGTAAATTTCATATCGGCACAAGATAATTAATTCAGTATGAGAAAAAACCATGGGAGAAACACAAATTCACTTGCCCCAACAGTGAAGAGAATAAATAATAAACGGTATCAGGAAACTGACACATACTTTCTCCCTTTTAGCCAAACTTTAATGACAAAAATATTTGTTATTTACTAAATATAGAATATGAAGTATAGATAAATGTACAGAAAATTGTCTAAAATAGTTGTTTTCAGAAATATCCACCCAAATTGCTTTTTCGGAGGCACTATACAGTCCGTTGCTACACACAGTAGTTTTGAGAGGGGAAATGCCCCCTTGCCCCCCCCCAGGGTTAAATAGCAACACATTTCGAACATCATCTGTTGGTCAATGCTAACTTGACCTGCATATCAAATGAAATTGATCAGTAAATAAGAGAGAAATAGTTATTTTTGTATTCCCCATAAGAATAACATTGGACAACGTACTGTGTTTACCGCTAAATGAAAATTTCAATTTTCTCCGCAACTAGCAATCGTAGAATAGTAATTTAAAATACTAATTTATTTAGTTTTTTGAGCTCTTTTTAATGGTGAATAGTAATCTTTTTCAAAATTTATGATTTTTTATGAAAAATCCAAAAAACTGAATTTTTTATGTTTTAAGTCGTGTAATTTCTGAACCCGCATTTTTCCAGAAATGCGGGTAGTGTCATTTTGTTGGAAACCTAAAGTTCTACAAACCACGAAAGTTTAATCAAAATCGTTAGAGCCGTTTTTGAGAAATTTGGATTTTTCATGCTTTTTGGCGGTTTTTGGGGGATAATTACCCTTAAAAATCAAAAATTCAAAAAAATGAAAAAACGCCTGGAGATATCGTGGATTAGTACCTACATACCAAATTTCATAAAAATCGGCCCATAGGTTAGGGCTCTAGCTCGTACACATCCACACAGACACACACAATCGTGGATTAGTACCTACATACCAAATTTCATAAAAATCGGCCCATAGGTTAGGGCTCTAGCTCGTACACATCCACACAGACACACACAATCGTGGATTAGTACCTACATACCAAATTTCATAAAAATCGGCCCATAGGTTAGGGCTCTAGCTCGTACACATCCACACAGACACACACACACACACACACACACACACACACACACACGGACACACACACACACAGACAGACATCACGTAAAAACCACTTTTTTGGGTTCAGGGAGCACCAAAACAATTATTTCCACTAACAACTCAAATTCGAAAATTTTTACGAAAACAATACTTTCTCCATATACTATGTATAGGGGGAGAAAGTAAAAATTACTAATAGCAAAACAGATTAACTCTTTGAGCCCCAAGCATGTAAATTGAGTGGTTCGATCTGTGTTGTTTAGTTATATTTTTAATGTACTTGAATTATAAAATTGTGCTTCCGGTTGACACACACAGTAAAGGTAGGTAAAAAGTAGCAAAATACTTGAACATCTATATGTAACTAACAAAGAATTTACCCATCCTTGTCAGCTTGGGCCCATGTTGTCCATTGTTTGATTAGGGTCCACCCTCCCCTTCAACTCTGGCCACTGAGTTGCATGGAAAAAAACATAAGTAAAGATTCGAACCAAGCTTTTGGGCGGCTGTTGATCGACCTTAGTCAACCTGATAGGCTAGCAGTTGTATGTGTGCATTACAAGCTAGGTTTGTGTGTTGGTTCTGTTTTTAGATAGCTGCCAGGTTACACCGGACTCAGACTGTGTACAGAGCTTGTAATGGTACGATTACTTACACCCTAACTAACCATGTTTTTAGGTATCAGATTAAAATGTTGATATATCAGCTACTGGAGCTCAAAGGGTTAAACGAATACTAACTGCTGTATCAAATTGTATAAGTTTGTATGTCTCATGATACTGTAAAAAGAAGTACTAAGAGTGAAGATCTACTCCCAGGGCCTGATTAAGAGGTGTGGCGCCTATAGGCTTGAGTTGATTTGCCCCCCCCCACTCCCCACCAACTACTGATGGGGGATGTGTGTCGAAAAAGACTCGATGGACAAGTGTCTGAACGTGGCCCGACATAGCTTTATTTTGTGGATGTGGTATGTGTAAGGGTATACCAGCGTTAGGCATTTTTGTCTCTTTTACTTTTGTCAACGTAGAAACCATCTCCATCTATTTCCAACCAATGAGTGATTGCCTAAACTCAGGGGCACCGCTGGTATCCTCTTAGAGCATATTGACTGATTTAATGAGTCCTATATATCTCTCGGTTTCAGTTCCATCGTAAATGACAGCCGGATCGCTTAACATCGGCCATAAATGGCGATCGCACTATATAACATCAGCCATAATTGATGCACCACGTAATATCAGCCGGAAAAGACGTTCTGACCATACACTATCAACATAATAAATTAATGAACCACGTTATAGTTGCCGTATTTGATGATCGGAATGTGTGCCTTAGGCCATAGATGACGATCGCACCACACTTTTGGTCAAAAATTATTATGATCGCACCGCTATCCGCCCAAAATAGACGACCAGACCATGTGATATCGGCGTTAAATTACGACCGCATCGCGTAATTGACGATCGCACCACGTGATATAGGCCGCAAATGGCGATCACACTAAGTTATGGGTCGTAAAGAACGATCACACCGCGTAGTCACAGCCATTAAAGATGATCGCACCACAGATGACGTTCAAGGATATGATCCCGTCCCAAAGTATTCCCGAGGTCAAATAAATCCCGCCGGAAAAAAATGGGATTTTTTCCCGAAATTTCAGGACCCGTCACATTCATCCCTAATCAGGAGCTAAGTAACAACCGAACTAGGTAACCTTCTGTCAAAGTGTCAAACTGTGAATAAAGCAGATGTGGTGACAGGAAAGGGCGTAAATAACTAAAATTCCCTCTAGCCAATTAATCACCGCACTTCCAAGATTATAAAAAACATTCAGCCTCTTCGGCGCCCTAGGTTGCAGCCTAGTCAGCCTAATGGGTAATCAGGCCTCGACTACTTCCCCATTTGGCTAAAAAACACACCTTTTCTTAGTATATTTTTTATTGATTTGTATAAAACGTAACAATAAATCTGTACAACAAAATAACCTCTTTCTACCTACAATCAGTATTGTCTTCAACATTATTGGTATCTTGGATATCCGAGGCAACCTTCATCCCAAAAACCGCTCTAGAGAAAGAATCTATCCTTTTTAGATTCTCACGCATCTTATCATTGGCCTTGTTCATTACATACTTCATGTACTGAAACAAAGCAAAATTATGAGTCAAGTTGTTAAAAATTCTTTAGTCTTCTTTACTCTTTAGGAATAACAAAAAAGGTGATATAGCCCTTCTGTAATAGATCCAATTAGATTTTCTTTACTCATTTGTACAAAATAATCTGTTTAATATGTTGGTTGTGTGAATATTTTTAAATAAAGTATATAATTGTTATAACCTTAAAATATAACAAAATTCTTCTTAAACATTAACTTTAGTAAACCACAAAAAATGACAGTACAAAGACAAATGTTCAGGATTTGATTAATACTGTACTTGAAACTGCAGTTAAAACTTTGTAAACATAATTTGTAAAAGACAAACCAAGGATAAGCAGCATGTACAGGGTTTATTTTTTGATTTATTTGGACTTTACCTATCGCTTCTAGTGTTTAAAACTACACTACGTTTCGGGAGGTAAGGAAACTCCTCTTAAAGGCCTAAATTTTGCTGTAGCTCCTAAAGCCGTAAACGTACTTGATTTCATTACTGGTATTGAATCGGCAACACCCCAGCTCCCTGAGGATGTAGCTGATCAATTCAGAAGTGAGGCCAGTGTGGCACTTAAAAATATAAAACCAGTGAAACCAAACATAACAAGAAATGAAAAAAAGGCATTAAATGCTTTAAAAAAGGAAGAAACCGTAAAGATTTTACCAGCCGACTAAGGAAATGCAACTGTGCTAATAAATAAAGTTGATTATTCGCATAAAATTCAGGATGTTCTTAAAGCTTTAAAATACACACTACTAAAGAAGGACCCAACTAAAAGTTATGAAACTAAAATCGAAAAGACTCTCAGAAAACACAAAGAATTTTTTACAGACGCACAGCGCAAACTGACTTACACCACACCACTCAAAAACTCCTCACATGTATGGGTTACCAAAAATACACAAAGAAGGTGTTCCTCTGAGACCCATTGTTAGTTCAAGAGACTCCCCAAGTAGAGAACTATGTAGATTTCTCCTGCCCATACTCAAACCTCTGTCAGGAAATACTGATTCATATGTAACAAACACAAAGCATTTTGTAGAAATCGTAAAAGACATGCAAATTTCAGACAAGGACATGTTAGTTAGTTTTGATGTTGAAAGTCTTTTCACTAATATCCCCGTAAACCAAACACTAGAAATAATTGAAAAACGGTTACTCAATGACCAAAACTTAAATAAAAGAACCAAAATCCCAGTAAATGTAATTATGGATTTGCTTAAATTATGTACCGAGTCAAATTATTTTGAATTGGAGGGCCAAATCTTCCGCCAGGATGAGGGAATGGCAATGGGATCGCCTTTGTCACCAATATTTGCCAACATATTTATGGAAGAATTCGAACAGAAAGCTATTGTGTCTGCTTGTTTTCAACCAAAAGTGTGGCTGAGGTACGTTGACGATGTCTTTGCAGTCTGGAATCATGGCGATAACAAGTTAGACGAGTTTACTGAGCATTTAAATAAAGTTTCATCAACAATAAAACTCACAACAGAAAAAGAAAAAGACCAAAAACTAGCATTTTTGGATGTAAAAGTAGTTAAAGATGGAAACGCCCTTAAACAGAAATTTTTAGAAAGAAAACACACACAGGTCGATACCTCAATTACAAATCAAACCACTGTGAATCAGTCAAAGAATCAGTAGCTTATTCTCTTTTTGACAGGGCCAAATCAGTTTGTTGTGAAAAGAAAACTTTAGACGCGGAGCACAATAAAATGTCACAAGAGTTACAAAAGAATGGTTATCCTCAAAAAATAATTAACAGATGCAAAAAGAAAAGGGGGACAAAGCCAAACACTGTTCCAAATGTGGATAAACCAACAGCTTTCATAAGCATCCCATATGTCCCAAAACTGTCGGAAAAAATAAGGCGAGTTGCCAGAAAATATAAGATCTTAACAGCTTTTAAATCGTCAAACACTTTAACTAACTACTAACACTTTACTAACTAAAGTAAAACCGAAAAATGAAGAACAAGCCTCAAAAACTGTATCTACAGCATCAAATGTGAATGTGAGGGTGAATATATAGGGGAAACTAAAAGGCCGCTAAAAGTTCGTAAAAACGAACATAAAAGAAACACAAAAAATGGCGAAACAGTAAAATCTATATTGGCAAAACACGCCTGGGAAAATGATCATAAATTTAGTTGGGAAGAGGCAAAAATTATACATCATGAGTCTCACTATTATAAAAGAAAGTTTGTTGAAGGGGCATTAATTAAATTACATGAATATCTGATAAGTCAGAGTAGTATTGATGTCAGGCCACTACGGATTCCCTTAATTAAAAACCATTTCAGACAAAAATCACCCCGTAAACACAAGCCAGTTCCTTGTGTTACAGTTGCTCCTGCGTCTAGAGTCCACCCAATGCGGCTACGACACATGCGTCCGTGATCGCCCTTGGAGGAAACACGGCCACCTGATTGCATGACCAGTTCCCAATGCTCACCTTGGAGGCATGCGGTAATCTCTATGAGAATATCGTACTGGTGCCCGTGTAGCATTCTAGGAGGAATCGTGCAGTTTTTGGTTTCCGTGTCATGTTCCCGTCGACAAAGACGTGTGGGTAGCCACAGCTGTGTCGTCTCGTGCCCCTGTCGGTAGGTGGGGGTAGCGGCTCTCCCCCTCCACTGCCGCTAGCCACTAGTCGAGTGCGCGGTTTGGTAGTGGATGGACGTGAGATTCAAGTTTCCCGTGTTTGCCGTCAGCTTGGAGGCTACGATGCAGAACAGGTAATGTATTGTCAGTTTTCCATTTGTTCGTATATATAAATGTTGTGTTAGTGTATTGTATTCGATTTTTTGTATATATATTTGTTATCTTTGTGTTAGTGTAAATTAAAATGTAAAGGAAAATATTTAAAAAAATCAAAAAAATGTAAGTTAGTTAGGTATATATATAAATGTTGTGTTAGTGTATTGTATTCGATTTTTGTATATATATTTGTTATCTTTGTGTTAGTGTAAATTAAAATGTAAAAGAAGAATAATTAAAAATCAAAAAAATGTAGGTTAGTTAGGTGTAAGAATTTGATATTTAGATGTAAGTAGGGTTCACTTGATAACGGGAGGAGTTTCCTTACCTCCCGAAACGTAGTGTAGTTTTAAACACTAGAAGCGATAGGTAAAGTCCAAATAAATCAAAAAATAAATTCAAATCCATCGCTATTATGAGTTTCAAAAAAAGTACAGGGTATTCCTCTTCCCTTTATTTGATCATTGCTCTGTCGTTTATAATGATATGTCGGTTCAACTTGGGATTCGCCTTCAAAGAACACAAAATGATTGCATTAGATTTATCATGAATTAAAGAATAGATAATCACATTCCCTTTATTTGATCATTGCTCTGTCGTTTATAATGATATGTCGGTTTAACTTGGGATTCGCCTTCAAATAACACAAAATTATTATATTCGATTTATCATGAATTTAAGAATAGATGATCACATTACTCCAACTTACAATCAGTTAGGATGGTTAAAATTAAACAAATCCAGATTATATAAATTAATAACATTACTTTATAATATAATTCAAACTAAAGTTCCAAGTTATTTTATGACAGAATGTTATTAGTGAATTTCCTTTGGAAAGTGAACTATTAGCATGACCCGCACGGAGAAACTTAAGCCCGGGACCACCATAGAAGTTCCTAACGTGACCCCCTGAACACGTTTTGGGGGGTCGTTCAAAATTTTATATATATATATAGACATATATATATATGTGTGTGTATGCACTCTAGCGGTCGCATTTTTTGTCTGATTTACTTCAAATATGGTAGGGATGTTCCTTTCTATAATCTGTTGGACAAGTTCGTTGGGCAAAACAATCGGAAAACTCTAAACCCATTTTTTGGGGATTAATCTTTCAAATTTCGGGTTTTTGGACCCAAAAAGGGTCAGTAAAGCCCCAGATGTAAAATTAATGCATGTAAAAAGATGGGAATTAGAGAGGCGAAAGTTTTAAGCCCTCTCTCGTCATTCTAGCACACATATTTACTAAGTTATTAAAGAAAATGTGTATTGACCAAACGCAGTACGTTTTCTTATGGGGGTTTTACATTAGAAAAGCCTGTTATTCATTTGTTGGTGTACTTTTAACATCTCCAGCAACCTCACGCCTACTTTAAAGCCTGACTGGACCTTCTCCTACCTTATAATGCACAAAATTGTATTCCCATCATTGCAGGTAAATGAAACCAGGAGCATCAGAATAGCCAAAAAATCAATGTTTTTAGATTTCAATAAAAATTGACATATGTATGTTTTTACACTGATTTTGAGTTTTAAAAGTTTTTATGTGGAAATTCACTTCCCTCACGTCAGCGTGCTGCGTGCAAACTCGTTTTTAATTGATATAAGCGGTCGAGGAACCAGAGAAGGTGCTTCTAAACTCTCTATTCCAGACCATAGAACAGAGATGTTCAATAAATCTTTCTGTGACACTTGTACGGAATGAAACGTCCTCCCAGAACCAATCAGAACTAAACACAATAACAATAAGTTTTGTAAATTGATAAAGAATTTAACCAATCAAATCATTTTGGAGCAAGAATAAATTAATTGTTTTCTAAATAAATTCTTGTAAATTAGTAAAAAGAACGTGTAATAAAGTAAAACATTATTTGAATTTTGTTAAGAAATATTTATTTATTTAGCCAGGATAACAATAAAATATTGCACTGGCAACAAATTAAATACATTTAACATTTAATTTATTAATTATAATCTTCAAAATTTTTGTATTAATTAAGTTTAACATTGGTTTGTATTTGATTTAGTTGCTGTTATTATTTAATTTATATACAATAGTTACATAGGTAAGAGAGGGCTTTATAGCCCTATTTATGCTGATCAAAACCAATAAATCAAATCAAATAAAATCAAAATCAAATCTCTCGAACATACCAGGAACTACACAGCCATTAAAATCAACATTGATGATGGTAAGAGTATCCAAAACCATAGCCATAATGGGAGGATGATAGTTGCCCCCCACCAAATAGTTTGGAGAAAATATAATTGTGACATATCAGGATCGTTTATGCCCTCAACCCCCAATTAAAATACTCAAATTACGCTTATGCCCAGAATGTAGGGTCCTGACGCAGCCCCTCGGCTTGAGCAAAAGCGTTCAGTATCAATTTTAAATCCCACCTAGTCATCTGCAAGGTTGACAGATCTTTTAAGGGTGATACAACTTGACACAAATGTGGTGTGGGGTTCATGGTTCTTTGATCCATGCAAACTGATGTTTGCACTAAACTCCAAAGGGAAAACACACTGAGGTCTAGCCCAAAAATCTACTGAGTAATATATTGAACAATTAATACACAATTCTTCCTTGCTTACTTCAGTATCTTCCTAATAACTTACTTCACTGCTGACAATGAGACCCTCTTCGTCAGACAAAGGAACTTCCAATCCATGTGTCCCTCTAACAGCTAATGTAATGGTACCTTGACGGCCAAACACAGACCCAGAGTTACGGTAGCCAGCAGCAAATGCACAGTCTTGCTAAAACATAATTCACAACCATGATGAAGTAATGGCTACCGTTCACAGTGTATTTTTGTGTTGAGCAGAGTTAAATCTGTTATAATTGTTCTGTGCACTTTCTGACATGTTTACAGCACTCATCCCCTCATGCTAACAACATTACATAGTGCAAAACCCCTTCAACTCGCCCCTCCATATGGTTGAGGTTATGTCTAGTGGTTTTGGTTGAATGAAAAGTCTAAGAGAAAGATTAAGTTAGATCTGTTTTATCCATACCATACTATAAAAGTCTGTCTCTCTGTCATAAAGTGTCAATTGCAAAGCTTTTGAAGTGAATGATCTGAAGGTAGTTCACATATATGGGCCCCAGACAGGCTTATTATCATTTCAAAAATCTCTCAGGAATCCGCCCCACAGGTCTTCAAATTTCCAGTGTTATTATTAAGGATATTTACTTTTACTTGACCACATGATTATTATTCAAACAGATGTTCTTAATTAAAAATAGTTCAACATGTTAACCACAGAATATAGTAACTGTTGCCTGCCCCGGAATATACCGGAAACTGCAGCTAGTATAACAATACTAATACTAATGTCTAACAATTTTGATGATGCAACAAAACTTTTATTGAAGGTTCGATACTGGATCCAGCTGCCATTGGTCATTGGGCTATTAATTAATGTTCCTGGTTAATGAATCTGAAAATACGCCCTAGTTACGTCGGCGTCTTACACAGTGATTTAGTGATATAGTGATCTATCAGGTAGACCTCGTGCAGATCTTCGTGAAGTCTGTAGGTATTATTATTAGTGAAAGTGGTTTAAACCGCTTTTAGGTGGGAGGTGAGCGATTGACATCTGTTTTAAGTCTGTTGACTAAAAGTCGCTTGTGAGAATCATCTGTTACGTGCAAAACCAAAAACATTGCAACTGCGAAGTGATTGTTATGCAAAGAATTTAGGTTAAGACTGTCCCACACATCTCGCGAACAGGTCTGAACATTCGGCCGAACATTCTCCCTATGTTCACTGAACATTCCATCCCGTATTCTTGCTACCAGTATACTAGGGCCCGACATAGATGAACCAAAGCAAGCACCACAGTGTACACGGTGTGCTCGTGTATGTTCGGGATAGTTTCCCTCGCCATGATTCATGTTCGCCTGTGCTCTGTTTTTTGACACGAATCAAAAGAAATGAGAGGAAGCGAATGGGCAAGCATGGTATTGGGCGAGCGTGTACTTGGTTAGTTCGTTGTGCACATTTGGTTGATTTGGTGTAAGATTCATTGTCGAGACTCATTCCGAACATTTATGCCAATCATTTGTCGATAGAGCACTGGTACCAGAAAGTTAATGCAGCTCCCACACTTCTAGCGAATACTCCGAACATTTGGAGTTCGGCCGATGTTTGGGCATATTCGCGAGAAGTTTGGGCCTTTATTGATTAACACAAATTATTTTCATTTGCCTTCAACACAGCGAGTTTGCTGCGCGCATATGTTTAAACATTAGTTTTATAGGAAAAAATATTGAAATTAAAAATCAAATAAACAATCAGCAATAGCAAATAAACTTTTTTTAAGTAAAAAACAACCGATCGTACAAGAACAAAATTCCAACTATACTGCCTACAACAGAGAAACAGTTCAACGGCTTGTGTTTACGGTTCCATTTGAAAAAAAAAACTCAAGAAGCTTAATGTAAACATTTTGAATTTTTTAAGACATAATTTAAAATAAAATACTCAAAAACATAAAGAGTACTATATTATAATTATGTTACTATATTATAATTATGTTTTAAATACCATCCTCGTGTTTATAAAGACTAGCCTATCCTAAAAAATGAATTACTATACATTGACCCAGTAAAATATATTTAATATACAGAGTAGCCAAATGTTTTCCGCAGGAATATTATGACACACGGTAGGCCTATTGTGAACTTCCCCTCCAACGCTGATCCCCCCCTCTGCTACTGGCACGCCATAATCAGGCTTCAGAAAGATCCGCACTTGGTCAATGTGATAGTTATTTTACTACACACAGTAAATTTCAATCAATCAGGTTATGGTTTATTTCCAACAAAAGCCTTATCGCACCTCACAACTCGCGACACATTTAATAGCAACACACATTTACAAATTTACCGTGATAACCAGGTAACAGCACAAACCTCTTGCTAGCAAGGAAGGATGCATTCTGAGTGGAGGAATGCTTACACAGCAAGACTGTCGCGCTAGTCTTGCCCACAGTCGAAAACGTGATTAACTGCCAACTTTCTATTCAGCCCTTGTATCTGATTTTGGATTGGCGAACTTTTTTGATATTTATCTGTACAGAGGGGTCAATGTTTTTGTGTATATAGGATCGACACTCATAACCACCAAATACGTCATCTTTTCTTACCGTAATGATTTTAGTATTGAGGCAGCTGTCCATAAAATTGTTGGAAATTATTTTTCATCCAATGTAACGTCTGTTTGTTTACATTCGTTTGAGTCAGTTCTAACATAGGGTTTATATCTACTAGAGGGGACACGCAATGCAAATTAATGTGAGAGATTTGTCGACATAGTTCTATCATACTAGAACCAGGGATTGTCGTGGTTTTGTTCATCATATTTTTGATAGAAATGTTTTAGTAGAGATTTTAAAATGTTTAAATAAACCTTTATCGTGATGGTCATCAAAGTGATATTTTGTTTACACGGGTTGGATACGGCGGACGAGTTGACTCGGCCTAACAACGCCGCAGATCACGTAGTTATCTTAATATGACGCTAGATCGCAGCACTGCTTTTACTAACTCTGGCTCCCATAAGGTGTCCCCTCTAGTAGATATAAAATTCAATGGTTCTAGTGATGAATACAACATTTCATAACTCTGTATTTGAAAACAGCCAATTTTACCATGCAGCTAAGAACTACGAAAATTATCGAATTCCTTATAGCAAAACAAATAATGATCAGCTGACTGCATGTCCCAAACATTACTTTACCTGTCCTAAACAAATGAAGGTCCTGTTGTGCTCAACAGGAGCACCCGTGTGATTTTGTTAGGCCTATCTGTTTTGACAATTCTATGTTCAACCAGCTGACTTTAACACTAAAATGAATTTTACAACCGTGTTGTGTTTACTTTTGGAAAATTACCACACTATGAAATATCAGATACTTTTTTACAGTTTAGTGTGGTTATTTGTGTTGTGATGAAAAGTATCATTCACTATTCATCACAAAAGTCCTAATACGGGGCTCGATAGCATTTTCCACTTGCCAGAAAATAGGTCACTTTTGTGACTAGTAGTAAAATATACTATTTTGTTCCCAAATTTCACTTTTGGTTTATGTCAACGTTAAACGAAAATAAACTATTAGCTACTTGCTATTCTCATGATGTTTAAAATGTTATCTCAGTGAACGTGTAAATTTTATAAAATAATTTTAAAATATAAATATAGGCCTATTATAGGCTTACCATTCTTTTAGCAGCATTCAAATCCCTGCACTGGACATGTAAAATAAAGGGTTCAAATTTTAATATCATATTTTTTTCTTCACACGTACTGAGCTGCATGACAACGTCATCTGGATGAACCACTGTGTGACTGGTCAATATCCACTTGCACCCCTTCTTGACTGAATCTCCTTCTCCCTGAAATAGCCATCTCTGATAGTTTATTGGGATTTTTACAAACACAGTAAATTACCTAATAATCCTACTCCTTTTTAAACGTCCAAATTTATTGCCCTTAAATCCGTAAGCCACAAGACACCGGATCAGTCCCAAAGTATCAGGACAAAATAGCATACCATTACCATTACCAGCTCCTTCGTCGTTGACCAAGGCTTGTTGGATAGACTGTGTCAAATGTTGATTTTACAACATTACATACAAAATCAAAGACATTGGTATCTATTCAAAATACAAGTCCATGGCAAGGGGGTCTTAAAAGGGGTTTAAAATTGTTTTAAGAAATTTAGAAATTTTTTAACCAAATACTTTAATCAAATTTTGGTACCTATGTGGCTTAGTTTGGTTTTGGCTTAGGCTTAGTTTTGTAGGAGGCCTGAGGAATGGAATAGCCAACAAATATTAAACGGAGTATAAATATCACATAACAACTATTTTATACAATGTCTGTAACTTTTACTGTAAAGTTAAATTATGATTGGTTTAAAAAGTGACAGTAACTTTCACTTTAAAAACATAAAGTGGGCTATATGGTAACCTAACTTTACCACCAACGCTATATACACTTATGCAAGCACTAGGCCTATGTACAGCACTGGTACTAAGTGGCAGCGATTGGTACACTCCAACAAGCAATTTTTCACCACTGAATTGGAGATGGCTCGAACACCTTTCCATCTTATACGCTAAGTTATTGTTTTCATAATGTCTTACACACTTCCCACTTAGTATAGTTTGGTTCTAATCCTTGAACTTGTAGGTATCCGTTTAAAACACGTTTCAGTATTTGTTAATGCATTTAGAAAAACGAATCAACAAAATAGCAACCAAACACACCAGATTATCTTTTGAGTGCATCGTACTATATGTAGGCCCCTACAGTAATGTGTAAATGCCAGTTAAAATGTTAGCATTTGTTTGTTTTGATTTTGATCCTTTCAATGTTTTGTTAATATATCTGAGGTATTTAATGTGTATTTCCCGTCGTTTTGACAAACTGAGGAAAGTGATTCCCATAGTATGTTTTCACGGTAAGTATGTAGTATCGTTGTCCTATTGCTTGCAGATTTGGCAACATAGCACCACAAAAGCTTCCGATAGCTATTACTTGGGCCCTACAGGCAATCCTAAAGATACTTTAAATAGAATATAACCAAGGCCCTATCCTAGGCCTAGCTGACAGTGACCAGAAGCATATTTTTAAAATTATTTGTAAAGTTTGGCCATTAATTAAACTTAAAAACTAAACGTAACAAAATAACTCGTATTCAACCCTTTCTCTGAAATGTTTGTCACTAAAGGGTTGTATTACGAAACAGTAGGACTACAGGAGGAATAATATTGGTTGCAGATTCACGATTCACATCAGTACTACCTTACGAAGTACAATTATTCTTCCTGAGCAGGAGCTGGTAGTAACATAGTCTTCAAGACTGTTTATAAAATCAATTAGCTTTATTATAGCTTCATCTATATTTCCCTTGCGACTTAAATCGGAGGAATGTTCTATTGACTTCTTTTTCCTGTCAAAAATATTATTTGATTTTAAGACAGCCATAGCATGTTATATTGTAATTGGCATTTGTAATAACATTAAGTAAGTAAGCTACAATATATTTTACAATCAGTCACTTTAATTAAATAAATGTTCACGGTTAGTTTTGATTTTAGCAATCAGCACCAACACAATCGATATCTACTAGCCTAAGTTAACAACAGATACACAAATATATACAAGTTTGACTTCGAGGTTATATTATTATTTTTTGAACCCATTCCTTGAGTATGAGTATATAGAATACATTTTTTTAATTCTAATTTTCCAAGGGCAGGCAAAAGTTTGAAAACCATGCAACTTGAAGTTCACTTAGAATAGATTGCATACCAAGTGGACATGAGATAGGAGATATATGGCTGAATTTTGTATATGTTTATAAGCATTGAATATGTACACATAATCAATGCTATAGGCAGCGTTTGCGTAGTAATTATTTAACATACTGGCCATTTAAACCTAAGTAGATTTCTAGTATTGCGAACAATATCATAGACTAACTACAGTACTGTAGTTAGTCATTGACAATGTCAATACCCACCACTCTTCTCTTCTCTATCCACTGATGCTTTGAGGGCAGGTCTGCCCACATTCTATCATCATCCTTCATCCCAGATCTGGCGATTCCTTCCATATTAGCCTAAATAAAGGTTTGCCAAGTGGTCTTCCCCCTAAGAGTAATTTTGACCTAGGTTTTTTATTATGAGTAATTTTTTCGTCTTCACATTTTCTTGCCCTTCTTAGCCATTTACTTGTTGGTTAACGCAACAGTGTATGGGTGATAATAAGTCAATTAAGTATTTCCTTTCTTAATTATATTCTTTTGAATCCTCCATACTGTCTTGGTCATGTACTAGGCCAAATACCCTTTTTCTATAACAAGTTAGTTTAAAAGCAAAATAATCCTTTATTTTCAAAAGTCATTATTAATTATGGAGTCATAGCTTCTTCTTTAAATCTTACATTAACGCTCGAGTAACATGTCCATGTAGTATATATATATAGGGTCTAGCATAGAGAGGATTATATTGGTTGGCGATTATTTTGACTTTAGTATTTCTAGACAACATACTTAAATTAATTAATTTTTCTACTGTCCATTCAGTTTTTAATGATAACACAAACCCACTTTTGGATCAAGGTTCGTAGAGCTTTCAGACCAGGTGTGCTTATTTACATAAGAGTAATGTTCGCAGCAAAGATATCTTACGAGGGTGTCCAGCTGATTCATAAATCAACAACATACCATAAAGTTGCCAACCTTAAGGGTATAATAATGGTACAGCTATTTTTAAATTGTCACTGGGCATGCAGAAAGAAAATTTAAACCCTTAATCCATTAATCTAATAATACAAATAAATCAAAACAATGTATTAGTTTCATAAAATAACAGCTTATCATATAATGTAAGCAGTTAAACAAATGTTAATTCTAATTACACAGATGAGGAAAATATGAATTGTACTCATACGATAAATATCGTGTTTCCAGCAACACTGCAGATTGTATTGGTGATCACGTGACCTTCCAGCTGTTTTATGAGGTCTCTTCTGGTAAAGTAGAAAACCTTAAATAGATCGACTCAGCACACCTGGTCTGAAAGCTCTACGAACCTTGCTTTTGGATTTTCTTCCCGCATTTTCGCTGTCTGTAATGGTAGGCAAAATGTAGGCAAATAATAACTCTTGAATAACTTTAGAAAAATTATTAAAAATTGGACTCATTTATTAGTTGATCTTCTCGTCATTTTCAAGTATATTGATATTTTGATTGATTTCCAGTCAGATATTGTTCGATTTGTCTTGAAATACGCATAAGCTTTTGCATTTGAATATTGTCTTAATAAACCATGCAATGCAATTAATGCACAAATACTATGGCTTACTATGGCACTGATAGTGTTCATCTGTTGTATCTCGACTTAGTTTATTTGTTATTAGTGAATTAGTGACACAGGACCGAATACTCATTTGACATTAAATGAACGTTCTAAACGTAAAATCAATATGAAACCAAATGTGTTTATTTAATAGGCGTTCATTTAAAGTTAAATATGTTAATGACAAAACTTCAAATTATTAGTATATATTTCATCACAAAAGTAATAATTCAATATAATACCCCCATCTCAGCAAATCCTGCGTACTCAGCAAATTCCCAATGCATATATTTGTATTAATACCGCAAAAAACCGCTTATCAAGTTTCTTTTATACATACATTCATAAATAATCAATATATAACATTTTAATTATTCTCCATACGAATAACATGGGGGCTGAGTACGCAAGTTTGCAGCAACAAGGAACACATATGGGTTGTTGTAACTCAACTAGGTAAAGTTAAAGCCACATACCAATAAGTTTAATCAATATTCATAAGTAACTATAAGCGATAATAACATTTTAATCAGTGTTTAAAATTGTGTTTATGTATATGTGAGAAATCTAGACAAAATACAGTCAAGGATGGTAATTTTAAAAAAACTTGGTTTCATATAAATTCACTGATGATATGAGGCTTTGGACCTGAAATCGATTTGGATCTATAACTTTTTGGATTGTTAAGGTAAGCCTAGAAATAATATAAATCAAGAATCTAGAGGCTGCATTTACTATGATAAATTAGTAAAACTTGGTACATATGTGGCTTTACATAGTGGAGTTATAAAAAATTCATAAAACCCGTGTTTAGTTACTTTGTTACAGGCAGGCCCGTTAACAGGCAGGTTTTCTTGGACAATTTGTCCGGGGCCTGGAGGGCCCGGGGGCCCACGCCGGCGCTGGGCCCTGGACAAAGTCACACTCAAATACGCCTGAACACAGAATATTTTAAAATATAAATACACAAATTAATTTGCGGATACTTAATTTGCCTAATTTTGTAATGTAATTTACACACATTCGATGATTTTATTTGACGTTCCATGCTCTTTGCTTTGGTTTCTAATTGTACAATGTACAACCATATATTAAGCAACCCAGTCTATGTGACGCGACGTTACGACGTGCCGTAGTCGTACTCCTCCTGCTGTGTAAAGGGTGGCGAGAAAGGCCAACTAGAAAGTAAAATCCCAAAAAATCCCCGGAATTTTACACGGACACTACTTAAATTCCCCGGAAATCGTCAACGCACAAGTCACACGCCGTGCATGACAACGCTGACACACTACTAAAAGTGCCAAGCTTTGATTGGGCGTGCGCGTCTCTAACCTCCAGCAGAGGCTTCCAGAGGCTTACTATGGCACTGATAGTGTTCATCTGTTGTATCTCGACTTAGTTTATTTGTTATTAGTGAATTTCCTTTGGAAAGTGAACTATTAGAATGACCCGCACGGTGAAACTTAAGCCCAGGACCACCATAGAAGTTCCTAACGTGACCCCCTGAACACGTTTTGGGGGGTCGTTCAAAATTGTATATATATATATATATATATATATATATATATATATATACACATATATGTGTGTGTGTATGCACTCTAGCGGTCGCATTTTTTGTCCGATTTACTTCAAATTTGGTAGGGACATTCCTTTCTATAATCAGTTGGACAAGTTCGTTGGGCAAAACAATCGGAAAACTCTAAACCCCTTTTTTGGGGATTAATCTTTCAAAATTTGAGTTTTTGGGCCCAAAGAGGGTCAGAAAAGCCCCGGATGTAAAATTAATCTATGTAAAAAGATGGGAATTAGTGAGGCGAAACTTTTAAGTGCTCTCCCGTCATTTTAGCATAACTATTTACCAAGTTATAGAAGAAAATGTGTATTGACCAAACACAGTACACATAACTCATGTGAGTTCATTTAGTTTCCCATGTTATGTTGTCTTATGGGGGGTTTACACTAGAAAAACCTGTTATTCATTTGTTGGTGTACTTTTATCATCCCCAGCAACCTCACGCCTACTTTCAAGCCTGACTGGACCTTCTCCTAACCTTATAATGCACAAAATTGTATTCTCAGCATTGCAGGTAAATGAAACAAGGAGCATCAGAACAGCAAAAAAATCAATGTTTTCAGAATTCAATAAAAATTAAAATAAATGTATGTTTTACACTGATTTTGAGTTTTACAAGTTTTTTATGTGGAAATTCACTTCCCTCACGTCAGCGTGCTGCGTACAAACTCGTTTGCTTTTCGGAGTACTTGTAATGTAGGCTAGTCGCCATTTTCATTCATTGCGTGATGTGAATTGTTTCTATTAGTTAACAGTTTGTTGGGGGAAGGAAACGTTTTTAAATTTCGTTGGTGAGTTTTAGTTTAAAACTTAACGCCGGCATGGAATACCGCCGGTACTTATAAATCAAGATGCCAAAAGATAAAATCAAAATAAGCACATGAGATGGAGGCTTCCAGAGGCCAAACCTCTCTGAAAAGATTCAAAAATTCTAATGATTTACCAAAAAAAATATCAAAAATATTTTACCGAATTTTTCACTGATAAATACTACATAACTGTGTTACAATAATACTCCCAGTATTACTATCAAATCAAAACTTATATATTATTTTGAACTTACTTCTTACATTACAGTTAATTTGTTTAACATACCATATTTATTTAATCATCTATTTTGGCGCCCCCTCAAGCCCTCTTTGTAGCTACCGTGGGTGCCTCGGCACCCACGGCAACCACCGTGCGCACACCTATGACTGGGGAAGCAGGGCCCACACCCAAAACTTTGGTGCCAATAAACTAGGCTACCTGGTTTTATGACTGATAATGGAAGGTCCTTCTCACTCACGTCACCCCTTCCCAACCTAGATATTGACGATACTCTTTAAATATAGTTTTTCTATTATGCTGAGTAACCTTAGTATTGTATTATATTTTTTAAATTATTTATAACTTTATATCAGGACGTCATGAGAAGCAGAAAAATATGATTTTAAGCTTAACAGTTAGCTCCTTACTTATTTTTTACAATATTTTTAAATTTATTTCGGACCCTTTCTTTCACCTAGATATTTGTTTGCACTTTGTAATTTGTGTGTTGTACATTTAGTTTAGTATAAATACAGATCCTGCTACTTTCACATGTGATAAAATCTTTGCATATTTGACGTTTTAAAAAGGGCTGGCTAACTGTCAAATGCTGTTCAGTCAATGTAGCCTACTGGTAGCAAGAGATGGCAAAGGGGGGTGGGGCCCGGCCAAGTCATTCTGTCCGGGGCCCGTCAAAGCTGATGTATACGGCCCTGGTTACAGGAAACCTGCGTACTCAGCTCCCATGTTATTCTTATGGATTAAAATGGCATATAACGCTTAGTTACTTATGTATAATGATAAGAATAACATGGGAGCTGAGTACGCAGGTTTTCTGTAACAAAGGAACAACTAAATATGGGTTTTATGAATTTTATGAATGAGACGCAGACCGCTGCGCAGGTGTGGTGTGAGGTGGGAGTGAGAGGGAGCGTGGTGACCTTGAGACCAAAGGTTAGTAGAGCTTTCAGACCAGGTGTGCTTATTTACATAAGAGTAATGTTCGCAGCAAAGATGTCTTACGAGGGCGTCCAGCTGATTCATAAATCAACAACATACCATCAAGTGTTGCCAACCTTAAAGGTATAAAAATGGTACAGCTATTTTTAAATTGTCACTGGACATGCAGAAAGAAAATTTAAACCCTTAATAGATTAATCTAATAATACAAATAAATCAAAACAATATACTAGTTTCATAAAATAACAGCTTATCATAGAATGTAAGCAGCTAAACAATGCTAATTCTAATTACACTGATGAGGAAAATATGGCACTCGTACGATAAATATCGTGTTTCCAGCAACACTGAAGATTGGATTGGTGATCACGTGACCTTCCAGCTGTTTTTACGAGGTTTCTTCCGGTTTAGTAGAAAACCTTAAATAGATCGACTCAGCACACCTGGCCTGAAAACTCTACGAGCCTTGCTTGAGACCGACCTTCCCCCCTGCCACCTGAGCTAGCGTTATCTTTATTTTATCGTTCATTCATTCTAATTTCCACGAATACCTTCCCCCTTCCACCCTGGCGCTTGCGCCGGCGTTATCTCTATTTCATTGTATCATTCATTCATTCAAATTTCGTGGTATTTAATAACTTATCAATTCTCTGGAATGTCATTCATTTAGTTTCGTTTAAATGCTTTCCCTTATTGTATCTACTTGTAAATCGCACGTCTAGTAGTACCTAGTAGTATCAGTAAATTTATTTATTGTATTTAGTATAGTTTATTCCAGTTTATTATTTTCACTGTTTTGTATACTGTAATTTATTCTACTTATGCCACTTATTAGGTAATGTCCGAAGAATTTTTAACTTGATATTATTTCAATATAAAATCTAGTTCAAAAAAGGACTTTATAAACTGCAAATTTTAATGACGTCTAGCTAGTATATTAATAATGGGCACAAACCCTTAATTATTAAAAAAATATTTTTTCTGCATTAGTATTCATTACTATTAAGCAAAGGTAAAATTTAATTAATCCAAAATACCAACTTAACTTATGGCTTTTACTGTGTAACACTACATTATAAGGAAGCACTCAATGTAATAATATCCAAGCTGGAAATGAATTATATACAATACTAATCCTATATATGTACTTGTATTAAATATTTAAGAAATATGTAAAATAAAAGTGAATTATATATTAAAAACTTGAAAACTAATTTCCAACGTAACAAACCTAATATAATTTAATTTCCAGAAGCTATACCTACCCGGTGAGTTAGACCCCCAACTGCCATCACTAAAATAAAACTCACTGTTCAGATTAAACAGATTTTTAAAATTACCCAACTGATTCACTTTTAATGTTTAAGATTTTTTAACAGATTGGAAATTGTTTTTATATTAAGTTCTGCACCATTCCATGATGATAGTATATAATACATATTCTGGCCGTTACCCCCGGCATTCGTCATAAGTGTAAAGTGACTTACACCACACTTAAAGGAAGCGAAATCTGTAAAGTGACTCACACTTAAGGGATGTGAAATCTATATTATCTATCTATATACCCTATATGAATTTGTATTAATAATTATTTTACTCATGGTACATGTTCTCTGTTATATTAATTCTGATTTAGTTTATTTTTTTCGTACATATAAAATCGCTACTTGAATTACTGAAATGATGTATGTTATTGTGATTGTGCAAATTCAAATAAAACGGCCATAACCATTTTTAAGTAGTCAAATTTATTATTTTGTAATCTACTGACCATAAAACCGCTTAGAATGTCACAATTTTACTGTGTTTGGACTCATTTTCCGAGGAATCATATTTAGAGTTCAGTAATTAGAGTGCAAATTAAGTAAAGTTAACAGTTAGAAAAATGTGATTTTGTAGCACAAGGGCTAGTTGGTGATTCATAGAACCATTAGCGGCAGGTAAGCCGGGCCGCGCGAGTGTGCCTGCGCGGGGGAGCGAGGGTCGCTCTAATCCTTCAGGGTGCACGGCTGTTTGGACAAACTATAATGTTAATAAAAATATATATGTCTATAATGTGTTGGGCAGTGAAACTAAACCTATTTCAAGGCTATAAACGTGTATTTAAATAATATAATCCATCGGATCTGATTATATAGAGTTCATCCCATCTCCAATAGCATCTTCAAAGTTATAACACTAATTTCCCATTTCAAAATTAGCATTTAAAAAATGGTTACAATTACAATTTTTCAGCTCTTTGCTCATGAATAGGTAATGCAACGATAATAAAACACATACAGTACAGTTTTTAAATAGTTTATTTGAAAGTGGTACCATTTAATATACACAGCATTGTGCTCACAATAAACATTAAGCTCTGTTTATGCACAATAAATGTGGCACAGAAAAAATAGTTTGATCATTTTTAGAAAGTGTTAATAAACGTAATAAAAAAGTATCAAATATTCAGCAAATATGCAATATTTTAAAAATGTTTATCGGATAGAATTGAACTGTCCCTAGTTACTGTTTTACTGTCCCTATAAGTCACATGTGGGTTTAACTTTATGAACACACTTCATTTGGACTGGGAATGTACAAATTTGATAATACTTCTATCTTATCTTCTGAAGCTAAACGAATGGGTAAAAATAATAAGTTACATGGGTGGATATAGAATAAGCAAAGTTATCACAAAAATAGATTAGGCATAAAATAAAGACAGTGGGCATCAATGGGATTAATAGGATATGCAATATTGAAGAATAAAACAAAATTGTAATTAACTAAATTACTAATTAAAAGTAGAATAAATTTAATTGTAATTAGGACAAAATATTAATGTAATATATGAAAAGTCACAATAATCACGATCACGACCATGTTTGCTTCTCTAATTAAAATACAAAAATGACGCTTTTGGCTAAAGGAAAGGAAAACTATGTGGAGTCGTAGGTACAATTTAAAATAATTTAATTATAGTAACAAACTTTCACAATATTTTAAGTTTTTTTTGATAAAGGAATTCCAGCTGGTAAGGTAAACGATTGCTCTTGAAAAAAAAATTCGTAGGGTGAAACGCCAACAATGGCGCAGCGTGCAATTTTAATTCAGACATCGTACAATGATATACCTAAAAGAATCCTTTCCAAAAAGGGTTTTAAGACATGGGAAAATATATCACGCAATCACGGCATTCTAATAATG